>CM033620.1:5285000-5670000 GCA_019453435.1 Rhinogobius similis | reverse complement strand
TGGGAGAGTGTGAAAACCATTTGAACATGTTTTTAGTCCAATAATTGGCAACAGGAAAAAAAACTGAAAAAGTAGAAGAGTGTGCTATTTTGTACGTTTTTAAAAAGAAAATATATTGTTTAGATTTAGGATTTTTAAAATAAAACAGTTTATTTTTGGAGAAAATATTTGAACTTGTTTTTGTCCACTAATTGTTTGAAGAAAAAAGAAAAATGATAAAAGTATAAAATTGTGTTACTTTGCATGTTTTTTGTTTGTTTTTTTACAAAAATGAATATTTTATGATTAGAAAATGTGTTATTTCTTTATTTTTGGAGAATGTGAAAAGGATTTGAACTTGTTTTTGGTCGAATAATAAAAAAGAAATCTGAAAAAGTTGAAGAGTGTGCTATTTTATGTTTTTTAGAAAATATATTTTTGTGTATTTTTATGATAAAGACGTCTCTTTATCTTCTCGGTGATACATTCCACTATCACAACATTCAGGACGCACGGATCTCTCTTTTAAATTTTTTTTTATTTATTTATTTTTATTTTATTTTTTTAATTTTTTCAATTTTTTAACCCTTTATTCGCCCGTCTAAGCTCCTTTAGTCTGAAAAAACAGCACCATAAGTTTCCACACCAGCCCTGATAAGTTCCTCCATCAAACCACGGGCCTAGACGCTTTTACGCCTCACGTTTTTTATTTTTTCTTCGTATTTTCCATTCATTCTTTTTGTACGATAGGATTACGCACAGTTAGGTTATAGTTTCCTTAAGTGCTCGGATGTAAAATGTAACCCAACACCCCATGGACTCCGTGATGGATTGCCTTTCAAAAGTAGATTTATTGAAGACGGTTCAACTTTCATCCCATCGTCAATGTTACACAATGATGCTTTACTTGTCTTATACAAGATTAAAACACGAACCGGAAAACAACAGAAACGTTTGTGGAAAAACGGTTTTATTACGTGGAAAAGACATCTACCGACATGTAATAATTTTCAACAGCTTTAAAAACATTTATCTTGTGTCGAAAAAATTCTTTATTAAGTGCTACGGACAATATGTCATACTTTTCCCCCGCTTGCGCCAACGTTTGTCGTTATCTAATTTGAAATGTACTAATTCCTTATTCTTGCGGAGGGAGGACAGGCCACTGACTTGAATAGCTGCTTCATGACCCAAAAAACTGTCAGTCTTTCCCTGGAATAAATTGTGGAATAAACCACGTTTGGGTACAGGGGGGAGCCGGGAACGTGCGCTTCGCTTACGCGCTCTTTCCCGCGCGTGTGCGCCAAAGCCGTGTGCGTAATTGGACTTTGGCACGCGTATTTACCGTGCGAGCGTCCGTTTTATCGCGTGAAAATGTCCCGAACGCGTGGATATACGGAGCGTGGACGTGCGCGTGGCCCTGCTCGCCTGCGCCGCGTTTCTAGAGGACCCATAGTAGAATCAATTCAGCGAGAGGGGAGCTTGAAACCGTGCGCTCATGCTTTCCTCCGAGTTTGAGAGAAACACAGCGCAAGTGAACACAGCAGAGCCGGAGCAGCACTAGTATGCGCACTACTCACAGGCACATACGTAAAGGACAGAACATCGGGGGAAAAGTGCAAATTGGCGTGGCAAAATTGAAAGTGAAACTAAAATTTGCCACGTAAAAGTGAGTATGTTGTGCACAAAACCATTTTAAGTCGCATGTTGGTTTATTAGCATGTAATAAGTAGAGTATTACAATCTACTGACATGGTTTAAGCTATTTTTGTCTTGCCACACTGGTTTAGTTGGCGTAGTTTTTAAACCAGATGCCCTTCCTGGTACTGTTTACGTGTGTCTGTTCATTTGGGCTTGGGGCTGGCACAAGAGCTGCTCGCCTCTGACCCCTTGTGGCGTAAAGATGTAACAGTAAATCAGCAACGCAGTTATGCCACACAGCTGATACTTTGCATTAATGGCTAAGCTAGCAAATGTTCCTCTTTTTTTTATCTTTTTTTTTTTTTGAATAAATTATTTCACATTCAGATTAGGTTTAGGGACAGATAATTTGGTTTGGTTCGAGCTTTGGGAACGGTTTGCTAAGTAGGACTTGAAATAAAAGACGTATCCAGGAAGACTGTATTTCCTACTTCCTGTCACATGTCCGCCACTATTAACCAATCACAGCCTTCCGTCTTTACGTTTGAACCATTTACATCTTAAGCTATTTACTGGATATAAAAGCATTCTCTTTCCTTTTCATCATCGTGCTACTTATTTTCTAAGAGTAGGCCACTGTATTAGGCCAGGCATGTCCAAACTAAGGCCCGGGGGCCAAAAGCGGCCCGCAGAGCAATTTTTCTTGGCCCACATTGTCCTAAGACATACTTTTTACAGCAAATTTCAGATTTTCTATTATTAAAACCTAAATAACTAACATTTTGGTGCGATACAGACCGGATATTAAAGGGCCTATGACAGGTTTAAAGGGCCTATGACAGGTTGAAATACACATTTAACTAAAATGCAGTCATAAATATATTCACATTTCTACTAAAATCTTAACAAATTTAACCCCAGTTTAGCTATATTTTAGCTTTTAAATTTCACTTCCTGGTTGTAAAGTATGACATCACACTAGGAAATTACCATAGCAACCACACTGTACATTGGACCAAAACTCATCTAATGTCACAGATTTTGTTCATTTGACAAAGAATAACACAAGTGAACACCTTTATTTTGTTGAAGTTTCAAAAAAGTAGTTTATTTTGTGTAAATTATGCATGACCTTTGTCTCTCCAGTGTGATGTCATCAGTTTGTTTACTTCCTGTAATTGTCGACAGATTTTTCAACTTTTCTCCACAAACAGTGACCTGATTGGTGTAAAACTATAATTTGTATTTACAAGAGGCATTAATACACTGAATAAAGTCAAAATTAGAAAATCATAAAAACCTGTCATACGCACTTTAAAGAACTGAGACTGAATGTAGATGTGGTGGTGCTTTAAAAATCAGATTAATGCAACTTTTTGTAACGTTTCATGATTTAAAGGGCCTATGACAGGTTGGACTACACATTTGACTAAAATGTAGTTAAGATAAATATATTTCACTGTTTGCTAAAATGCTGTTCAAATTTTATCCCAATTAAGCAATTTTTCAGGTTTTAGTTTCACTTCCTGGTTGTGAATGATGACATCACACTAGGAAATTAGAAAATACATTGGGCAAAAACTGATCTAATGTTAGAGATTTTTTTTAATTTGACAAATAAAAATACACACAAACACCTTTATTTTGTTGAATTAATGTTTAAAGGGTCAAAAAAGTCGTCTCTTTTACGTAAATGATGCATAACCTTTGTCTCCCCAGTGTGATGTCATCAGTTTGTTTACTTCCTGTAATTTTCAACATATTTTTCCATTTTACTCCACAAACAGCCACTTGATTGATGTAAAACTATCATTTATATTTACAACAGGTATTAATGCACCAAATAAAGTTAAAATTAGAAAATGTTAAAAATCTGTCATAGGCCCTTTAATTGTGGCCCTCCGCTTTGTCTAAATCTCAGTATGTGGCCCTCGATGGAAAAAGTTTGGACACTCCTGTATTAGGCTGTTCATTCACTCCGTACACGTGATACTGATAAGCTCCGCCTTTAGCCCGGGACTGATCGATAGAGACTCGGCAAACAATCAATTCACACACTACATGGATAGAATTATAGGCCCGTACCTGAGTCAGGAACATGTTTTAGTTTGAAAAAGGAATCCCTCGTTGAACAGAAATGCTAGGTCAGTGTATAATCTACCTTCTGTTTACGATAGTACCTCACACCTTGGTCAAGTGTTTATCCTGAACTTAAAGGGCCTATGACAGGTCGGACTACACATTTAACTAAAATGCAGTTACTAGAAATATAATTCAATTTCTGCTCAAATCTTTACAAATTTTACCCCGGATTAGCTATTTTTTTCGGTTTTCAATTTCACTTCCTGGTTGTAAATGATGACATCACACTAGGAAATTACCATAGCAACTACACTGTACACCGGGCTAAAACTCATCTAATGTCACAGATTTTTTTACTTGACAAAGAAAAATACACGTGAACACCTTTATTTTGTTGAATCGATGTTTAAAAAGTAGTTTATTTTGTGTAAATTATGCGTAACCTTTGTGTCCCCAGTGTGATGTCATCGATTTGTTTACTTCCTGTAATTTTCAACATATTTTTTTATTTTTCTCCACAAACAGTGACCTGATTGATATAAAACTGTAATTTATATTTACAACAAGTATTTATACACCGAATAAAGTCAAAAGTAGAAAATCATAAAAACCTGTCATACGCACTTTAAAGGGCCTGTACCTGATTTTTACTTTAGTGAAAAGGGAAAAACAGAACGAATCCATGTTCCAGATTTTTTGCGGTTAATAAAGTCAAATCTGTGTTGCCCCAGAACGGATATGATCTAAAACAGCGGTTCCCAACCTTTTTTGTGTTGAGTGCGGCCTACCCTTAAACCCCTTAAAGGGCCCCTGTCAGGTTGGACGACTCATTTGACAAAAATACAGTTAAGATCAATATATTTCAAATCTTGTTAAAATAATTCACAAATTTTATCACGGTTTAGCAATTTTGTTTAATTTTTTGTTTACTTCCTGGTTGTAAATGATGACATCACACTAGGAAATTACCATAGCAACCATCCCGTACATGGGTCCAAAACTCGTTCAATGTCACAGATTTTTTTATTTTACAAATAAAAATACAAGCGAACGCCTTTATTTTGTTGAATCAATGTTTAAAGGATCAAAAATAGTTGTTTCTTTTGTGTAAATTATGCATAACCTTTGTCCCCCCAGTGTGATGTCATCAGTTTGTTTACTTGCTGTAATTTCCAACATATTTTTCAACTTTTCTCCACAAATAGGGACCTGATTGGTGTAAAACTAAAATATAAATGTACAACTGGTATTAATGGTATTAATGCACCAAATAAAGTCAAAATTAGAAAATCATGAAAACCTGTCATACGCCCTTTAACTTAAGTTTTGGGCAAATAAATGGGTTTACTAGTCGAAATATAGTCAATTATTACTAATAAATTTTTTGTTTTAATTATATTTATGATACTCTGAAAAGATGCTAAATTTACAACAAATGACACTTTTTTAATCACATTTAACTTCATCTTCATTTAAAACTTGAAACCATTGCAAATACTCCTGGTAATTGCTCATCTACCCCTTGGGGTCCCCGTACCCTTGGTTGGGAAACACTGATCTAAA
This sequence comes from Rhinogobius similis, assembly GCA_019453435.1. Lineage (NCBI taxonomy): Eukaryota > Metazoa > Chordata > Actinopteri > Gobiiformes > Gobiidae > Rhinogobius > Rhinogobius similis. The sequence goes on along the minus strand of CM033620.1, from coordinate 5,664,735 downwards.
AGCATCTATTCGGAGAAAACGAGACCACAACTTTTACTCGAGAAGCAGGAAGTGCACCGCTAGCATGCTAATGTTTGTTAGCTTTACCCATGGATGTATTAAAAGAACTGGATAAGACACGCCCCCTCTGTCTGTGGTCCCAGATTGATTTGTGGCCGTGCGAGGTACTGCAGCCTCTTGGATTGAATTTGCTGTTTAACTGTCAAATTGCAGATTTGTTGATCTGCTTTATGTTTTGATTTGATTTGATTTGATTTGATTTATTTTCACATAATCAAAAAAAACAGAAGTCCATATGAAACAAAACAACACAAACGTGATGGAGTGTGGCAGAAACCTGAAAGGGCTTATCCTTAAAGCCACACCCCTTTAATTGATTATTTTAACGAGCTCAAATTAAAAGCTGTCTGGTCAGATGATTTACAAATGAAAATCACACGATAAACAGAAAACAGCCCTCACAACCACAAAACAATGAAAATGGACTGGATTTTGTACATTTTATTATTATTTAATATTATTTTGTATTGAAGTCGGCCTCCAGTATGTTGTATCTAGAGCTCTGATTACTATTTGGATTATACACAACCATTTTAATAATCACACTTGATACTTATTTAACAATATTTAAGATATTTTTACTGTTTGCTATTGAGGTGTTCATAAAGTTAACACTCATTCCATAATGGTTAAGTCTTTGTAATTACTGGGCCTATCCATACGAAACAAAAACTGGCACAAAGTTGAACATCTTCTCTGTCAGCATAAATAAACAAAAGTGATTTTTTTTTATTTTTTCGCAACAGCCTCAGAAAGGACTTTAAAGGGCCCATGACAGGTTGGCATTTAACCAAAATGTAGTTCAGATAAACATATTTCAAAATGAGCTAAAATTCTTTACAAATTTTACACCAGTTTCGCAATTTTTAGCTTTTTAATTTTACTTCCTGGTTGTAAATGATGACATCACACTAGGAAATCACCATAGCAACCACACTGTACACTGGGCCAAAACTCATCTAATGTCACATTTTTTTGATTTGACAAAGAAAAATGAATGTGAACACCTTTAATTTTGTTGAATTAATGTTTAAAGGGTCAAAAAAGTAGTTTATTTTGTGTAAATTATGCATAACCTTTGTATCTCCCCAGTGTGATGTCATCAGTTCGTTTACTTCCTGTAATTTTCAACATATTTTTCAACTTTTCTCCACAAACAGCGACCTGATTGGTGTAAAACTATTATATATATTTATAAGTATTAATGCACTGAATAAAGTGAAAATGAGAAAATCATAGAAACCTGTCATACGCCCTTTAAGCCACGAGATTAATAAAACAGGTTTGTGGAGCCAATCCCCGGCAAACAATGATGCGGTTCAACGTTTGTGGATTTGTATTTGGAGTTTTCTTCGGCCCTTGTCCACCATCTGAGATTATGACTTCATCAAATTTTTGAATGTGAACGCAACATATTAGTCATTACCTGACAAAATGCTTCCTGAATGTAGAGAAGTCATGCAGAAACATGACTTTTTAATTCGAAAAATGCTCCTCAACATTCTGACTTGAATGGCACTTAGAGGCAGAACTGAGAATTTTTTTTGTTTTGTTTGTTTTGTCTATGGAGCTTTTGTTTAGCTCAAATCAACTTCATACGGTAAAATGTAAACTGAAAGTAGTTATCTCTGTTGTTGCTCTGACTCTGCAGAGCTTAACTGTATTGTATATTGTTTGCTGTTGGAGATTTAGGACACTTCAACTGCCCCACCACCATTCATTTCTTTCTTTTTTACAACTGTTTACTTGTTTTTCTATTTTTATATGCCGGGTACAAACTAAATATTTCGCAGATTTGTCGACTTTTACATTTGTCATCAGACTTTTGCAGCTTTTTCACATTTTAGTTGAGTTTTGAGCGTTTACAGGAGAAAATGGTATTACTTAGCATTGACTCTCTCTGCTAAAATTCAGGTTTTAAGTCACAATTTATTCCTCAATTATCTGCATTTACAATACACTGCATAATATAAAGGGCAGATTATAGTAAACAAAAGAAATTTAAATCACATGCAGGCCCTTTAATGCAGGGGTGTCCAAACTTTTTCCATCGAGGGCCACATATTGAAATATAGACCAAGCGAAGGGCCACAAATCAATCGTGAAACGTTAAAAAAAGCTGCATTTATCTGATGTTTTAAGCACCACCACATCTACATTCAGTCTCAGTGTCTTAAAGGGCCCATGACAGGTTGGACATTTAACCAAAATGTAGTTCAGATAAACATATTTCAAAATGAGCTAAAATTCTTTACAAATTTTACACCATTTTCGCAATTTTTAGCTTTTTAATTTTACTTCCTGGTTGTAAATGATGACATCACACTAGGAAATTACCATAGCAACAACACTGTAAACTGGGCCAAAACTCATCTAATGTCACATTTTTTTGATTTGACAAATAAAATAAATGTGACACCTTTAATTTTGTTGAATTCATGTTTAAAGGGTCAAAAAAGTAGTTCATTTTGTGTAAATGATGCATAACCTTTGTCTCCCCAGTGTGATGTCATCAGTTTGTTTACTTCCTGTACTTTTCAACAGGTTTTTCAACTTTTTTCCACAAACAGTGACCTGATTGGTGTAAAACTATAATTTCTGTTTACAACAAGTATTAATACACTAAATAAAGTCAAAATTAGAAAATCATAGAAACCCTGTCATACGCACTTTAATATCAGGTCTGTGTCGCACCAAAATGTTAGTTATTTAGGTTGGAATTGTAGAAAATCTGAAATGTGCTGTAAATAGTACTTATCAGGACAATGTGGGCCAGTTCACCAGGAAGACTAAGGGCCAAGAAAAATTGGTCTGAGGGCCACATTTGGCCCCCGGGCCTGAGTTTGGACATGCCTGATTTAATGTATCTGACATCTACATTTGACTCAGGAGGAAGAAGATCTGCATTTTCCGTTGTGATTCGTGCTGTACATACGCAAGGAGAGTGAACCAGTGTCTTGCCCGTGAGCACACCGGCACCCTCTGAGTCGCAGGGCGGGCCTCGGCACAGCGAGGCATTAGCATGTGCACACGCCTCGGCTCGCGCGCTCATTTGAATACGCGGCGGTGCGCTTGTGTTGCCTCCAAAGTCACCTTCATGGGTATCTTCGTTGGCGGAGCAGCATCCTTCAGAACGGAGCAGATTAGCGTTGCGGCGCCGGCGTTGATGAGGTCGTCACTTCCCAAGGTCGCACCCACACACACGGAGCCGGAGCGGGGGCCCTCAGGTTGAACCGCGAGGGCCGCCGCGATCACAGAAGCGCGTGCGGCGGTGGGGTCACCCAAAGGGGTCTGCCCATGGATGTATTAAATGAACTGGATAAGCCACGCCCCCTCTGTCTGTGGTCTCAGATTGATTAGTGGTCGTGTGAGGTACTGCAGCCTCTTGGAACCAGCCTTTTTTAAAATGTCACATTATAATCACAGACAGGACTGAATTATTATCGGTATTTAAATAAAATAGAAGGAAATGTTCTTTTCTACCGTTTCTAAAATCACAGAAATTACCGTTTTTATCTGAAGTGACGTCACACAAACATGTGTGAGTCACATGAACGAGCGTCGGACGATACAAACAGAAGCTCGTGGAAAAGGCTCGACTAGAGACACCTGTAAGTTGTATTTTATTTCATTTCAGACGCTTCACGTGTGTCTAACATGAAGAACACAATTACAATCACACAAGCTAACGCTAACACAAAGACCTGCAGCTGCTGGTCGTTCACGTCGCTCAAAGCATCATGGGGGATTGTGGTCACGTGGTGCCCTAAAGCAAAGATGGCCGCCTCCGTATCAGGAAGTAAAGCAAAGATGGCCGCCTCCGTATCAGGAGGTAAAACAAAGATGGCCGCCTCCGTATCAGGAAGTAAAACAAAGATGGCCGCCTCCGTATCAGGAAGTAAAGCAAAGACATCAGCCTCCGTATCAGGAAGTAAAACAAAGATGGCCGCCTCCGTATCAGGAAGTAAAACAAAGATGGCCGCCTCCGTATCAGGAAGTAAAACAAAGATGTGTATGTGTGTGTTTGTGCGTCTGTGTGTGTCTGTGTGTGTTTGTGCGTCTGTGTGTGCGTCAGTGTGTATGTGTGTGTTTGTGCGTCTGTGTGTGCGTCAGTGTGTGTGTGTTAGTGTGTGCGTCAGTGTGTGTGTGTTTGTGTGTGCGTCAGTGTGTGTATGTGTGTGTTTATGTGTGTGTTTGTGTGCGTCAGTGTGTGTGTGTGCGTTTATGTGTGTGTTTGTGCGTCTGTGTGTGCGTCTGTGTGTGTTTGTGCGTCTGTGTGTGTGTCTGTGTGTGTTTATGTGTCTGTGTGTGCGTCAGTGTGTGTGTGTTAGTGTGTGCGTCAGTGTGTGTGTGTTTGTGTGTGCGTCAGTGTGTGTGTGTTTGTGTGTGCGTCAGTGTGTGTATGTGTGCGTTTATGTGTGTGTTTGTGTGTGTATGTGTGTGTTTATGTGTGTGTTTGTGTGTGTATGTGTGTGTTTGTGTGTCTGTGTGTGTTTGTGCGTCTGTGTGTGCGTCAGTGTGTGTCTGTGTGTGTTTGTGCGTCTGTGTGTGCGTCGGTGTGTGTATCTGTGTGTTTGTGCGTCTGTGTGTGCGTCAGTGTGTGTCTGTGTGTGTTTGTACGTCTGTGTGTGCGTCAGTGTGTGTGTGTGTGTTTGTGCGTGTGTGTCTGTGTGTGTTTGTGCGTCTGTGTGTGTCAGTGTGTGTGTGTGTTTGTGCGTCTGTGTGTGCGTCAGTGTGTGTCTGTGTGTGTTTGTGCGTCGGTGTGTGTATCTGTGTGTTTGTGCGTCTGTGTGTGTGTGTTTGTGCGTCTGTGTGTGTCTGTGTGTTTATGCGCCTGTGTGTGTGTGTGTGTATGTGTGTATCTGTGTGCGTTTATGTGTGTGTCTGTGTGCGTCTGTGTGCATTTGTGTGCGATTGTGTGCGTCTGTGTGTGTCTGTGTGTGCGTTTGTGTGTTAGTGTGCGTCTGTGTGCGTTTATGTGTGCGTCTGTGTGTGTCTGTGTGTATTAGTGTGCGTCTGTATGAGTCTGTGTGCGTCTGTGTGTGTCTGTGTGAGTTTGTGTGTGTCTGTGTGCGTTTATGTGTGTGTTAGTGTGCATCTGTGTGCGTCTGTGTGCGTCTGTGTGTCTGTGTGCGTTTATGTGTGTGTCTGTGTGCGTTAGTGTGCGTCTGTGTGCATTTGTGTGCGATTGTGTGCGTCTGTGTGTGTCTCTGTGTGCGTTTGTGTGTGTTAGTGTGCGTCTGTGTGCGTTTATGTGTGCGTCTGTGTGTGTCTGTGTGTATTAGTGTGCGTCTGTATGAGTCTGTGTGCGTCTGTGTGTGTCTGTGTGCGTCTGTGTGAGTTTGTGTGTGTCTGTGTGCGTTTATGTGTGTGTTAGTGTGTGTCTGTGTGCGTTTATGTGTGTGTTAGTGTGTGTCTGTGTGCGTCTGTGTGTGTCTGTGTGCGTCTGTGTGTGTCTGTGTGCGTCTGTGTGCGTCTGTATGTATTTGTGTGCGTCTGTGTGTGTCTGTGTGCGTCTGTGTGCGTCTATGTGCACTTGTGTGCGTCTGTGTGTGTTAGTGTGCGTCTGTGTGCGTCTGTATGTATTTGTGTGCGTCTGTGTGTGTTAGTGTGCGTCTGTGTGCGTCTGTATTTATTTGTGTGCGTCTGTGTGCGTCTGTGTGTGTCTGTGTGCGTCTGTGTGCGTCTGTATGTATTTGTGTGCGTCTGTGTGCGTCTGTGTGCGTCTGTGTGCGTCTGTGTGCGTCTGTGTGCGTTTGTGTGAGTTAGTGTGTGTCTGTGTGCGTCTGTGTGCGTCTGTATTTATTTGTGTGCGTCTGTGTGCGTTTGTGTGCGTCTGTATGTATTTGTGTGTTAGTGTGCATCTGTGTGCGTCTGTGTGTGTGTTAGTGTGTGTTAGTGTGTGTCTGTGTGCGTCTGTGTGTGTCTGTGTGTGTCTGTGTGCGTCTGTGTGTGTCTGTGTGTGTCTGTGTGCTTTTATGTGCATCTGTGTGCGTCTGTGTGTTTCTGTGTGCGTCTGTGTGCGTCTGTGTGAGTTAGTGTGCGTCTGTGTGCGTCTGTGTGTGTCTGTGTGTGTCTGTGTGTGTCTGTGTGCTTTTATGTGCATCTGTGTGCGTCTGTGTGTTTCTGTGTGCGTCTGTGTGCGTCTGTGTGTGTCTGTGTGAGTTAGTGTGCGTCTGTGTGCGTCTGTGTGCGTCTGTGTGTGTCTGTGTGCGTCTGTGTGTGTCTGTGTGCTTTTATGTGCATCTGTGTGCGTCTGTGTGTTTCTGTGTGCGTCTGTGTGCGTCTGTGTGAGTTAGTGTGCGTCTGTGTGCGTCTGTGTGTTTCTGTGTGCGTCTGTGTGCGTCTGTGTGAGTTAGTGTGCGTCTGTGTGCGTCTGTGTGTTTCTGTGTGCGTCTGTGTGAGTTAGTGTGTGTCTGTGTGCGTCTGTGTGCGTCTGTGTGAGTTAGTGTGCGTCTGTGTGTGTCTGTGTGAGTTAGTGTGCGTCTGTGTGCGTCTGTGTGTGTCTGTGTGCGTCTGTGTGTGTCTGTGTGCGTCTGTGTGCTTCTGTGTGTGTCTGTATGTATTTGTGTGCGTCTGTGTGCGTCTGTGTGCGTCTGTGTGCGTCTGTGTGTGCGTCTGTGTGCGTTTATGTGTGTGTTAGTGTGTGTCTGTGTGCGTCTGTGTGCGTCTGTGTGCGTCTGTGTGCTTCTGTGTGTGTGTTGTGTAGCAGTAAAGGCCACATCTGTCGGCTCCTGCGTCATACGTGACTCACAACATTGTACTGGCCTTGTTTTCTTTTTTTCTTTCTTTTTTTTCTTTCTTTTTTTTCCCCCTTTTGCTCGTTAAACATTAAACATTAAACATTAAACATTAAACATTAAACACGCGGCACATGGAGCTGAGCCGACGCCCATAACTGGAAGGTTGGCAGTTCGATTCCCGGTCCTGCAGCTGCTGATGTTGTGCTGTTGGGCACTTCACCCTCACTCCTGCCTGATTTAATGTGGACATGTGACCATAGCAACACACATTTCAGTGGCTCGTGTGGTTGAGCATTCGTCCTATATCTGGAAGGTTGTCAGTTCGAATCCTTATTTAGTTAGTTATTGTTGTTGTTGTGTCCTTGGGCAAGACACTTCACCCACCTTGCCCGTATGAATGTGCAAGTTTAGAATACAAAAGCAAGGAATTCTATGAAGATTAAGTGACGGTGGCACATGTGGTTGAGCCGGTGCCCTGTAACTGGAAGGTTGTCAGTTTGATTGAATCGTTGCTGTGTCCTTGGGCAAGACACCTCACTTCCTTGTCCATATTATTAGATTGATAACACAAAAACAATTGATTCTATGAAGATTAAGTGACAGTGGCACATGCGGTTGAGCTGTCGCCCTATAACTGGAAGGTTGTCAGTTTGAATTCTGCTCCAGTCAATTGTTGTTGTGTCGTTGGGCAAGACACTTCACCCATTTTACCAGATTAAATGTGATTGTAAAGACACATGTTTCTGTGAAGCTGAAGAGACAGTGGCACATGTGGTTGAGCCGTCGCCCTGTAACTGGAAGGTTGTCAGTTTGATTGAATTGTTGTTGTGTCCTTGGGCAAGACACCTCACCCACCTTTCCTGACATAAATGTGTAAGTTTGACAGTAAATATGAAAACAATCAGTTCTGTGATGCTCAGAGGACTTATGTGGTTGAGCAATCGCCCTATAACTGGAAGGTTGGCAGTTGGAATCCTGTTGGTCTTTTGTTGTTGCTGTGTCCTTGGGCAAGACACTTCACCCACCTTGCCGATATGAATGTGTAAGTTTAGAATACAAAAGCAAGGAATTCTATGAAGATTAAGTGACGGTGGCACATGTGGTTGAGCCGTCGTCCTGTAACTGGAAGGTTGTCAGTTTGATTGAATTGTTGTTGTGTCCTTGGGCAAGACACTTCATGTCACCTACCTTGTCCATATTATTAGATTGAAAACACAAAAACAATTGATTCTATGAAGATTAAGTGACAGTGGCACATGTGGTTGAGCTGTCGCCCTTTAACTGGAAGGTTGTCAGTTTGAATTCTGCTCCAGTCAATTGTTGTTGTGTCGTTGGGCAAGACACTTCACCCATTTTACCAGATTAAATGTGTAAATGTAAATGTAAAGACACATGTTTCTGTGGAGGTGAAGAGACAGTGGCACATGTGGTTGAGCCGTCGCCCTGTAACCGGAAGGTTGTCAGTTTGATTGAATTGTTGTTGTGTCCTTGGGCAAGACACCTCACCCACCTTTCCTGACATAAATGTGTAAGTTTGACAGTAAATATGAAAACAATCAGTTCTGTGATGCTCAGAGGACTTATGTGGTTGAGCAATCGCCCTATAACTGGAAGGTTGGCAGTTGGAATCCTGTTGGTCTTTTGTTGTTGCTGTGTCCTTGGGCAAGACACTTCACCCACCTTGCCGATATGAATGTGTAAGCGTCGATTGAAAACACAAAAACAATTGATTCTATGAAGATTACGTGACAGTGGCACATGCGGTTGAGCAGTCGCCCTGTAACTGGAAGGTTGGCAGTTGGAATCCTGTTGGTCTTTTGTTGTTGTTGTGTCCTTTGGCAAGACACTTCACTTCACCTACCTTGTCCATATTATTAGATTGAAAACACAAAAACAATTGATTCTATGAAGATTAAGTGACAGTGGCACATGTGGTTGAGCAGTCGCCCTGTAACTGGAAGGTTCCCAGTTTGAATTTTGCTTGAGTTGTCTAATTGTTGTTGTGTCGTTGGGCAAGACACTTGACTCACTTTTGATTAAGTTTGATTTTAAATACAAACATAATCGATTCTATGAAGCTCAAGTGGCACATGAGGTTGAGGAGTTGCCCCATAACAGGAAGGTTGGCACTCCAAATCCTGCTTTAGTTAATGGTTGTTGTTGTTGTTGTGTCCTTGGGCAAGATACTTCACCCATGTTGTCCGTATGTTTTGAAGCAGAAGTAAAAATGATGTCAAAGTGGCACATGTGCTTGAGCAGTCGCCCTGTAACTGGAAGGTTAAAAGTTGAATCCTGCTCTGGTCAGTAGTTTTATTATTGTTGTGTCCTTTTGACTGTACAATAGTGTCAGTCCTTGTCAAGAGAATACAATATACTTTTATACATTGCAATATACAATAAATCCAGTCATGCATTTAGTTAAACTAGTCCTGATTGCTGATGAAAATGTATAAATGTATTTATCATTTATTCTTTTTGAAGTAATAACGTTGCTGTCTTTGTTATTAGAGGTCCTTTGACATGTGTTTTAGAGTCAGTTATTAGAGTCTTGTTTTGTTTTTTTGGTTGGGACAGTGCATGTTAATGAACATACACGATCCTTATTCCTGAAGTTGCCGTACGCGCCGCCGTCTTGTTTCCGTTGTATTAGTTCACACGGAGCAGACGAGCTCAACAGAAAATAAGTTCTACTCGACTAAAAAGCCGTTTTCAGACTGACCAGGAAATCGTTGCGTTGTGACTTGTTGTTGCTCGTGTTCATTAAACATTTTACACAAATCAATCTACTTTACGTAACATTTTAGCGTCAGACTTTTCCCTCATTCATCATTAGCTTTAACGGAGTTCTCGTCAAACGGAAGTGCGTTTACAACAAAAGTGCAAAAAATAGCAAAAGTGGGCGGGGCAGAATAAGGTCTATACCTGCTGTAAACACACCAGATTGTAGCCTTGGGCTAATTTCCATCTGTTGTCCCACATTCACTCTCACAACATTCTCATTCATACACCAGCCAATGAATATTATCATTCATTCATTCACACACAGAGACAGACAACCATTCACTCTCACATTCATTCACTAGGGACAATTTAGAGTTCTCAATTAACCTCCACAGTCATGTGTTTGGACGGTGGGAGGAGCCAGAGAACCAGGAGAGAACCCACGGTAACACGGGGAGGACATGCAGACTCCACCCAGAGAGATCGTGTGATGTTGGGGTGGTCCGGGATTCAAACCCACGATCTCCTTATTGAGAGGCAGAAGCTCTAGTCGCTCTGCACCGTGCACCCACCCATCTTTCACTCTAAAACTGGAAGACTGTCGGTTTCGACCGTCATTTCAACCCCGTCCACCCGCGGTACGACGGCTGAACGTGCCTTACCTCCTCACCGCCCACACGCCACCGCACTCCCCTCTCATAATCCCGTCGCTTGGTCAATAAAGTCATTATCATAGTCTGAATGCGGCACGTGAAATCCGAGAGCGGCTCACGGGGAGACAATGCCACTCACCTGCCCACCTTTTATGCCACGTAAGTTGGAAAACAAATAGAGGTTTTGAGGTTTACGGCCTTTGTCTCAGGTACCAGGCAGGGGCGGACTTACCATTAGGCAACAGGCAACAATTGCCTTGGGCCCTCAACCTGAAGGGGCCCCCAATCAGATGCCCAGCTCATCATAGACACAAGGAAACAGTTGCTTTTCTCACAGTAAAGTAGTGCAGTGTACTTTTAAACAAGAAAAAGACCAATAAAACAGTTTGGAATTTGTCAAATGTGTTGAAATCAAACTAAATAGTAAATAAAATATGACATTATCAAAATTCAAATTAACATAATGTATTTAAATCAGCTGAATATGTGTTAAAATGCACCAACAAACAGAAAATATGGTCTGATTTCTTCAATATTTTTCTGGGGAACGACCCCCAAACCCCCCTTTTTAAAACTGTTTAAACATACAAGCTTTAAAATAGTAAACAACAACAACAACAACAAAAGCTTCCTTCAAGTACAATTCATGAGACACGGCAGAAAAGTTATAGAAAATCACACTTGAGGAGGAGGGGCCTAGACTTAATTTTGCCTTGGGCCCCCAAAGTCCTAGGTCCGCCACTGGTACCAGGACCATCAGAGCAGGCTTGGTTTGAGTCACAGGCGGCTGGAGAGGCTGGTGACGTACATGGATGACTAACAGCGCTGGCTGCCTGGGCTCGTCTTCTTTAGGTCACTCTGCAGAGAACAGTGTAATGCAACACATAAAAGGAGTTCAGCGTCAAAAGCGTGCAGTCTTCTTTGTCCAGCAGCGTTTTCAAGAGTTCAATCCGTTTCATTGTGAGAGAAATAGTGCATCTTGGAGTGGGCGTCGACATTTCATTGGATAACGGTTTCAGTTTGATCGGAAAGTGGTTTTATACTTGGGCAAAAAATGATTAGCACGATTTTCTTGGGACCAGATCATGATTGCAATGTCTGTAATAGAGCTGCACGATTCAGGAAAAATGTCTAATTGTGATTTTTCTGACCAGTGCGACTGCGATTAGATTTTCAGTTCATGTTTTAATAATAGGATTCTGTTGAGATTCACATTTTAAACACAATTTTTGACGTTTTTAGTCACGTTTTTGTCGCGTTTTGGTGCATTTTGTCATGTTTGTTGGTGGGTTTTTGTCGCTTTTGAACACATTTTTTTTAATAGTTTTTGGTTGTGCTTTTGTCGTTTGTTTCAGATCATGTTTGTACAAATCCAAACTACAGTGTCGGCAGTTTTTATTCAAATCAAAGCAAGACATTTTGTTGTTTGTGGAAGAAATTATTGCACTTGAAAATTGCAGCCTTTGCGATTTGCTAATTGCAGCCATTTAAATGTTGTTTTGTGTGGATTTGGTTTAATTGTGCCGCTCTGGCCTTTAAGAGGTAAATAAAGTCATCTGCTCAGAGGCTTCAGAGACTAAACAACAGGAGAAAAAGTGTGTTTGAACAGACAGCTGCATTAAAGACACAAACAGTCCATCACGATACGACCATTTCACAAAAATAGCAGATTGTCACGTTCGATTTTTTTCACCCAACCCTACTTTATACTGTCTCGAGAGGGAACTAAAGTTACCGGCTTCTTCTGAAAGTTTTCACGTCATTGCAATCAGTTAAATCCACCTGTCACTCACTCAGAGCGATGACGAGGCTGACCCAAAGGTGGCGCTGGCGGGAAAACATCTCTTTGTTTAGGGATAGAGCTGCAATCAAGACAAAATGTGTAAATCTAATTGTTATATCGTCAATTAATTATCATTAGTGCACGGTGGCAGAGCGGCTAGAGCTTCTGCCTCCCAATAAGGAGATCGTGGGTTCGAATCCCGCACCACCCCAACATCGTGGTTTCGAATTCCGAACCACCCTAACATCACACGATCTCTCTGAGTGTAGTCTGCATGTTCTCCTCGTGTTACCGTGGGTTCTCTCCTGGTTCTCTGGCTCCTCCCACCGTCCAAAGACATGACTGTGTAGGTTAATTGAGAACTCTAAATTGTCCGTAGTGAATGAATGTGAGAGTGAATGGTTGTCTGTCCTTGTCTGTGTCTCTGTGTTTGCTGTGATGAGTGTCCACTGTCCAGGGTGTACCCCGCCTAAGGCCCAAAGTCACTGGGACAGGCTCCAGTCACCCACGACCCCTAACGGGAATAAGCGGTAGAAAATGAATGAATGAATGAATGAATGAATATCGTCAATTAATATCAAATATATCTTCATTCATGGTCATTCATATAATTGATTATATTGTTGTTTATTTTGTCAACAACTGTCATTTATATCAAGGGTTCCCAAACTTTTCTGGCAAGGACCCCCAAAATAGCCATACAACCGACTCGGGACCCCCAAAGCAAAATGAAAATGACAGTAGACATAATTTTAAGTGTCAAAAGATGTTAAATCAGGTTTAATATTGGTTATTTGAATAGTTTGTTGTCTTATTGGACCCTATTTGACTAAAAGATACTGGTATTAATTAAAAAACAGAGCAAATACAATGTCATATTCATTAAAATCACATCTTGAAATCATCTCGTGACCCCCAGCTCACCCCTCGCGACCCCCACTTTGGGAACCACTGATTTATACTGTTAGATTGTCTGTTATATCATCATTTATATCAGTGTTTCCCACCCAGGGGTACGGGGACCCCCAGGGGTACATGAGCAGGGGGCACTTAGACTGGTTTCAGGTTTTGTGGGGCTGTAGTCGACTCAAGCAGTGACCCATATTTGACCCGTTTACGTGGTTTGTGACCCAATCATCCTCCTCCTGCCCAGGAAGCTCCTGTCTGTGAAGTCAAGTCAAATTTATTCATAAAGCACATTTAAAAACAACCACAACGGCCCAAAGTGCTGCACAGACACAATATAAAATACAATAAGACAAAAACAGAACATGCAGAAACGAGCTCAAATAAAATACAATACAAATGTTCTGCTCAGCTCGTGTTAAAAGCCCGAGCAAACAAATGGGTTTTTAACAAAGTCTTAAAAATATTCAAAGATTGTGCTGTTCTAATGTCAGAGGAAGACTGTTCAGAGTCTGGGACCTGCCACAGAGAAAGCCCCGCCCCCTCGGGTTTTTAACCGGGATCTGATTGAAGAATAAATCTAATTGTTTTCTGGTTAATAAAGACATCTTAAAATAATTAAGAAGTGAACATAACAACCCGTCAGGTCCCATCATTGTGATAAAGATGACGGCCTTCAATAATCACATCAAATGGTCACAGTTGAAGCTGATCCATAAATGTTTACACCAGGCATGTCCAAACTCAGGCCCGGGGGCCAAATGCGGCCCTCAGACCAATTTTTCTTGGCCCTTATTCTTCCTGGTGAACTGTCCCACATTGTCCTGATAAGTACTATTTACAGCACATTTCAGATTTTCTACAATTCCAACCTAAATAACTAACATTTTGGTGCAGCACAGACCTGATATTAAGGCACTGAGACTGAATGTAGATGTGGTGGAGCTTAAAACATCAGATAAATGCAGCTTTTTTTAATGTTTCACGATTGATTTGTGGCCCTCCGCTTGGTCTATATTTCAATATGTGGCCCTCGATGGAAAAAGATTGGACACCCCTGGACTAAACTAAACTAAAACTAAACAAGAATGATTATAAAATACTTTATATAAGCAATTAAAGTTCAGCTCCCTAATTAGAATTGACAAAATCTAGTGTAGACCTCTTTTCAAAAAATTCCTGGGGACCCCCTCACAATCTCCCAAACTTTACCCCGACCCCCAGTTTGGGAACGACTAAATGGACTAAAGCAATCCTTGGTTGAATAAATTTCCTATCGGCCGATTAATCGACTAAAAAGGGGTGTGGCAAAACTATGAAGTATCTCTGTGTCTGACCCAAACTGCATTAAAAAAATGCACAACTGCACAGGAGTTCATGCAAAGAAATTACAATTTAAACAGAAATGTACAAGTAAACAGTGTATTTATATGTTAGCGATGTATAAATGAGATTAAACTCATGATTCACTCCAAAATCTTTAGCTAACGCACTCCATATCTTCACATTTTCACTGTCTTTGTCGTAGAAATCCTTTTAGTTGAAATAAAATAATTAGTCGACTAAAACACCATCAACTAAAAGACTACAGCCCTAATTAAATCTACTTTTATCTGAATAAAAATGTGGTATTAGTTGTAAATTTAGCATCTTTTTGGAGTAACTTGGACCACAAATATAATTAAAACCAGAATATAGTAGAAATAATTGACAATATGTGACTAATAAACCCAGTTATTTGCCTGAAACTCAACATAAGTGTAGCCTAGGGGGCGCTCCAGACTAAAAAGGCTGATTTATATAGTCGTTTATACCCCATTAGTCCCACTTTTTCTCTTTTATATCATGATAAAAGTTTTAGATCATATGCTCCTTGTTGGGTAAAGTTGCCAAAAATTTTGCTCAAGTTTAAGCATAAAGTTAAAGTCAATATTTGAGAATGAAGTTAAAATAATTGGATGGACTAAACCTTTAAATAAGTGACAAAACCGTTTATTTTCAAAGGATAAATGACAAAAATGAAATCATATCTGAAGGAGCGGAGCAAGAAACACAAATCATTTCACACTGTCAGCCTTTTTTGTGTTAAACGTTACATTATTTGACTTAAGGAGGAGTAAACGTGTGGCGTCCGTGATCATCGTTTGCCTTTGATTGTGCATTTTTACTGACTTTATTTTTATTTTAGTTGATAGGTTTGTCTAAATGTCTTTTTTTTTTAAGCTTTTGTTACTTGAAAAGTGTCAACACAACCATTTTTACAACACGATCATTATAAACCAGCCAACTGTACTGTTAATAGACTTATGGCTCCATCTAGTGGCCACGTCGTGGTAGTGTCTTTGAATCTTTAAATCATCAAAATAAATGAACAGAGGGCTTTCCCACTGTGGGGTGAGATTTGTTTCATATTAATTTATTGACGCAAAAAGAAACATTAATTCAAAATCCCAGATTTTTTTCACAATCCCTGACTTAGAGTAGATTTAGAAGTAGATTTGCATATATATATTTGTGAATAAAACATATTTTTGTTTTGTGAATCTGTGTTTTTGCGAGAATCTGATACTGCATTTGAGGATCACCTAAACTGTGCATTCTTCACCTGTGTGGATGTGGATATTTATGAGACAAATGTTACACATTTTGTAAAAAATATCTATGCAGAATTTTGGATTCACGCAAAATCCGGATTTATTCAAAAAGTTAGACTTGCATGCAGAATTTTTTTCACACAAATTCTCAATTGTAAAAATTAAGTTACATTTTATTTTGAAATCTGTAGTTTTGCATGTGAGTGTGTGACTTTGCATTTGTGGATCGCTCACCACGTGCATTCATCCTCTGATCTCGCCGAGGATCTTTCTGACACAAACATTCTCTCAACTCATTCAGAAGACAGCGCTGTTCCTGTTTTTATGAGAAAGATAAATCCTGTTTTAACGAGAAAAGTAAGTGTTTTATGAGCAAAACACGGTGTTTCCTCAGGGCTGTAAGTTTAGGCGGAGCTGGCTAGATGCTACTACCGAGGCGCAAATGTACAATTTAGCCAGTTTGATACGCTTTTATTTTGATTTAGGTTCACGACGTTGGGAGATTTTGGTGTCACTGAGCAGTCTGGACGGTTTTGTCAACTTTGCGACCATTTATGCAGATTCCATATGGTTTAAGCTTGTCGTATGAATCTATGTTTGGCCCTGGATTCTGATATAGACGGCGATGAAGGCGATTTCTGCGTCTCATTTGAACTCCATTGGGGTCCAAAATCTTCAGGAGGTTCTGATCGTCTCCTGAGTCACCAGTAACCGGCTTGAATACACTTTAAATGCACGTCAGGGATTGTGAAAAAATCTGGGATTTTGAATTAATCTTTCTTTTTGCGTCAATAAATGAATATGAAACAAATCTCACCCCATATCCCACTCTGTGTAAATCATCATAACTAATAGCGTTAATCCTAAAATATAACACTATTACTCCACTTGATTTTATTTCTGTTTATTTGTACAAATTACTATACAATAATTACAAAATTGAGTGAAAATGCTGGCGACAGAAATGTAGAAATCACAAGAGTGCTCATGTCTGATCGGAGCAGAGGTAGACGCACGATACAAAAAAGAGGATCACGAAATCACGCTTCCTGTCATTTTCTTGTCACAACTTAAATTAAGAATATATTATATCAGAACATTACAAACATAGCATCGTTTTTGGCTTTTTTCAACACTGTGGCTCAGAGTCTGGGCAGTTTGTGCGTGTCCACAGCGTTTAAAAAAGAAAGGAAAGAGGTTTGAGGGATGATGTTTGAGACGGATGGCAGGCTGGAGTCACACGGTCGAGGCGTTTTGTGTCATGACGATGAATGCCTTCTGTTTTGTTTTTCGTGCGTAAGGATTTTAAAGGGCCTATGACAGGTTTAAAGGGCCTATGAGAGGTTTAAATGGCCTATGAGAGGTTTAAAGGGCCTATGACAGGTTTAAAGGGCCTATGACAGGTTGGACGACTCATTTCACTTAAATGCAGTTCAGATAAATATATTTCAAATTCTGCTAAAATACTTTACAAATTTTCTCCCACTTTAGCCATTTTTGAGGTTTTTTGTTTCACTTCCTGGTTGAAAATGATGACATCACGCTAGGAAGTTACCATAGCAACCACGCTGTAAACCGGGCCAAATTCATCTAATGTCACAGATTTTTTTTTTAATTTACAAATAAATTTTTTTATTTTTTTGTTTGAATTAATTAATAAGGGTAAAAAAAAGTCGTCTCTTTTGTGTAAATTCTGCATAACCTTTGTCTCCCCAGTGTGATGTCATCAGTTTGTTTACTTCCTTTAACTTTCTACAGATTTTTCAACTTTTCTTCACAAACGGCCACTTGATTGTTGTGAAACTATAATTTATATTTACAACAAGTATTAATACACTGAATAAAGACAAAATTGGAAAATCGTGGAAACCTGTCATACGCCCTTTAAAGGTGCTGTGTAACTTTTCTGCTGGTGTGATATGGTAAAGTTACCGCCGAAAGAAGCTTCATTGCACACACTTTCTCTGGATGATATGGACGAGTTAAATGGAGTATTATGTCCATTATGCATTAGCTATTTACAAGTCGTTTTTGAAAGTCATTTCTCATCTCATCAATTGCCAAAAACACAACTTGCAAAAAAAAAAACTAAAAAGAAAACCACACGTTATTGTTTGTGTCACTGTGTTAATGATTCCACTTGTTCTGTTTTTAATGATATAACACACTGAAAAAATTTACTTTTGACTCATTATGTTTACGGCAGTGTGCTTTTCATGCTAATGTTTGCGTTTTGTGTCCTGACAATAAATGCCTTCTGTTTTGTTTTTCGTGCGTAAGGATTTTAAAGGGCCTATGACAGGTTTAAAGGGCTTATGACAGGTTTAAAGGGCCTATGACAGGTTTAAAGGGCCTATGACAGGTTTAAAGGGCCTATGACAGGTTTAAAGGGCCTATGACAGGTCGGACGACTCATTTCACTTAAATGCAGTTCAGATAAATATATTTCAAATTCTGCTAAAATACTTTACAAATTTTCTCCCACTTTATCCATTTTTGTTTGTTTTACTTCCTGGTTGTAAATGATGACATCACGCTAGGAAGTTACCATAGCAACCACACTGTACACGGAGCCAAATTCATCTAATGTCACAGATTTTTTTTTAAATTTACAAATAAAAATACACGTGGGCAAAAAAAATATCAGCAGAGCTTATCCACCATCAGCTGCTCTTAAAGAAAACTCTGCATTGGCCAAGAAAGACATACTGTCCAATCTCCATGGAAACACATGCCTCTGCCAGAAAAGTTACACAGTGCACCTTTAATTATAGAACATGTCACTATATTCTGTATGATAACATAGGCATAGACCCAAAAACAAATGTGGACAAGCAAAACAACTGCCCGGCGCCGAGAAGGTTCAAGGTTCTATTCCCCAAACCAAACCATCTGCGACACAAAAGCAGACGACACGTTTCAAAACGAGAAGAATAAATACAAATCTAATCAAGGCGAGACACTGCAGGTGAATATCTTACATTTACTTAATTTTTACTTTTTTATGTGGAAAAATGGAAAAAGACTTCACATATTTAGAACCGTGTTAAAATCTGTCGCCTTATTTTGTTGACTAGATTTGCAAAAAGATAGGGATTGGATTTGAGACGTTTTATTTAGTATTTCAGTTAAACCAGAACTTACAAGAAACTGGTGTTAAAGGGCCCATGACAGGTTGAAGTGCTCATTTTACTAAAACACAGTGAAGATCATTATATTTAAGATTCTTCTAAAGAATTAACTATTTTTATCTAAGTTTGGCCATTTTTTTAGGTTTAAATTTTTACTTCCTGGTTGTAAATGATGACATCACGCTAGGAAATTCTGCAACTGTTACCCAGCAACCATGTTTTACACTGGGCCCTCTAATCTCACAGGAATTATTGTTTGACAAATAAAAATACACGGGAACGCCTTTATTTTGATGAATTAATGTTTAAAGGGTCAGGAAAATGTGTTTGTTGGTTGTAAATTGTCCCTGGTGTGTCTCCCTAGTGTGATGTCATCGTGTTTTGGAACTCTGCTCTACTTCCTGTAAAGTTCAACATATTTTTCAACTTTTCTTCACAAACTGACACCTGATTGGTGTAAAACTATCATTTATGTTCACAACAGGTTATTTTTCCATCAAATATGTGAAAACTAGAAAACCATAAAAACCTGTCATACGCACTTTAAAATTCACATTTCACCTGATTCTTTTGAGTTATAATGTTAATGAATTTGTCTTAGAAGGTAGATATCAACAAATACTTCTGTACAATATGTGCCTCTGACAGGTCGGACTACACATTTAACTAAAACGCACTTAATATAAATATAATTCAATTCCTGCTCAAATCTTTCCAAATTTGATTCTATTCTTTTAGGTTTTCAATTTTACTTCCTGGTTGTAAAGTATGACATCACACTAGGAAATCACCATAGCAACCACACTGTACACTGGGCAAAACGTCTAATGTCAGATTTTTTTACGTGACAAAGAAAAATACATGTGACCCCTTTATTTTGTTGAATCAGTGTTTAAAATGTCAAAAAAGTAGTTTGTATTGTGTAAATTATGCGTAACCTTTGTCTCCCCAGTGTGATGTCATCAGTTTGTTTACTTCCTGTAATTTTCAACATTTTTTTTTTAAACTTTTCTCCACAAACAGCGACCTGATTGATGTAAAACTATAATTTATATTTACAAGAGGTATAAATACACTGAATAAAGTCAAAAATAGAAAATCATAAAAACCTGTCATAGGCACTTTAAAGGGCCTATGACAGGTTGAAATACACATTTAACTAAAATGCAGTTAAGATAAATATATTTCAATTTCTACTAAAATCTTTACACATTTTACTGCAGTTTAGCTGTTTTTTTAGGTTTATAATTTTACTTCCTGGTTGATTAAAGTCAAAAATAGAAAATCATAAAAACCTGTCATACGCACTTTAAAGGTTTCGTGCTTCTTTAAAGGGCCCATGACAGGTCGGACACTCATTTACCTAAAATACAGTTAAGATAAATATATTTCAAGTTTTGCTAAAATTCTTTACAAATGTTATCCCACTTTAGCAGTTTTATACGTTTTAATTTCACTTCCTGGTTGTAAATAATGACATCACACTAGGAAATCACCATAGCAACCACACTGTAAACTGGGCTAAAACTCATCTAATGTCATCAGTTCTTTTACCTGACAAATAAAAATACGTTTTAACTTATTTATTTAGTTGAATTAATGTTTAAATGGTCAAAAAAGTAGTTTATTTTGTGTAAATTATGTTTAAAGTTTGTTTAACTTCCTGTAATTTTCAACATATTTTTCAACTTTTCTCCACAAACAGTGACCTGATTGGTGTAAAACTATTATATATATTTATAACAAGTATTAATGCACTGAATAAAGTCAAAATTAGAAAATCATAAAAACCTGTCATACGCACTTTAAGGCTTTTTGGTTCATATTAATTCTATGTGAAACTGTTTATATGTTGAAAAAAGAACGTTCCCCCTGTGGTGCCTCGCCTTGACCCTGCCATCCATCTCAAACATTCACATCAGATCCTGGAGCTCGTCTCTGGAGTCCATTCCTGGTCGTTTACAGCAGACGTTGCGCTCTTGGTCTCCCCCTGGTGGCGGTGACCGCGTGCTACCTGGCGGCTCCGCCCTCCTCCTCCTCCTCCAGCTCGGGCAGGCTCCCGGGGCAGGGCTCCATGGTGACGGCCACGCCCATCCCGCTGCGGCCCGTGGGCATCTGGGTGACCGTGGTCCACTCGTTGCGCTCCGGGCAGTAGAGCTCCACGCTGGACAGGAAGCCGTGCTGGTTGAAGCCGCCTGCAACGCAAAGTACTTTTTATTTTTTCACAAATAGAACAAAAACATCATAAAAACATCATAACAAAACATAAACAATAAGAACTGAATTTAAAATATATAAACATTGTAGATAAATAGATAAGTCGTGGTAGATAAATGCTGCACCTGATTTGTATTGTCTTAAAGGAGCTGTATGATGTTTTTTTAAAAGTACTTCATTTTAAACTTTAAAGGGCGTATGACAGGTTTTTATGATTTTCTAATTTTGACTTTATTCAGTGTATTAATACTTGTTGTAAATATATATAATAGTTTTACACCAATCAGGTCGCTGTTTGTGGAGAAAAGTTGACAAATCTGTTGTAAATTATAGGAAGTAAACAAACTGATGACATCACACTGGGGAGACAAAGGTTATACATAATTTACACAAAATAAACAACTTTTTGACCCTTTAAACATTGATTCAACAAAATAAAGGTGTTCATTTGTGTTTTTCTTTGTCAAATGAACAAAATCTGTGACATTAGATGAGTTTTGACCAGTGTACAGTGTGGTTGCTATGGTAATTTCCTAGCGTGATGTCATACTTTACAACCAGGAAGTAAAATTTAAAACCTTAAAAACAGCTAAACTGGGGTTAAATTTGTAAAGATTTTAGTAGAAATTTGATTATATTTATCTTAACTGCATTTTAGTTAAATGTGTGTTTCAACCTGTCATAGGCCCTTTAAACCTGTCATAGGCCCTTTAAATTAAATATAGAATAAAATAAAATGTAAAGGTGTTGTGTTGACTTTTATGAGCTGAATAAATCCAGACTGACCCAACACGTAGATGCGTCTGGTGTACACGGTGACTCCGTGGGCACTGCGGCCGTGCTGCATAGGGGCCCGGGGCTCCCAGGCGTTCCTGCCGGTGTGGTAGCGCTCCACAGAGGCCAGCTGCCTGTGGCCGTCATATCCTCCGATGGCGTAGAGGTAAGAGCCGGAGCACACCAAGCCTGCAGCACAGGGAGGAGGCAGGAGTGTAACCAGGAGGGAAAAACATGTTCTGAAACGTATATGTGTCGTATTAGTTTAGCTGCTCAGATTCAAATGTTAAAGGTCCCATATCCTGCTCTTTTCCCCTTCACACAGTCTGTTCTAAGGGCTTTGTTGATACATTTTCTCGTTGTGTAATATCCATAACATAACAGTTTACAAAAAACACCCATTTCTTGGACTGGCCCCCCTCCTGCAAAAGCAAACGGCTCACTCTGAGATCTGACCCCCCGAACAGAGAGCAGGCTGCCTCCCCCGCCCAACCCGTGACGAAGCCTAGAGTGGAGATGGTGCATGCGCCATGTGCTCCGGTAAACAGCGATACACAAACACTGAATAAACATTTTCTGGTCCTGACGGTGCGTCGTGCTGAGTCCTACGTCCTGGATCTGACCTGGAGTTTGACGTGCTCCAGGGCCTCAACCACGGACGTGCCGTTTGGTAAATAACAAGCTAACTCTTCGATCTGTCGTATCCATCGTGTAATTACTGTGTAGCATTAGCATTAGCTGTTTTTATTCTTGCGGAGGAACTCTCTACGTTACACAAACTGTTCCTCAACTGCCTGGAGGAACTCTGTTTGCACTAGATGAGCCACCTTCCTTCCTTCTGAGCGGTTCTGGTTCTGCACGTCAGTCCTGGCCCGTCTTGTTTTGTCTGCACATCACTTTAGCTTCATCTGGGTCAAATGTTAATACAAAAATCTTATATTGTTGGGTATTTCACGTTCTAAAACTAAAAATAAATGAATCAAAAGAATAAACACTAGACTAGTCGCAGCCCTACGCAGAGTCTGATCATTGTCTCGTCACCCGTCACACTTTCACACAATGACCTGTAGCTATTCACCTTATTCTGCCCCGCCCACTTTTACTTGTTTTTGTTGTAAACGCACTTCCGTTTGACGAGAACTCCGTTAAAGCTAAAAGTCGATTGATTTGTGTAAAATGTTTAATGAACACGAGCAACAACAAGTCACAACACAACGATTTCCTGGTCAGTCTGAAAACGGCTTTTTAGTCGAGTAGAACTTATTTTCTGTTGAGCTCGTCTGCTCCGTGTGAACTAATACAACAGAAACAAGACGGCGGCGCGTACGGCAACTTCAGGAATAAGGTGGATAGTCTTCTTAAACATGTGTTGAATTAACATCAGTGCATCAGATTAGATTTTTTAAACAGACATTGAGTGAAAATGGAAAAAAAATCTCTCTGTTCGTTTGTCTATGTCACTTTAAGTTAAGTTTTTGTGTCCTTTAGTTGCATTTTGTCGCTTTAAGTTGCTTTTTTATCACTTACAGTCAAGCTTTTGACACTTTAAGTCGCTTTTGTCACTTGCGTCTCTTCAAATTGCAATTTCTATTCTATTTTGATTTTGATTCTTTGGCAGCCCTTGTGAAAAGTGACAATTCAATGGAGAAAAGGCCAGCTAAGCCATAAATTACACATTATGGTAACACTTTCTGGTATTCACCGTATTCTGCCCCGCCCACTTTTGCACTTTTGTTGTAAACGCACTTCCGTTTGACGAGAACTCCGTTAAAGCTAATGACGAACGAGGGAAAAGTCTGACGCTAAAATGTTACATAAAGTAGATTGATTTGTGTAAAATGTTTAATGAACACGAGCAACAACAAGTCACAACACAACGATTTCCTGGTCAGTCTGAAAACGTCTTTTTAGTCGAGTAGACAAAAATGTGACAAAAATGTGATTAAAATGACAAAAACATGGAAAAAAAACAGAATAAAGTGGCAAAAATACGGCAATAAGTGACGAAAACGTGACTAAATGAGTGACAAAAATGTGAGTAAAAGTGACAAAAACGTGACAAAAAAACGGAAGAAAGTGACAAATGCACGACAATAAGTGACAAAAACGTGACAAGAACGCAACTAAAAGTGAGAAAAAGTGACAAAAACGTGGAAAAAAACGGAATAAAGTGACAAAAATGTGGCAATAAGTGACGAAAACGCAACAAGTGAAAAAAATGTGAGTAAAAGTGACAAAAACTTGACAAAAAACTGAAGAAAGTGACAAAAATGCGGGGAAAATGTGACAATAAGTGACAAACAGGTGACAGAAAGTGACAAAAACACAAAAGTCTGACGCTAAAATGTTACGTAAAGTAGATTGATTTGTGTAAAATGTTTAATGAACACGAGCAACAACAAGTCACAACACAACGATTTCCTGGTCAGTCTGAAAACGTCTTTTTAGTCGAGTAGAACTTATTTTCTGTTGAGCTCGTCTGCTCCGTGTGAACTAATACAACAGAAACAAGACGGCGGCGCGTACGGACACACCCAGAATAAGGAGAATAGACAGACGTACTTACCCAGACCACTGCGGACGGAGCTCATGGGGGCCAGCTGTACCCAGGTGTTGGTGTCCGGCTGGTACTTCTCTGCACTGTTCCAGCGGTTCTGCCCGTCGAAGCCCCCCACCACGTAGAGAGCGCCCCCACAGCCCGCCACCCCGGCCCCCAGACGGGCCACCGACATGGGGCTGACGTAGGTCCAGAGGTTGGTCTCTGGGTCCCACCTGTAAAACATCACACGTGCACATCGTTTGAAAGGTGAAAGGTGATTGTTGTGGAGCAAACTCAAAAGGCAAGACTGTTTGGAACAATACTGGACAAACAATAATGAAAAATACATAAAAAGTAAATAATGCATTATAGAAAATATGGTTGTGTTATGTCACAACCAAAAATAAAGTGGTGATGGTGATGCGGAGGGGGTGCTGGTGCAGACGGGGGAGAGGGGTCACGGAAGGAGGGTTTGGGGAGGGGGGCGGGGGGGGAGGGTGTGTGCCCAGCCTAGCCCAGGTATATAGATAGATAGATGTCACAACCAAACATTTTAAGAACACCTGATATATTGTTACACTTTCTGTAATAAAACTAACTTAAATGTGCACTATGTCAGAGGTTCCCAAACCTTTCTGGCAGGGACCCCCAAAATAGCCATGTAACCGACTTGGGACCCCCAAAGCGAAATGGAAATGACAGTAGAAATAATTTTAAGTGTCAAAGTGTGTTAAATCAGGTTTAATATTGGTTATTTGAATAGTTTATTGTCTTATTGGACCCTGTTTCACTAAAGTATACGGTTTTTAATAGAAAAAATAGAGCAAATACAATGTCATATTCATTAAAATGAGATCATGAAATCATGTCGCGACCCCCAGCTCACCCCTCGCGACCCCCCGAGGGGTCCCGACCCCCACTTTGGGAACCACTGCACTATGTAACTTTTCTGACCTGCTTGTCTCCATGGAGATGCTGTTGCTTTACTTGGAATGTTTCACAATATTAGGGTTGTATGAAACAATGTGTAATATTCGATGACAATAACGATATTATTGCAATATTTTAATATACTTGATTTTTATTTTTGATTTGTTGTCTGTTCTCTGGTTCTATTGTGTGTTCTGTGTGTTGTTTATAATTTTAAAAACTGAAGAAAAAAATATTTAAAAAAGAATGTATGGTTTTAACTTTCTATTTGACAATAGACAATGACAATTTAAAGCCCTAATACGTAACTTTTTAGCCAAAATAAACACTTTTCTTTTTCTTCCCATTCTGGATATTTCACAAAACTTAAAAGAAAAAAAGAAAAAAAAAGGAGAAGCCTATTGTTTCTTGTTTCAGTGGAAAAGTTGTTCCTCAGGGCGGCATGAAACTTGTTCAAAGTATGATTTTAACTTTCTATTTCCGTGGAATCATGATGTGTCAGCTACATCCTGTCGCTTTAAATACATTCTGGTACAAATGCCAGGATTTCCTTTGAACTGAACTTTAAAGGGCGTATGACGGGTTTTTATGATTTTCTCATTTTGACTTTATTCAGTGTATTAATGCCTCTTGTAAATATAAATTATAGTTTTACACCAATCAAGTCGCTATTTGTGGAGAAAAGTTGAAAAATCTGTTGAAAATTACAGGAAGTAAACAAACTGATGACATCACACTGGGGAGACAAAGGTTATGCATCATTTACACAAAATAAACTACTTTTTTGACCCTTTAAACTTTGATTCAACAAAATAAAGGTGTCACGTGTGTTTCTCTTTGTCAAATGAACAAAATCTGTGACATTAGATGAGTTTTGGCCCAGTGTACAGTGTGGTTGCTATGGTGATTTCCTAGCGTGATGTCATACTTTACAACCAGGAAGTAAAATTTAAAACCTAAAAAACAGCTAAACTGGGGTTAAATTTGTAAAGATTTTAGTAGAAGTTTGAATATATTTATCTTAACTGCATTTTAGTTAAATGTGTATTTCAACACGTCATAGGCCCTTTAAAATGTAAAAAGGAAAATGAAATAAAATGAGAATTTATGGTGTAAACTCATACTCCAACAATTAAATGGTGTCAACTTGTCGTTTAAACTTCACTGTGATGTTAATTCAAAAGCCTAAAAATGTTACTTTCCATGACTAAACCAGCAAATGTAGATTATGTTATTTCCATTCATGGTTTTCAGCTTTTTATAGACCCTTTAAAAGTCTGTAAACAAAACATTCTGAATTCAGAATAGAAGCAAAAGTGAAGAATATAATGTGATTTCACTGAGAAACTGGGATTTAACCCCAGAATATCACAAAATATGACAAATTTAGATGATTTTGTGTCAGTAAAAGCCTCAGACACACGTGAGTGACATCAGAGCTGCTTAAACACATTTATTATTGTATTTTACATCATGG
Source organism: Rhinogobius similis (assembly GCA_019453435.1). Lineage (NCBI taxonomy): Eukaryota > Metazoa > Chordata > Actinopteri > Gobiiformes > Gobiidae > Rhinogobius > Rhinogobius similis. The sequence goes on along the minus strand of CM033620.1, from coordinate 5,638,207 downwards.
TTTAGGAAATTATGATCAACTCTGTGATTTTTGATGAAGCATTACTGAAGTATTACTGGAAAAGGACTCACAGCAATGTTGAGCCCACAATATTTTTTCATTTAATCTAGAGATATATTAGATACTGTTCCATAAATTAGATTCTTTTGAAGCTAAAATACAATTTTAAGGCTAGAAAAATGTATTTTGTCCATCGTTTGTTATAAAAAAGCAAACTAACTGACCTTCTACTCCAAACACAAAATCCAAATGTGTTGCTTTTTCCCAACACAAACACTTAAAGGGCCTATGACAGGTTTAAAGGGCCTATGACAGGTTTAAAGGGCCTATGACAGGTTTAAAGGGCCTATGACAGGTTGAAATACACTTTTAACTAAAATGCAGTTAAGATAAATATATTCAAATTTCCACTAAAATCTTTACAAATTTAACCCCAGTTTAGGAGTTTTTTGGGTTTTAAATTTTACTTCCTGGTTGTAAAGTATGACATCACACTAGGAAATTACCATAGCAACCACACTGTACACCGGGCCAAAACTCATCTAATGTCACAGATTTTGTTCATTTGACAAAGAAAAACACAAATGAACACCTTTATTTTGTTGAATCAATGTTTAAAGGGTCAAAAAAGTAGTTTATTTTGTGTAAATTATGTATAACCTTTGTCTCCCCAGTGTGATGTCATCAGTCTGTTTACTTCCTGTGATTGTCGACAGATTTTTCAACTTTTCTCCACAAATAGTGACTTGATTGGTGTAAAACTATCATTTGTATTTACACAAAGTATTAATACACTGAATAAAGTCAAAAATAGAAAATCATAAAAACCCGTCACGCGCCCTTTAAAACCAGTAGAATTTAGTCTTTTGCCTCCATTACAGAATTTTAATGACATCACATTTTAAAGGGCCTATTATATACAACATTTTGACGACTTTTCCCATTCAATAGCTATAATAATTAGTTTTAAATTGTTGAACCTCATTCTGAAACCCATGGATAGAATTTAGGAGGACTCGTTATATTAGGCATGATTAAACTTAAAGGGCCCATGACAGGTTGAACGACTCATTTAACTCAAATGCGGTTAAGACAAATATATTTCAATTTCTACTCAAATCTGTACACATTTTACCACAGTTTAGCTCTTCTTTTAGGTTTTTAATTTTATTTAATTTCCTGGTTGTAAAGTATGACATCACACTAGGAAATCACCATAGCAACCACACTGTACACTGGGCCAAAACTCATCTAATGTCACAGATTTGGTTCATTTGACAAAGAGAAATGCGCGTGACACCTTTATTTTGTTGAATTAATGTTTAAAGGGTCAAAAAAGTAGTTTATTTTGTGTAAATGATGCATAACCTTTGTCTCCCCAGTGTGACGTCATCGATTTATTTACTTCCTGTCATTTTCAATTGATTTTCAACTTTTCTCCCCAAATAGCGACTGGATTGGTGCAAAACTACAATTTATATTTACAAGAGGAATTAATACAGTGAATAAAGTCAAAATTGGAAAATCCTAAAAATCCGTCATACGCCCTTTAATATTAAAAACAACACAGCATTAGGTAATATGTTACAGACCAGCACGCGTTAATGTTTACCAAATGTTGTGCCAGACCTGCATCTTTTCACCAGCTCTGTTATATAACCTTTATTTAACTTGGCTGCTCCACTGGGAACCATTTCTTATCTACAATGACAAGGCAGATTCAAAACAAAACAAAACAGTTCACTCCAACAATGTTTGTTACAATTTATAATAAAAAATGGCTCGTTATTGTAGTACATTTGTGATAAAAAGGGATTGTTTTGGTAATCGATTAGTTGTTTAGACCAGTGGTTCCCAAAGTAGGGGTCGGGACCCCCCGGGGGGTCGCGAGGGGTGAGCTGGGGGTCACGAGATGATTTCAAGATCTAATTTAAATTAATATGACACTGTTTTTACTCTATTTTTTACTAAAAACAGTATATTTTAGTGAAATAGGGTCCAGTAAGGCAATAAACTATTCAAATAACAAATATTAGACTTGATTTAAAGTGCGTATGACAGGTTTTTATGATTTTCTAATTTTGACTTTATTCAGTGTATTAATACAGTGTGTGAATATAAATGACAGTTTTACACCAATCAGGTCGCTGTTTGTGGAGAAAAGTTGAAAAATATGTTGAAAATTACAGGAAGTAAACAAACTGATGACATCACACTGTGGAGACAAACTTTATACACGATTTACACAAAATAAACTACTTTTTTGACCATTTAACCACTAAATAAATAAGTTCAAATATATATTTATTTGTCAGGTAAAAGAATTGATGACATTAGATGAGTTTTAGCCCAGTGTACAGTGTGGTTGCTATGGTGATTTCCTAGTGTGACGTCATTATTTACAACCAGGAAGTGAAATTAAAACGTATAAAACTGCTAAACCGGGATAACATTTGTAAAGAATTTTAGCAAAACTTGAAATATATTTATCTTAACCGTGTTTTAGTAAAATAAGTACTTCAACCTGTCATGGGCCCTTTAACACCCTTTGACAATTAAAATGATGGTTATTTTCATCTCACTTTGGGGGTCCTGAGCCGGTTGTTTGGATATTTTGGGGGTCCCAGCCAGAAAAGTTTGGGAACCCCTGGTTTAGAACATGAAGTGGCTCTGAATATAAGATTTTTTACTAAATTTGACCCGAATTAAACTAAAACGATGCCTTTGGAAGGTCCTGATGTTGTATGTTTACAGACAATAGGTTTTTTGACTTTGGGCTTCGTTTTTTGGAAAATCCGCTTGCAACTTTCGAGACTTTTTGGTTTTTGGGCCTGCTTCTTTGCAGCACTTTCACGTCAAAAAAGAACACATTTTAAGCCTTTTTTTTGTTCTGTTTCATATTAATAGACAGAATGATGACTGAAATACAAACGTTGAACTAGTAGCTTATTTTTTTGTCTTATTTTTATGGATCTTTCTCGCTAATTTCTCTCCGAAAATCCGGCATTTGATCAAAAACACGGCGCTATTGCATTTTCTTTGCCGTTTCGATGCAATTCCTGATTTTGGGAACCTTTATCCGAGTTTAAAATGCACCTGAACGTTTGCACAAGACAGAAAAACAACCGGAGAACTCGGGTGAGAAGCTGCTGCCGGACTTCCACACTGGACGTCACCTGCTGCGCTAAGACGGTTATGTAAATTCATTTTGTTCATTTATCTTCTACATTTGAGCTCTTTGTCTAAATGTTACCTCATTTGGAGTTTACTGTCAGTAGGCCATAGATCAGTGGTTCTTAAAGGGCCCATGACAGGTTGGACACTCATTTACCTAAAATACAGTTAAGATAAATATATTTCAAGTTTTGCTAAATTCTTTACAAATGTTATCCAGGTTTAGCAGTTTTATACGTTTTAATTTCACTTCCTGGTTGTAAAGTATGACATCACACTAGGAAATCACCATAGCAACCACACTGTAAACTGGGCTAAAACTCATCTAATGTCATCAATTCTTTTACCTGACAAATAAAAATATATCTGAACTTAATTATTTTGTTGAATTAATGTTTAAATGGTCAGAAAAGTAGTTTATTTTGTGTAAATCGTGTATAAAGTTTGTCTCCCCAGTGTGATGTCATCAGTCTGTTTACTTTCTGTAATTTTCAACATATTTTTCAACTTTCTCCACAAACAGCGACCTGATTGGTATAAAACTATTATATATATTTACAATAAGTATTAATACACTGAATAAAGTCAACAGTAGAAAATCATAAAAACCTGTCATACGCCCTTTAAACTAGGGGTCGGGACCCTAATGGGGGTCGCGAAATGATTTCCAGGGGTCTCCAGATGAGGAAAAATGAATATAATAGTCTTAAACAAGGCTGGACCCCCTTCAAATGCAGTGGTAAATGTAGATTCCTATTTTTCGGCCAATCAAAGTCATTTTCTCGGTCTATATTCTCAAAATAAAGTAAAACATTAGATTTAAGGCTAATTTATCACTTTGCGTGTCGCCTATTTTTTGTGTTTGTGGGTCGCGAATGTGAACTGTTGTTATTTTGGGGGTCGCGACTGAAAAAGTTTGAGAACCACTGCCGTAGATAAGAGTGACAGATTTGTGCAAAAAAGACCCATCATGACTACTGTCTGATTAAAGGGCCATGACAGGTTGAAGTACTCATTTTACTAAAACGCAGTTAAGATAAATATATTTCAATGTTTGCTAAAATGCTGTTCAAATTTTATCCCAATTAAGTAATTTTTCAGGTTTTTAATTTCACTTCCTGGTTGTGAATGATGACATCACACTAGGAAATTAGAAAGTACATTGGGCAAAAACTGATCTAATGTTAGAGATTTTTTTTTTGACAAATAAAAATACACATGAACGCCTTTATTTCGTTGAATTTATGTTTAAAGGGTAAAAAAGTCATCTCTTTAACGTAAATTATGCATAACCTTTGTCTCCCCAGTGTGATGTCAGTTTGTTTACTTCCTGTAATTTTCAACAGATTTTTTCCATTTTTCTCCACAAACAACCACATGATTGATGTAAAATCATCATTTATATTTACAACAGGTATTAATGCACCGAATAAAGTCAAAATTAGAAAATGTTACAAACCTGTCATACGCACTTTAAGATGTAATGTTAGCAACTAAAGTAAAAATAGTAGGATGTTTTCCAAATCAAATAACAAGCCAGCATTGAGCTTTTGAGGAAGGTAAGAACAATAAAACTTACTTGTAAGAGCCATTTAACCCACTTAAAGAGCAGACAATGTGATTTCTTTTTTATATTGTGGTTAACATGGATAACACAATGTTTTATTTGGATAAATCATTTATACCTTTTTTAACTGTGTTTCATAAAGCTGGTGACCTACTATTGGTCATGAGTTATTTTGGATATATATCCCTGTGTTGGTGCAGTGTTTCTCGATCTTAAAAAGGCTTTCGACACTGTCAACCATGAAATTCTTCTAACAAAATTAATAGACTTCAACTTCTCGCCAGAGGCAGTTCAGTGGATTAAATCATATTTAACTTCAAGAAAACAATGTGTACAAATTGACTGTGTAAAATCATCGGTTTTGGATGTTTCTGTCGGTGTTCCGCAAGGATCAATACTTGGTCCTTGTTATTTTCACTGAACATAAATGATCTTCCCAAAACATGTTATAACGTTAATTTTCAAATGTTTAAAGTGTTAAAGAGGCTTCCATTCTGAGCTCAGCCATGGAGCAAGTAAATGACTGGCTTTTTAAATCGTGTTTGCTTCTGAATTCCAAAAAAACGGTCTGTATGATGTTCTCAAAACAATCAAAAGAGATTAAAAGTCCCAGAGTTTACTTGAGAGGAGAAGAATCACAACTTGTCACAGAATTCAAGTGTCTTGGTGTGACACTTGATTCCACTCTGTCTTTCAAAAATCATATTAAAAAACTTGCCAATACTGTCAAATTTAACCTAAAAAATTTAAACAAATACGGCCTTTTTTAACACGAGGTGCTGCTAGAATGTTTCTCCATTCAATGATTTTATCATAGGGCTGGGCAATATGGCAAAAAATTATTATTACGATTTTCTTGGGGCCAGATCATGATTTCGATTTTATCACAATTCATGTTTATGTTCATGGCTATAATGGAGCTGCACTATTTAGGAAAAAAAAAGTGATATTTCTGACCAGTGAGATTGTGATTAGATTTTTGATTTATAATAATAGGATTCTGTTCAATTTCACATTTTAAATATAATTTTGTCACTTTTAGTCATGTTTTTGTCACGTTCTGTTGTGTTTGTCATATTTAAACACATTTTTGTCACTTTTAGTTGTGTTTTTGTCACTTTTAGTTGTGTTTTTGTCACTTTTAGTTGTGTTTTTGTCACTTTTTAGTCACGTTTTTGTCGTTTATTGTCATGTCTAGTCGCATTTTTAGTGTTGATTTGGTTTAATTGTGCAGCTCTGGCCTTTAAGAGGTAAATAAAGTCATCTGCTCAGAGGCTTCAGAGGCTAAACATCAGGAGAAAAACAGACAGCTGCATTAAAGACACAAACAGTGAATCACGATACGACGATTTCACAAAAAATACAGATTGTCACAGGGACCAGCTCACGATTCGATTTTTATCACCGTATCGCCCAGACCTATTTTATCCCATATCGAAGATTGCATAACAAGTTGGTCTTTAACCACTGTTACCAATTTGAAAATAATTGAATCATTGTATAAAAAAATCTGTTAAAATTTGTGTGTATGTATGTAATATTTTAAACAAGTATAATCTTTTAAATTTTGAAAATTTTATACATTTTAAGTATGTTTCATCTACAAAGTGCTACATGGACTAGCGCCACCTCCTGTCTGTCTTTGTCAAACCTAAGACTTCAGGAGGAGAACCAGAGCCTCCTCCAGAGGAGACTGTGAGGGCCCCACAGGAGAACAACCTTCGGACAGAACACTCTCTCTGTGAGGGCCCCACAGAAGAACAACCTTTGGACAGAACACTCTCTCTGTGAGGGCCCCACAGAAGAACAACCTTCAGACAGAACACTCTCTGTGAGGGCCCCACAGAAGAACAACCTTCAGACAGAACACTCTCTCTGTGAGGGCCCCACAGAAGAACAACCTTCAGACAGAACACTCTCTCTGTGAGGGCCCCACAGAAGAACAACCTTTGGACAGAACACTCTCTCTGTGAGGGCCCCACAGAAGAACAACCTTCAGACAGAACACTCTCTGTGAGGGCCCCACAGAAGAACAACCTTCAGACAGAACACTCTCTCTGTGAGGGCCCCACAGAAGAACAACCTTCGGACAGAACACTCTCTCTGTGAGGGCCCCACAGAAGAACAACCTTCAGACAGAACACTCTCTGTGAGGGCCCCACAGAAGAACAACCTTCAGACAGAACACTCTCTGTGAGGGCCCCACAGAAGAACAACCTTCGGACAGAACACTCTCTCTGTGAGGGCCCCACAGAAGAACAACCTTTGGACAGAACACTCTCTCTGTGAGGGCCCCACAGAAGAACAACCTTCAGACAGAACACTCTCTGTGAGGGCCCCACAGAAGAACAACCTTCAGACAGAACACTCTCTCTGTGAGGGCCCCACAGAAGAACAACCTTCAGACAGAACACTCTCTCTGTGAGGGCCCCACAGAAGAACAACCTTTGGACAGAACACTCTCTCTGTGAGGGCCCCACAGAAGAACAACCTTCAGACAGAACACTCTCTCTGTGAGGGCCCCACAGAAGAACAACCTTCGGACAGAACACTCTCTCTGTGAGGGCCCCACAGAAGAACAACCTTCAGACAGAACACTCTCTGTGAGGGCCCCACAGAAGAACAACCTTCAGACAGAACACTCTCTCTGTGAGGGCCCCACAGAAGAACAACCTTCAGACAGAACACTCTCTCTGTGAGGGCCCCACAGAAGAACAACCTTTGGACAGAACACTCTCTGTGAGGGCCCCACAGAAGAACAACCTTCAGACAGAACACTCTCTCTGTGAGGGCCCCACAGAAGAACAACCTTCGGACAGAACACTCTCTCTGTGAGGGCCCCACAGAAGAACAACCTTCAGACAGAACACTCTCTGTGAGGGCCCCACAGAAGAACAACCTTCAGACAGAACACTCTCTGTGAGGGCCCCACAGAAGAACAACCTTCAGACAGAACACTCTCTCTGTGAGGGCCCCACAGAAGAACAACCTTCAGACAGAACACTCTCTCTGTGAGGGCCCCACAGAAGAACAACCTTCAGACAGAACACTCTCTCTGTGAGGGCCCCACAGAAGAACAACCTTCAGACAGAACACTCTCTCTGTGAGGGCCCCACAGAAGAACAACCTTCAGACAGAACACTCTCTCTGTGAGGGCCCCACAGAAGAACAACCTTCAGACAGAACACTCTCTCTGTGAGGGCCCCAACCGAAGAACAACCTTTGGACAGAACACTCTCTCTGTGAGGGCCCCACAGAAGAACAACCTTCAGACAGAACACTCTCTGTGAGGGTGAGGGCCCCACAGAAGAACAACCTTCAGACAGAACACTCTCTGTGAGGGCCCCACAGAAGAACAACCTTCGGACAGAACACTCTGTGAGGGCCCCACAGAAGAACAACCTTCGGACAGAACACTCTCTCTGTGAGGGCCCCACAGAAGAACAACCTTTGGACAGAACACTCTCTCTGTGAGGGCCCCACAGAAGAACAACCTTCGGACAGAACACTCTCTCTGTGAGGGCCCCACAGAAGAACAACCTTTGGACAGAACACTCTCTCTGTGAGGGCCCCACAGAAGAACAACCTTCAGACAGAACACTCTCTGTGAGGGCCCCACAGAAGAACAACCTTCAGACAGAACACTCTCTCTGTGAGGGCCCCACAGAAGAACAACCTTCAGACAGAACACTCTCTCTGTGAGGGCCCCACAGAAGAACAACCTTTGGACAGAACACTCTCTCTGTGAGGGCCCCACAGAAGAACAACCTTCAGACAGAACACTCTCTGTGAGGGCCCCACAGAAGAACAACCTTCAGACAGAACACTCTCTCTGTGAGGGCCCCACAGAAGAACAACCTTCGGACAGAACACTCTCTCTGTGAGGGCCCCACAGAAGAACAACCTTCAGACAGAACACTCTCTGTGAGGGCCCCACAGAAGAACAACCTTCAGACAGAACACTCTCTGTGAGGGCCCCACAGAAGAACAACCTTCGGACAGAACACTCTCTCTGTGAGGGCCCCACAGAAGAACAACCTTTGGACAGAACACTCTCTCTGTGAGGGCCCCACAGAAGAACAACCTTCAGACAGAACACTCTCTGTGAGGGCCCCACAGAAGAACAACCTTCAGACAGAACACTCTCTCTGTGAGGGCCCCACAGAAGAACAACCTTCAGACAGAACACTCTCTCTGTGAGGGCCCCACAGAAGAACAACCTTTGGACAGAACACTCTCTCTGTGAGGGCCCCACAGAAGAACAACCTTCAGACAGAACACTCTCTGTGAGGGCCCCACAGAAGAACAACCTTCAGACAGAACACTCTCTCTGTGAGGGCCCCACAGAAGAACAACCTTCGGACAGAACACTCTCTCTGTGAGGGCCCCACAGAAGAACAACCTTCAGACAGAACACTCTCTGTGAGGGCCCCACAGAAGAACAACCTTCAGACAGAACACTCTCTGTGAGGGCCCCACAGAAGAACAACCTTCAGACAGAACACTCTCTCTGTGAGGGCCCCACAGAAGAACAACCTTCAGACAGAACACTCTCTCTGTGAGGGCCCCACAGAAGAACAACCTTCAGACAGAACACTCTCTCTGTGAGGGCCCCACAGAAGAACAACCTTCAGACAGAACACTCTCTCTGTGAGGGCCCCACAGAAGAACAACCTTCAGACAGAACACTCTCTCTGTGAGGGCCCCACAGAAGAACAACCTTCAGACAGAACACTCTCTCTGTGAGGGCCCCAACCGAAGAACAACCTTTGGACAGAACACTCTCTCTGTGAGGGCCCCACAGAAGAACAACCTTCAGACAGAACACTCTCTGTGAGGGTGAGGGCCCCACAGAAGAACAACCTTCGGACAGAACACTCTCTGTGAGGGCCCCACAGAAGAACAACCTTTGGACAGAACACTCTCTCTGTGAGGGCCCCACAGAAGAACAACCTTCGGACAGAACACTCTCTCTGTGAGGGCCCCACAGAAGAACAACCTTTGGACAGAACACTCTCTCTGTGAGGGCCCCACAGAAGAACAACCTTCAGACACTCTCTCTGTGAGGGCCCCTAACCTCTGAACAGTCTTCCTCTGCACACGGAGAGTCCTGCACTGATCAGCTTTAAAACTCAACACAAACCATGGCTGAACACAAACCAGTCATGTGACCATTAGACTCTTAAAGTGCGTATGACAGGTTTTGATCATTTTCTAATTTTGACTTTATTTGGTGCATTAATACCAGTTATAAATATAAATGATAGTTTTACACACATTGAGTAGCAGTTTGTGAAGAAAAATTGGAAAATCTGTTGAAAGTTACAGGAAGTAAACAAATTGATGACATCACACTGGGGAGATGCATAATTTACACAAAATAAACTACTTTTTAGATCATTTAAACATCATTTCATCAAAATAAAGGTGTTCACGTGTATCTTTATCTGTGAAATGAAAAAAAAATCTGACATTAGATGAGTTTTTTGCCCAATGTACAGGATGGTCGCTTGGTAATTTCCTAGTGTGATGTCATCATTTACAACCAGGAAGTGAAATTAAAAACCTAAAAAATTGCTAAACTGGGATAAAATTTGTAAAGTATTTTAACAAACTTTGAAATATATTTATCTTAACTGCATTTTAGCCACATGAGTCGTCCAACCTGTCATGGGCCCTTTAACTTTTCCTTGTATTTGTGTTGCATGTTGTACTTTTTTATGTATCTGCTCAGGGACTACGGATGAAAACGAGCTTTGTAGCTATAATCCGGCACATTTACATCTGTTTTATACTGATGTTCATTAATGTGCATTGTCCCTATCAAATAAAAAAAATATATATAATAATAATAATAAAACAGAACTGTTGTGTATGACAATGAAAGTCTTGTATCTGGATTCGTATCAAACTCCTCCGTCCTGACGACACTCACCGCTCCACTGTGCTGTGGTGTGTGGACCCCTGGGAGCCGCCCACAGCGTAGATGCACCCGTCCACCTCGGCCACGCCCACCCTGTTCCTGGGCGTGTTCAGGGGCTCCCGCGGGCTCCACTGGTTGGTCATGGGGTTGTAGCAGCACAGCGCACTGGACTCCACGTTATTTTGGAGGGACAGGTTCCTCCCACCCACCTGAAACCCACCACGGAAACAAGGAAGGTCAGATCTTATCAGGTCTTGTCTTTGGTCTGGTCTTTGCGCACCTTAATCGTGGTATATTTTGTCATTTGTGTAAATAAAATAGATTAGCTCTCTGACGCAGTGAAAATGAACAGGCTGATTCATTTGGATTAAAGGTGCTGTACCCGATGTTAATGTCTCAAAATGCTAACACTGCACATCTGACTTTGTAGAGAATAAAACACAGCAGTCTCATTTTGACACAAAGACGAAAATGTATCTGTTTTGGGGGAAGACGCGTTTTACTTTATTACGTGAAAAAGACGGGTACAGCTCCTTTAATGAAGACAACAAATTCTTCTACAAATTCTACAATCGAAACAATAGATGGATATCTTTGAATTGTACTTTTGGCAGCAGCAAAGGAAGCGATCACAAATAAATGGACGACACCGAGTGAACCATAGAACTATAATAAAACCTGGAAGATGAATCCAAAATGGCTGCCCTGTTTATCCCTATGGAGTGAGCTCATTGGTGCATGACCCCAAAAACATTTCTTACTTCCGCATTTACTTCCTGATACGGAGGCGGCCATCTTTGTTTTACTTCCTGATACGGAGGCGGCCATCTTTGCTTTACTTCCTGATACGGAGGCTGCCATCTTTGTTTTACTTCCTGATACGGAGGCGGCCATCTTTGTTTTACTTCCTGATACGGAGGCGGCCATCTTTGTTTTACTTCCTGATACGGAGGCGGCCATCTTTGTTTTACTTTCTGATACGGAGGCGGCCATCTTTGCTTTACTTCCTGATACAGAGGCTGACATTTTTGTTTAACTTCCTGATACGGAGGCGGCCATCTTTGCTTTAGGGCACCACGTGACCACAATCCCCCACTTCATATAAAAACGGTAATTTCGGTGATTTTATAAACGGTAGAAAAGAACATTTCCTTCTATTTTATTTAAATACCGATAATAATTCAGTCCTGTCTGTGATTATAATGTGACATTTTAGAAAAAGGCTGGTTCCAAGAGGCTGCAGTACCTCGCACGACCACTAATCAATCTGGGACACAGACAGAGGGGGCGTGGCTTATCCAGTTCATTTAATACATCCATGGTCTGAACCAACTGCCAAGGACTGGACCAAAATTTACAAAACGGTACATTCAGGACATAATCTCTGGACACTGGAATATATGGGACGATGGAGGATACACCACCTGCTTCTATGGTTAAAACCTGAAAGCCGAATACAGGCCGTACAGTGTAGAGGAGGCCGAAGAGGGTGCAGGCTCCCAGGCCGCTGCAGGGCGCTCCCATGTCTGCCAGCTGGATCCACATGTTCCTCCTGGGGTCATAGGCCTCCAGAGTGGACAAGGACTGCTGCTGGTACCTGACCACAGGGAGGCGGGGTTACAATCACTGCACAGCTAAAGCATGACTAGAGCTAGAGAGTCAATGACCCTCTCAGTTTACAGGTGCACTGTGTAATCTTTTTGCTTGTGTCCATGGAGATCGCTCGGAGAAGCTTTAGAGCAGGTTGTGGTACGTATACATAGAACTATAATAAAACCTGGAAGATGAACCCAAAATGGCCGCCCTGTTTATCCCTATGGAGTAAGCTCATTGGTGCATGACCCCAAAAAAGTTTCTTACTTCCGCATTTACTTCCTGATACGGAGGCTGCCATCTTTGCTTTACTTCCTGATACGGAGGCGGCCATCTTTGCTTTACTTCCTGATACGGAGGCGGCCATCTTTGCTTTACTTCCTGATACGGAGGCGGCCATCTTTGTTTTACTTCCTGATACGGAGGCTGCCATCTTTGCTTTACTTCCTGATACGGAGGCGGCCATCTTTGTTTTACTTCCTGATACGGAGGCGGCCATCTTTGTTTTACTTCCTGATACGGAGGCGGCCATCTTTGTTTTACTTCCTGATACGGAGGCGGCCATCTTTGCTTTAGGGCGCCACGTGACCACAATCCCCCATGATGCTTTGAGCGACGTGAACGACCAGCAGCTGCATGTTTTTGTGTTAGCGTTAGCTTGTGTGATTGTAATTGTGTTCTTCATGTTAGACACACGTGAAGCGTCTGAAATGAAATAAAATACAACTTACAGGTGTCTCTAGTCGAGCCTTTTCCACGAGCTTCTGTTTGTATCCTCCGACGCTCGTTCACGTGACTCGCACATGTTTGTGTGACGTCACTTCATATAAAAACGGTAATTTCGGTGATTTTAGAAACGGTAGAAAAGAACATTTCCTTCTATTTTATTTAAATACTGATAATAATTCAGTCCTGTCTGTGATTATAATGTGACATTTTAGAAAAAGGCTGGTTCCAAGAGGCTGCAGTACCTCACACGACCACTAATCAATCTGGGACGCAGACAGAGGGGGCGTGGCTTATCCAGTTCTTTTAATACATCCATGTACGTATACTACTACTGCTCCGTGGTACAAAAATGATCTTAGGTGATACTGGCGTAGAATATTTCACAGTATGGCATTAAAACGTGTCTAACTCCATGGCACAACCTGGCCAAGTTATAAACATAAAAAACACTGAGATAAAATAAGTGTTAGATAGATGAAATGCCATACTGTGGGACATCGATGGAGACAAGCAGGTGGTGCACCCTCCATTGGAAAAGTTACACAGAACACCTTTAAACTTTGTGTCAGTCTAGAGTTAATGAAATCATTATTTTTAGCTTAAGCCGATGAAAATGTTATGCCAATTTAGTCTAAATTCACAGTATTTAGTCAATCAGAAAATGATTTATTTATTGAAATGATGAGCTTTAATAATGTTGCATTGCTTCATGGGATATGTACAGACTTGTTTCTTAGACGTTGAATTTGTCTGTTTTGCAGCTCTGGATTAAAAAGGGTGAACTTGGATCTAGACTGCACTCCCTTTTATATAGAATTGTTCATTTTTATTAGTCCATAAAAATATCTACACGTCTAGCCATGATTTTAGTTATTAAAGGTCCCATATCCTGCTCTTTTCCCCTTCACACAGTCTGTTCTAAGGGCTTTGTTGATACATTTTCTCGTTGTGTAATATCCATAACATAACAGTTTACAAAAAACACCCATTTCTTGGACTGGCCCCCCTCCTGCAAAAGCAAACGGCTCACTCTGAGATCTGACCCCCCCGAACAGAGAGCAGGCTGCCTCCCCCGCCCAACTCACGCGCCCCCCCTCCTCCCAACCCACGCCTCCCCCTCCCCCCGTTGCCGTTTGGTAAATAACAAGCTAACTCTTCTATCTGTCGTATCCATCGTGTAATTACTGTGTAGCATTAGCATTAGCTGTTTTTATTCTTGCGGCTGCGCGCTTCCTGGAGGCGTGGCTTAAACACCGCGTCATCCTGGTGAAGCCGCGTCATCTTAGTGAGGAGCCCCCGTCTGCTGCTCAGCCGAGGGGGACGGAAAAGACAGTTCTCTAGTGAAAGCCTGAGGGAATCAATCAAAAAACCACTTTGGGCACAACATACGAGGCCCAAATAGCACTGGAGGAAGGTTAGAACCTCTGAAAAGTCCATTTTGCAGGATATGGGACCTTTAATGATTACTTCAGATTATGTTTTTGTCAGAAAAAAACCCAAAACATGACTATATTTGAAGTTGTAGTACGTAAGTAAGCGTGTATGTTAGCTGATAAAGGTAAGGTGTAGGCACTTGGCCTACCCGCCGGTGTACCCTCCAGCCACATAGATGAGCTGGCTGCCCCTCAGCGGAGCAGGAGGAACCTTCCGCAGCGTCATGTCCTGAAAGATCTTGGACAGGAAGTCTTTACAGGAGTTGGCCTAAAACAGGTAACAAACCGTTTGGATTAGTTTTTGACTGAACATCGTCTCTTGCAGTATGTTCGGTCTTCTTTACCTTGCTGAGGATGGGGCAGGACTGCAGCTGGTTCTTGAGGAACTTGGGGGGCAGGGCGTAGATGCGCATGGCGTTCAGGAGGGCGTGGAGGTACTGAGAGCGGACCTCCATGTCACTGCGCACCCAGTCTGTGCAGGCTTTGTACACCTGACACACACGAGCTGAGAGTCAGACAAGCTCATCTAACATCATGACCACAGGCAAACACGAGTCTGAAAAGAGCAGCTTCTGTGTCGTGTCCCACCTCAGACTCACACAGCACCTTGAGGCTTTCATGGCTGATGAGCTCCAGCAGCTGACAGTGGGACAGGCTCAAGAACTCCTCCTCTTTAGTCACCTGGGAGCACAGACAGGTTACACTTTTACACTCTGATCAAACCACAGCTATGGAGTTATGTGAGACACTGTTTCTTTAAAGGTCCCATATTCTGCTCTTTTCCCCTTCACACAGTCTATTCTAAGGGCTTTGTTGATACAGTTTCTCGTTGTGTAATATCCATAACATAACAGTTTACAAAAAACACCCATTTCTTGGACTGGCCCCCATCCATCCATCCATCTTCTTCCGCTTATCCGGGGCCGGGTCGCAAGGGCAGCAGCCTGAGCAGGGACTCCCAGACTTCCCTCACCCCGGACACTTCCTCCAGCTCCTCCGGGGGGATCCCGAGGCGTTCCCAGGCCAGCCGAGAGACATAGTCCAATGTGTCCTGGGTCTACCCCGGGGCCGCCTCCCGGTGGGACATGCCCAGAACACCTCCCGAGGGAGGCGTCCAGGAGGCATCCGGAACAGATGCCCGAGCCCCCTCAGCTGGCTCCTCTCGACGTGGAGGAGCAGCGGCTCTACTCCGAGCTCCTCCCGTGTGACTGAGCTCCTCACCCTATCTCTAAGGGAGCGCCCAGCCACCCGGCGGAGGAAGCTCATTTCGACCGCTTGTATCCGCGATCTCGTCCTTTCGGTCATTACCCAGAGCTCATGACCAGGTGAGGGTAGGAACATAGATTGACCGGTAAATCGAGAGCTTCGTCTTTCGACTCAGCTCTCTCTTCACCACAACGGTCCGATACAGCGCCCGCATCACTGCAGACGCTGCACCGATCCGCCTGTTAATCTCACGCTCCATCCTTCCCTCACTCGTGAACGAGACCCCGAGATACTTGAACTCCTCCACTTGAGGCAAGGACTCTCCACCCACCCGGAGAGGGCAAGCCACCTTTTTCCGGTCGAGAACCATGGCCTCGGATTTGGAGGTGCTGATCCTCATCCCAGCCGCTTCACACTCGGCTGCAAACCGTCCCAGTGCATGTTGCAGGTCCTGATTTGAGGAAGCCATCAGGACGACATCATCTGCAAACAGCAGAGATGAGATCCTGTGGTTCCCAAACCGGACACCCTCCACGCCCTGACTGCGCCTAGAAATTCTGTCCATAAAAACTATGAACAGAACCGGTGATAAAGGGCAGCCCTGGCGGAGTCCAACATGCACTGGGAACAGGTCTGACTTACTGCCGGCAATGCGAACACAGCTCCTGCTCCGGTCGTACAAGGACCGGACAGCCCTTAGCAAAGGGCCCCGGACCCCATACTCCCGGAGCACTCCCCACAAGGCGCCCCGGGGCACACGGTCGAATGCCTTCTCCAGGTCCACAAAGCACATGTGGACTGGTTGAGCAAACTCCCATGAACCCTCGAGCACCCGATGGAGAGTATAGAGCTGGTCCAGTGTTCCACGACCAGGACGAAAACCACAGGCTCCTCCTTAATCCGAGGTTCGACTATCCGTCGGAATCTCCTCTCCAGTATCCTGGAATAGACCTTACCGGGGAGGCTGAGGAGTGTGATCCCCCTGTGGTTGGAACACACCCTCCGGTCCCCCTTCTTATACAGAGGGACCACCACCCCGGTCTGACAGTCCAGAGGTACCGTCCCAGACTGCCACGCGATGTTGCAGAGACGTGTCAGCCAAGACAGTCCCACAACATCCAGAGACTTAAGATACTCAGGGCGGATCTCATCCACCCCCGGAGCCTTGCCACCAAGGAGCTTGCCAACCACCTAAGTGACTTCAGCCAGGGTGATGGATGAGTCCACCTCCAAGACCTCAGCCTCTGCTTCCTCCTCGGAAGACGTGACAGTGGGATTGAGGAGGTCCTCAAAGTATTCCTTCCACCGTCCAACCACATCCCCAGTCGAGGTCAACAGCTCTCCACCCGCACCGTAAACGGTGTTGGTGAAGCACTGCTTCCCCCTCCTGAGGCGTCGGACGGTTTGCCAGAATTTCTTTGAGGCCAACCGATAGTCCTCCTCCATGGCCTCCCCGAACTCCTCCCAATCCTCAGTTTTTGCCTCTGCAACCGCACGGGCTGCAGCATGCTTGGCCTGCCGGTACCTGTCAGCTGCTTCAGGAGTCCCACAAGCCAGCAAGGCCCGGTAGGCCTCCTTCTTCAGCCTGACGGCATCCCTTACTTCCGGTGTCCACCACCGGGTTCGGGGATTGCCGCCGCGACAGGCACCAGAGACCTTGCGACCACAGCTACGAGCTGCCGCATCGACAATGGAGGTGGAGAACATGGTCCACTCGGACTCAATGTCTCCAGCCTCCCCCGGGATCTGGGAGAAGTTCTCCCGGAGGTGTGAGTTGAAGACCCTGCTGACAGAGGGCTCTGCCAGACGTTCCCAGCAGACCCTCACGATGCGCTTGGACCTACCAAGTCGTTCTGGCTTCCTCCCCCGACAGCGGATCCAACTCACCACCAGGTGGTGATCGGTTGACAGCTCCGCCCCTCTCTTCACCCGAGTGTCCAAGACACGTGGCCGAAGGTCAGATGACACGACAACAAAGTCGATCATCGACCTCCGGCCTAGGGTGTCCTGGTGCCACGTGCACTGATGGACACCCTTGTGCTTGAACATGGTGTTCGTTATGGACAAACTGTGACTGGCACAGAAGTCCAATAACTGAACACCGCTCGGGTTCAGATCGGGGGGGCCGTTCCTCCCGATTACCCCTCTCCAGGTGTCACTGTCGTTGCCCACATGGGCGTTGAAGTCCCCCAGTAGAACAACGGAGTCCCCGGGCGGTGCACTGTCCAGTACCCCTCCCAGAGACTCCAAGAAGGCCGGGTACTCTGCACCGTTGTTCGGCCCGTAGGCCGACACAACGGTGAGAGACCTGTCCCCCACCCGAAGGCGGAGGGATGCGACCCTCTCGTTCACCGGGGTGAACTCCAACACGTGACGGCTGAGCTGTGGGGCTATGAGCAAGCCCACACCAGCCCGCTGCCTCTCCCCACAGGCAACGCCAGAGAAATAGAGCGTCCAGCCCCTCTGGAGGAGACGGGTGCCTCTCAATAAGGAGATCGTGGGTTTGAATCCCGGACCACCCCAACATCAAATCAAATCAAATCAATTTATTTTTATAATGCCCAAAATCACAACAACAGTTGCCTCGATGGGCCACAGGTAAAAGCAGTTCAGATAACTGTCCCAGAATGCCCCTGTCCTTTGACCCTCCTTCGCGGCGAGGAAAAACTACAAAAAACCCCATGGGAAAAAGTAGAAACCTCTGGGAGAACCACAGTGAAGGAGAGATCCTACTCCCACGGACGGACAGGCTGCAGATGAACTAGGACTGACATCCACTTGGACTGAACCAGAACCACTCAACATCACACACTCTCTCTGGGTGGAGTCTGCATGTCCTCCCCGTGTTACCGTGGGTTCTCTCTGGGTTCTCCGGCTCCTCCCACCGTCCAAAGACATGACTGTGGAGGTTAATTGACAACTCTAAATTGTCCGTAGTGAATGAATGTGAGAGTGAATGGTTGTCTGTCCTTGTCTCTGTCTCTGTGTTTGCTGTGATGAGTGTCCACTGTCCAGGGTGTACCCCGCCTAAGGCCCAAAGTCACTGGGATAGGCTCCAGTCACCCACGACCCCTAACGGGAATAAGCGCTAGAAAATGAATTCTTTCACAAATCTAAATATATTACAGTGATCCCTCGCTATATCGCGTTTCATCTTTCGCTGCTTCACGGATTTTTTTTACAGTGCGGATTTTTTTACAGTGCATCCACTGAACTTCAGCGCACGCACAAGAACGGGACCCTTTGATGAGTCGTTCATTGCAGTTCTCAAATATAATCGAAGGTGGCATATCCGTTTATAAAAATCTTCTTGCTCAGATAAAGAAAGAGCGCCAACAACTAAAGAAAGACTCGTGCGCCTTCAGTAGAAACAGAGGCTACAGGGGGCGGAGTCAGGACCAAGAGGCACAGACTGTGAAATACACCAGTGACAATGTTTACAACCTTGTATTACTATATTAAAATGATTGTTTTAAACACATTTTGGGCTTTAAAACAGGTTTTGATTTTTGGTTTCATTCCATAGTTCAGTATTGCATTGTAAAATAATAAAAAATAAAGCTGTGACTACTTCACAGATTTCACTTTTCGCGTGTTATTTTTAGAACGCAACTCCCGCGATAAACGAGGGATCACTGTATTTTAAAGTCCAACTGGCTATAATTTAAATCTAGACTTTGTTAATCGTTCATAACAGTGTAGCTGGCTCTTCTGGTGACAGATGCTGGTGTTGAACTGTCTTCTACAAGCGCAAAGTGTTCAGATCGAGAGCTCCGCGGCGTCTTTGGTTTGTTCAGAGCAAAGCCGAACCTCTCGCACGCTCCGCACTCGTAAACATCAGTCCACGAGAGGATTTATGGATGTTAGGTGTCATTTTCACTGCGTGCTATCACCTCTGCTTTCTCTCTTTCAGGTAAGCCTCCTACCATTAATGAATAATTAATGTATCCATTTTTTAAGTTCACTCACATGACAGCCCTACTTTTTAATGTTGTTTTGTTTAATGCATCTCAATGGATGTTTTGGACTGCTGCCAGAAAAGGGTGAATTTTGTCTATAATGTTTGCTTTTTGACATTTGATCACAAGCTCTATAGGTGGAAACTAAAGAAACTCTTCCTTAAAGGTCCCATAACATGCAAAATGGACTTTTCAGAGGTTCTAACCTTCCTCCAGTGCTATTTGGGCCTCGTATGTTGTGCCCAAAGTGGTTTTTTGATTGATTCCCTCATGTTTTCACTAGAGAACTGTCTTTTCTGTCCCCCTCGGCTGAGCAGCAGACGGGGGCTCCTCACTAAGATGACGCGGTGTTTAAGCCACGCCTCCAGGAAGAATAAAAACAGCTAATGCTAATGCTACACAGTAATTACACGATGGATACGACAGATAGAAGAGTTAGCTTGTTATTTACCAAACGGCACGTCCGTGGTTGAGGCCCTGGAGCACGTCAAACTCCAGGTCAGATCCAGGACGTAGGACTCAGCACGACGCACCGTCAGGACCAGAAAATGTTTATTCAGTGTTTGTGTATCGCTGTTTACCGGAGCACACGGCGCATGCACCATCTCCACTCTAGGCTTCGTCATGGGTTGGGCGGGGGAGGCGCGCGGGTTGGGCGGGGGAGGCAGCCTGCTCTCTGTTCGGGGGGGTCAGATCTCAGAGTGAGCCGTTTGCTTTTGCAGGAGGGGGGCCAGTCCAAGAAATGGGTGTTTTTTGTAAACTGTTATGTTATGGATATTACACAACGAGAAAATGTATCAACAAAGCCCTTAGAATAGACTGTGTGAAGGGGAAAAGAGCAGGATATGGGACCTTTAAAGCTCGTGGAGTACCTCGCTGAAGTGAGTGTTGATGTACTCCCGGCTCGTCAGGTGCAGCTCGGTGCAGCCGATCTCTTCTGCGAAGCGCGCGATGCCGATCACGTTGGACGGCTCCAGGTGTTTGGTGAGAAAGTCACAGCAGGCTTTGGCCACGTCCTCCACCTGGTACCTGCCAAAGACACACCCACGTCATCAACACAATCGAGTTACGAAAATATACAAATACGCCTATTATTACAGCAGGGCGACACGGCCAAACGGTTTTATCATGATACAGTAGTTGGTATACTTTACAACAGTGGTTCCCAAACTTTTTTGTCTTGAGTACCCCCTAAACTTTGTCTCACACTCAAAGTACCCCTTGACTTCAGTTTAAGGCAAATAAATGGGTTTACTAGTCATATATTCTCAATTATATCCATTATATTTTTTATTTTAATCATACTTATGGTCCACGATACTGCAAAAAGATGATAAATGGACATCTAATAACATGTTTTTTCTCAAATAAATGTACATTTAATTTTCTTTTAAAACAGTTCTGGTAACTGCTCATGTACCCCCAAGGGTCCCTGTACCCCTGGTTGGGAAACACTGCTTTACAAAACAAAACCTTTATTAAATAAGAAATGTCTGCATATACTGTATTCATCACTTGTACTTCCCGATCTGTCTTATGCTCAGAAATCTGGGGAAAACACACTTGGATCCAATAATCAAACGACAAAAAAGGGCACTAAGAATAGTTAATAAAGCAGGATTTCGTGATCTACTAATGAACTCTTTTTAAAATCAAAAATATTAAAATTTATGGACATTGGCATTCAATCTTTCTTTAAATTGCGAAACAGTGGCTCTAACCTCAGAGGTCGACTTCAGTTTGAACTGAATAAAGCAAGAACTAATGTGAGGCAAAGATGTGACTGTTTTAGGAATCAAACTTTGGAATGAGCTCAGAGATGAATTTAAGTTAATTAACACTCTGTCAAAATAAAAATAAAAACTCTAAAAAATGAAATGATTAATACATATAAATTATTGTTATAAATTAAAAGATTTATAAGAGAGAGTAGAATTCTAAGTTTAAGATAAAACGTAGTGGATTTGTCTTTTTTTACGTCTGTATTGTTGACTTTGTATAATATTCAGGAGGGGCTTATATAAGACATTTGCTTCAGCCCAGTCCTTTTGGTGCAAACAGATGGAAATGTATTTATTTCTCTATTGTATATAATTTTGTTTGGTATATGGACAGCCAAATAAACTTATTCATTCATTCATTCATACAAAAGAAATTTGCGAGATAATTTGCGAGAGATTTGATATATAAGAAAGATTTGCGATAACGGTATAATAGACAATATAAATGACTAAATACTTAACAATGGCACCAATATTTGACTTGCTTAAAGGTGATTTACCCATTTTTTTCATGTAAGAAACTAAAGTCAGTCCTGCCTCAGTTCAGGTATGTTGTAAAGGCATCTATTTGGGTCAAAATGATACCATGCAATTATAGAGCGTAGAACCTTTAAGGATATTTAGGATGTATTCAGTTAAATTTGCTTCCTGCTGCAGTGCAGAAGGATTTATATCACATGTTCCAGATTTCATATTTCCTCAAATGCAAATGAGGCAATAAATCATGAATGATATGATATGAGCCAGCTCTACCTGTTATGATAAATAATATTGAAACTACTTCATGCTTCTGACACAATAAAACTAATACTGTTGTCTCAATACTAAAATTAAAATAAAATTGATTTTTATAGTGAAGAATAAACTATACCAATTTCAATACCACACTAATAATTAAAGGTCAATAAACTGAAAAGATAATAATACTTTCTTTATAAAAACATGTAGCTTATTCTAGCTAAAGATCATTGTAAAACTGTTCACCGAGGTCACATTCTGTCCTGTTTATATCATTTTTTTCAGTATTGATGATGGTTTAGATACTAGTTTTAGAATCAGAATCATTTATTAAAGGCCACACAACAGTTGGTGGAATTTGTTTTGGGTTCAGCAGTTAATGCTCACATCTCTCATGTGTCAGTTCCATCATCAGCAACAGAACAACAGAAGCACACATTTATACAGTTTACATCAAGACAGTGATTCATTTAAGGTCCGTATAGCTATTGGAAAGAAGCTGTTTTTAAATCTGACAGATTTTGTAGTTATAGACCTGTAGCGCCTCCCAGAGGCATAAGTGTGAAGAGATGGTGAGCAGGATGTGAAATATCTGAGGTGATTCTTGTGGCTCTCTGTGTGATGTGTCTTTGGTACAGAGTGTCTATGGATGGAGTGTGTGGCCAGTGATCTTGGAGGATTTGTTGATGATTCGTTGGAGTTTTGAACGGAGTGACTGTCCAAGTGACCACACCAGACTATTATGGATGAAGTGAGGAGACTTTCAATTATGGCTGTGTAGAACTGAAGGAGGAGATTGTGTCGTACATGGAATTTCTTGAGTTGTCTGAGAAAAAACAGTCTCTTGTTGACCTTTTGTAGGTTTCCTCAGAGTGTTGCTTTTAGTATTGATTAGTATCTGATTTTTGAGCTATAATATTCCAATAAACCCTTTTCTAAATGTATAAAAGTGTTAAAAAACGTGAGTCACAACAAATACAATGCCGAAATAAACACTTAAAGGGCCTATGACAGGTTTGACCACTCATGTCACTAAAATACAGTTAAGATAAATATATTCAAAGTTTTGCTAAAAATAATTATACATTTCATCATTTTTAGCCATTTTTTTTAGTTTTGTAATATCACTTCCTGGTTGTAAACGATGACATCACACTAGGAAATTACTCTGTACACTGGGCTAAAACTCTGCTAATGCCACAGATTTTTTTGTCTGACAAATCAAAATACATGTGAACACCTTTATTTTGTTGAATTCATGTTTTATTGGTGATTTAAGTTGTTTATTTTGGGTAAATTATGCTTAACCTTTGAACTGAGTCTCCCCAGTGTGATGTAATCAGTTTTTACTTCATGTGATTTCAAACTGATTTTTCCACTTTTCTACACCAACTACAACTTGACTGGTGTAAAACAGGATTTTTTATGTACAACACGTATTAATACACAAAATTAGAACATTGTTAAAACCTGTCATACGCACTTTAAGTAGCTGGTTCAACCTGTACAAACTTCCCCATTAGTGAAAATTACAGGGTACAAGCGATCATTTATGAGCTCCTTAATGTACTGCTCCGGCTGTACTTTATTGAACGATACATTAACAGAGTCATTATTGTAATAGGCCCATGTACAAAGCTTTACCTCATGGCAGCCAGGAGCACATGCAGCACGCACTTCTCGCCCACTGTGATGCGAGCGGTGTAAGCGAAGTCGATGAGTCTTCCCACCACCTGGGGGCAGACGTCGCGTAGAGTCACCTCGGGCGCCGCGCACTCTTTGAAGTTACTGGTGAACATGGCCCTGAAGTACGGGCTGCAGGACGCCAGCACCACCTTGTGCACCTGCAAAACACAGCGTTCTCATGACACGGGTTTAAAACATGGATGTATTAAAAGAACTGGATAAGCCACGCCCCCTCTGTCTGTGTCCCAGATTGATTAGTGGTCATGCGAGGTACTGCAGCCTCTTGGAACCAGCCTTTTTCTAAAATACAGGTACGATAAATATATTTAAAGTTTTGCTAAAAATAATTATACATTTTGTCCATTTTAGCATTTTTTTTTAAACTTCTGTAATATCACTTCCTGCTTGTAAATGATGACATCACACTAGGAAATTATCAGAATCAGAATCAGAATTACTTTTATTTATCCTCAAGGGGAAATTCTTTTCGTTACATGTGCAACCGACCATTAGAGACAGTAAGTATTAAAACAATATAAGATATATATAGGTACACTTGGCTAAAACTCGGCTAATGTCTGAGATTTTTTTGTCTGACAAATCAAAATACATGTGAACACCTTTATTATGTTGAATTAATGTTTTAAGGGTAAAATAAGTTGTTTATTTTGTGTAAATTATGCAAAACCTTTGGATAGAGTGAGTCTCCCCAGTGTGATGTCATCAGTTTTTTTTACTTCCTGTAATTTTAAACAGATTTTTTTTAGCTTTTCTCCACAAACCATGATTTGATTGGTGTAAAACAATAATTTTAATGCACAATACGTATTAATACACCAAATAAAATCAAAATGAGAAAATAGTTAAAACCTGTCATACGCACTTTAAGACACTGAGACTGAATGTAGATGTGGTGGAGCTTAAAACGTCAGATAAATGCAGCTTTTTTTAACGTTTCACGATTGATTTGTGGCCCTCCGCTTGGTCTATATTTCAATATGTGGCCCTCGATGGGAAAAGTTTGGACAGCCTGGTTTAAACAGAAACAGGTCAGCTGACTTCCTGTTCAAAACTGGAAAGTCTCGCTTCTTCAAAGTGACATTTCACTGAAGCAAGAAGCAGATTTTCATTAACGCAACATTTTTAACCATACATGTGTCACTCGTATTTTGATTCCTGCATGTTTAAGTTAATCCTGTATTGTCCTGCAACTGAGGCTCGAGTGGTCAGAAAATTCCAGTTTTCACCTATCCCCTGTCCCCGCCCACATCCTTGTTGTTAGTTGTGATTATTTGAGCAATTCAAACTCTAACTTTAGTAAATGAATGACAAGTTAACACAATTGTAATAAGGGATGGGACAACAAACAATAATATCGTTCATCGTGATAAAAATGGAAGACAATAATCGTTTGTGCTACATTTTGTCTAATCGTTTGTCACCAGCAACTTACTGTTTATGTTCTCTTCTAGATCGTTTTTATAAGTACAAATATGTCAGAAGTTACTTATAATGAGAAAGTAATCTCTTTATACGTCACATTTTCAAACTGTCAGCAATTTTAATAAGTATCGTGGGTAACGCTTTAGATTAAGGTTCCTCAGTAAACTATTTATAATGCATTAATAAGCACTTGTTATGTGTTTAAGCACTTATAAGGCATTTACAAGCATTTATTAGCGTAATAATTGAAAATAATGTAATATTCAGCTCATTGATGCTCTGTACATGTGGTTTATTAACTCAAACAAACAAACTATTAGTGCTTATTAACATCTTATAAATAGTTAAAGGGCCCATGACAGGTTGAAGTACTTATTTTACTAAAACACGGTTAAGATAAATATATTTCAAGTTTTGCTAAAATTCTTTACAAATGTTCCTGCTAATCCCGGTTTAGCAGTTTTATACGTTTTAATTTCACTTCCTGGTTGTAAATAATGACATCACACTAGGAAATCACCATAGCAACCACACTGTAAACTGGGCTAAAACTCATCTAATGTCATCAATTCTTTTACCTGACAAATAAATATATATTTGAACTTATTTATTTAGTTGAATTAAAGTTTAAATGGTCAAAAAAGTAGTTTATTTTATGTAAATCGTGTATAACCCTTGTCTCCCCAGTGTGATGTCATCAGTTTGTTTACTTCCTGTAATTTTCAACATATTTTTCAACTTTTCCCCACAAACAGCGACCTGATTGGTGTAAAACTGTCATTTATATTCACACACTGTATTAATACACTGAATAAAGTCAAAATTAGAAAATCATAAAAACCTGTCATACGCCCTTTAACTAAGGAACCTTGATCTAAAGTTACCGTATCGTGATATTATCATTAATCGCAATTATTTTGGCCATGATAATCGTGACATAAAATTTCAATATCGTCCCGTGCCTAGTTGTAATAAGGGTAAGTGATTTTGTGTAATATGTCTCCTTTAAACATACAACATGCACACTGAACCACAAAGGACGCACTGAACCAACTGTCAAGGACTGGGCACAAATAACAATGAATATTTATAAAAAATTAGCCTCTCAGTTGACTTGTTTAATTATTAGTAAAGCTGCTGTACTTTGCTGTGACTTGTTCATATGAAATTGTTCAGTTGCCAAATGCATTCCGAGCATTGTCATTATTTTATAAGCAGCACTTTTCCCTCATTTCCAGACCAGAGCAGAGGTTACTGTCACGGTAAAGCTAACAGACTTTAGCATGCTAGCAGCGCACTTTCCGTTTCGCAGGGATATATATTATTAATAAAACACTATATGATTAAGAGCTGCTTTTACAATCCATCTGTACTAGAGTTTTTTTTTATAAATATTACCACGTCGACGTGATCCCTCATTGGTCCAGGTGTGGTTCATCGTAGAAAGGATTTCAGGGGTCGTCATCCGGACACTGTTTAAAGATCGAGACGTTTCGACTTTTATCCAAAAGTCATTGTCAATCTGAGAGCTGGTCTGGGAACTCAGGCTTATATGCTCCTCTAAGTAGTGAGAGTCCTGCCCACAGGGAGGAGTCACTGAATGCCTGTCTACGTTTGGAAAATTGTTTGTTTGTCACCTGAGACTTGATAATTGGTCTGTCTTTGTTAGTTTAATAGTTGGCCCTGCCCAGTTTCACCTGTGGCTCAGGTCTATTATTGTCTTAGATCTATTGTTCTATTGATAGCTGTTGCTCCCTCCTCACTGCTGATGACCTCATTAGCATTTGACTGGTCTATTGATTTGGACCAGGGTGTCAGGAGGCTGTCATAAATCTGAGCCAAATTAAATCTTAAGCCCCCATTCCTGTTTAGAGACGGATTCTCTCTTTTGACAAAAATAGCCTCCTTTACTCCTCTTTCAAACCAGTTCTTCTCTCTGCTCAATATCTTCACCTCAATGTCCTCAAACGAGTGGTTTGTAGCTTTTAGGTGCAGATGGACTGCACTTTGTGGTCCCGTAGAGGTAGATCTTCTGTGTTGGTACAGCCTTTTGTGCAGTGGCTGTTTGGTCTCACTGTGTAACGTTCTTTACAACTGTCCTCACTGCACTCTGTCCAATAAACTACATTGTTCTGTTTCTCTGTCGGCCTCTTGTCTTTCGGATGGACCAGTTTCTGTTTAAGAGTGTTGCTTGGTTTATATTACAACAAGAAAAAAAAAATGGGGTACAGCCTCTTTAATCACCATTTACTGTTGATTTAGCGACACTTCACCATGTCCTGTTTTTGTGCTCACCTTAAAGTCTATGATGGTGTCTTTGTAGGCCACGTGCAGCACCAGGTCACACAGCGCCTCCTGCCGTCTGAACTGGTCCATTACACTCATGCATTTGGAGGCGTGGCTCTCCACAGTGTAGTCCAGGTACCCGGAGCCGTGCATGGACGGCACCACGATGGCAGAGAAGTCGGACTCGCGGGTCGCACGTCTCCTCCTCATGGGGCAATGCATTCTGGGTAAGTACTGTGCAAACGCTGCTTAGTCCCACAAGTCTTTGTGAAGCTCCGAGACTCCTTATGTATCCATCTGCGTCCAGTGTCACTAGTGTGGGCGTGGCTTTGGCCAAAACACAAAAAACCCAGTGGCCGCCATGTTGGGCAGGTATTTAAAACAGTAGAGGTAGGTAGTGGTCAGTTACATTTACTATAGACCTTATTCTGCCCCGCCCACTTTTGCGTTTTTTTGCACTTTTGTTGTAAACGCACTTCCGTTTGACGAGAACTCCGTTAAAGCTAATGATGAACGAGGGAAAAGTCTGACGCTAAAATGTTACATAAAGTAGATTGATTTGTGTAAAATGTTTAATGAACACGAGCAACAACAAGTCACAACACAACGATTTCCTGGTCAGTCTGAAAACGTCTTTTTAGTCGAGTAGAACTTATTTTCTGTTGAGCTCGTCTGCTCCGTGTGAACTACAACGGAAACAAGATGGCGGCGCGTACGGCAACTTCAGGAATAAGGTCAATACTCAAGTAAAATAAAAATTAAAAAACGTCCTATTATTTTGGCTTCTCTCACATATGTCTAAGCTTTATGTTGACACATTTTTTGTGTGTTTTTCAACTATATATTATACATTTTTCATTTTTCTAGTACGTTTTCGGTTAATACTAGAATTAGAACAAAGTTTCCTAGACTTTGCCGCAAAACTTTCTACCAAATCTTTCTAACTCAATCACTACTTTAGCCCCAGCTGCCAGGTAGAAAGAGCAGGAATTGGAAAACTGAAGCAGAGTCAGGTAATAGAAGTCTGTCATCTGTACAAACAAGTTCCAACATGGCGGACCGCATCTCCAGAAGGAAAACATAGACGAGAGGAGAAGGAGGCTTCTAGTCCCAAAGCCACACGTTCTACAGTTTATCCACAAATCGGTTTCAGTTTTTGTCCAAAGCGGGTGCATGTCCTTCAAGGCCTCTGTCTGGAATCCTTTAGGTTCTGCAACAACAACAAAACAGAAAGAACATTATTATCCTTTTGTTATTTACGACAAGTGAGTGAGTTAAAATGAACTGTTGATTGAATTAGGGCTGCGACTAATGATTATTTCGTAATCGGTTAGTCTAGCCATTATTCTTTAGATTTCTTGTTTAGAATGTGAATTTCCTGTGAATATAACATTTTTTACTAAACCCAGATGAAGCTAAGATAATGCAGCCTTATGTAGTGTATTTACCGACAAAATAGGTCTAAATGATCATGTTTTCTTTGTCATTTGCACTTAGCATGCGTTGAAGTCAGTGTGTAATCCAGATAAATATTATTCTATGACTAAATTAGTCGACGATTATCTCAATAATTGATTAGTTGCGAACTTGTTTCAGCCACATGTTAGTTAGTTAGTTTATTTTTCTTCGGTCCATTATGACTTTCCAACAGTGCTGGTGAGCTCCAGCGACATAACAGCGGCTACAGTTCATGTGTTCCCTCCGCACTAATGACAACCACCTCGAGCTCAAAGGTCTGGACTGCTTTGTGAGGCGTCTGCGGTGTGCACTTCGTGGATCGTCCACACGTCTGTGCCGCTGCTGCTGAGGAAACAAGCAGCGTGGACAAATTACCACTTTTAAACTTGAAATTACGACTTTTAAACTCGAAATTACCACTTTTAAACACGAAATTACGACTTTTAAACTCGAAATTACGACTTTTAAACATGAAATTACGACTTTTAAACATGAAATTATGACTTTTAAACTCGAAATTATGACTTCCTGTGGGGCTTTTATTTTTTTTTCATTGGCGGAAACGGGCTTCCATACATTTCTATTAATAAGCTATTTTAGATTATTTTTGCAGTTTCTACTGAATAAAATGTAAAATAATGATGTTTATACATAGAAAAAAGGGTTACAATAGTAAAAAATATCAAAGTATACGCTGCTGTAGGCCTGCATTCACCTTCTTATACTTATAACTGCTTTGTGTGTGATTAAGCCAGAATTTCATTTATTTCAATGGAGAAATAGAGACAGGTTTCACCATTAAAGTATTTTATAAAGTATCTTAATTTGTTGACAATGTTCACTGTTCTTGTGCACAACAAGTCAACAATGCTTGACTGGGATCCAGAATAAACAAATCCTCCATTCTTTATGAAGAGTCTGTTGTGCGACTTCCTGAAGTGAATATGGAGACACTCTGGAGACAAACCATAGAGTCCCTTTCAGTTGTTCGCTTGTTTCTCTTGTCACAGTTTGAATGTGGAGTCTGAATTTCACAGAGCAGTGAGACAGGGGAACTGGAGGCTAACGTCCCGCTAACGTCAGCTACGCACCAGTGGCGGACCGAGGAATTTGGGGGAAAATGACGTACAGGCCCGTCGTCATTAAAGTGCGTATGACGGGTTTCTATGATTTTCTAATTTTGACTTTATTTAGTGCATTAATACTTGTTGTAAATAGAAATTATAGTTTTACACCAATCAGGTCACTGTTTGTGGAAAAAAAGTTGAAAAACCTGTTGAAAAATTACAGGAAGTAAACAAACTGATGACATCACACTGGGGAGACAAAGATTATGCATCATTTACACAAAATAAACTACTTTTTTTACTCTTTAAACATTAATTCAACAAAATAAAGGTGTTCACATTTATTTTTATTTGTCAAATCAAAATATTGTGACATTAGATGAGTTTTGGCCCAGTTTACAGTGTTGTTGCTATGGTAATTTCCTAGCGTGATGTCATCATTTACAACCAGGAAGTAAAATTAAAAAAATAAAAATTGCGAAAACTGTGTAAAATTTGTAAAGAATTTTAGCTAATTTTGAAATATGTTTATCTGAACTACATTTTGGTTAAATGAGTCGTCCAACCTGTCATGGACCCTTTAAGTGTGACGTTTTCTGTTGTCTCTTGAATTGTTCTTGAAGGAAGCTTTTGGTTTTTGTTTTTCTAACGTGTGGTGGCTGGACATGTTCTAAACAGCTTTAAACAGGGGGTTTGGAGGTCCTTCCCCAGAAAATATTTGAGAAATTAGACCACATTTCCTGTATGTTTGTGCATTTTAACCATAGACCGTACATATCAGTGGACTATGGGATTGTGACGTCACCCATAGCGTTTCCAGACAAATGAAGCCCATCGCGGCTAGCAGTTATAGCGGCTAAAGTGAAGCTAGCAGTTATAGCGGCTAAAGTGGAGCTAGCAGTTATAGCGGCTAAAGTGGAGCTAGCAGTTATAGCGGCTAAAGTGAAGCTAGCAGTTATAGTGGCTAAAGTGGAGCCAGACTCCATATTTAAATCCGAGTGCGTATCGTGGCAACCACACGGACCAATCAGGAGCGCGGTTGCTAACAGTCTCCGCCCCTCGGTGGGAGGAGACGGCGGAAACGTGCGGCGCTAGCTGTCAATCAAACCTGTTGCTAATACGAGCGAAAACGGCCCCTGGAAAAGGAAGCACCTGATTGGTCAGTTATTATTGCTAATAACTTTATTTATGAACAACCTAACGAAAAAAAACACCAGGATCATGTGGAGTGAGTCACAACAGACGTTTTAGTTCCAGATGTGAGTTTGACAGAAACAGTTACAGAGTAAAGGCTCCAGTGTCACAGGAAGAGGGCGGAGCTCGGCTTCATGGAGCCAGGAGCCTCCAGAGCTGCTGGTAAGTTGGTATGGTATGGTATGGTATGGTATGGTATGGTATGGTATTATAGAAAATGTCTGAAAATATAAATCACAAATGATGTCAAATAATCCAGACAATTGCTAAAGCTAGTTTTGTCGCAGTGTGTTAGCCTGGGGGAGTACAGGAAAATAACAATAGTGTACTCTAAATTGCGAAAGTAAAATCGGACATTGTGACATCTGTGTAAATACACTTGAGTTAGCTGTTTTAGCGGCGTTTTGAGAAGTTGCGTCGTGTGGTGTGGTCAGCTCATCCTTGTGTGACCGGTTTGTGCAGGGCCTGTGAGGACAATACAAGGGAAAAACCAACAACTATTGTGTTCGCTGGAATATGTGTCGTGTCACAACCGTCCGTGACACATGATCGAATGCAACTGACTGAGAAATGATTTAAATATATCGATAAATAATCATATTACAGTTAAAGGGCCCATGACAGGTTGGACGACTCATTTAACCAAAATGTAGTTCAGATAAACATATTTCAAAATTAGCTAAAATTCTTTACAAATTTTACACCGTTTTCGCAATTTTTAGCTTTTTAATTTGACTTCCTGGTTGTAAATGATGACATCACGCTAGGAAATTACCATAGCAACAACACTGTAAACTGGGCCAAAACTCATCTAATGTCACATTTTTTTGATTTGACAAATAAAAATAAATGTGAACACCTTTAATTTGTTGAATTAATGTTTAAATGGTCAAAAAAGTAGTTTATTTTGTGTAAATTATGCATAACCTTTGTCTCCCCAGTGTGATGTCATCAGTTTGTTTACTTCCTGTAATTTTCAACATATTTAGCAACTTTTCTCCACAAATAATGACTTGATTGGTGTAAAACTATAATTTATATTTACAACAAGTATTAATACACTGAATAAAGTTAAAATTAGAAAATCATAAAAACCCGTCATACGCACTTTAAGTCCACTTATATACATAAACTGTACATGATCATGTGAATATGTAAATAGACAAGGATAGTAGAGTTAAGCTTTTTGTAAATTGTTCATATCGGGGGTTTAGTTGATTAATAAAGATACTTTATAAGTTCAGTTAAATGGGGTTGACCATTATAGATCTTATGCTTTGTGGGCTGCGGAGGATTTTTACCGACTGGCCACAGGGGGCGACTCACGACAGGTTTAAGGTCGCAATACCCTGTCCTAGAGCTGGGCGATAGAGCAAAAAATGATTATCACGGGGTCAGATCATGATTTAGATTTTATCACGATTCTTTGTATTTTTCTATTGCCTGTAATAGAGTTGCATGATTTAGGGAAAAAAAAGCGAATTGTGATCTTTCTGAAAAGGTGATTGCGATTAGATTTGGTTTTAATAATAGGATTTAGTCCAAACACAATTTTGTCACTTTCAGTCGTGTTTTTGGGCACGTTTTTGTTGCTTTTGAAATGCTTTGCTTTTTATGTTTGTGTCTGTGCAGCACTTTGGAAACAGTTCTGTTCATGAAATGTGCTACAAATAAAGTGGATTTGGATTTAACGACACAAACAGTGAATCATGATATGACCATTTCACAAAAATAGCAAATTGTCACAGGGACGAGCTCATGATTCCATTTTTTTCAAACAGACACCGGTGCTGCGTCCATGATTAAACCACAGTCATAGTTTACACAGTTGCAATATAAACCTCCCTCTTTCTCTCTCTGTGTCTTATAAACATTAAAAAACGATAAAACAGGTCAAAGGTCGCCTGCGCACTTCTAATCTAATCAGGTCGCACTTTTCTACACAGCGGTTAATATGTTACTAATAGTTATCACGCATTTATTACGGCTAATAATCACTCTCCCTTTCTTGGCGTCGTTTAAGCTGCACCCACAGCTCGGAAATCACAGCTGAAACACTTGCGTACCGGTTTTTCGTACTTTTTAAACGTACTGCATCACGAAAGAGTGTCCAAAAGTGGAGAACCGTACAGTTATGACAGTGTTCTAGTGGAAGTGAACAAGGGGACATTGTGTTGCGTCCTTATCAAGCCGTTGCTCAATACAAGATAGTGAGAGAACATCCTGCTGACCTCTGCCTTTAGGGAACTGCACCAGACAGTGCGGCGTTGGTGTTAATAACGTGGTGCCAAAATTTCAATAGTCGTACAAGATGACGGTGAACTTTTGAAGATGTGTGTCAAAAGGCAAGCTCCTGTTGGTCTTTTGAAATGCTTTGAGTTTCCTCGTCGTGGTAAAAAGCAGAGAGACAAAACAGAGACTCTTGTCGATTGATTTTCCCTAAAATGCCTGACTAAATCCAGACTGAATTCAAACTGAAGCTGTTCCTGACCCCTTTGCACAAGAAAAAGTGTCTGCAGTCAGATTAAAGTGCGTATAACGGATTTTTACGATTTTCTAATTTTGACTTTCTTCAGTGTATTTATACCTGTTGTAAATATAAATGATAGTTTTACACCAATCAGGTCACTATTTGTGGAGAAAAGTTGGAAAATCTGTTGAAAATTACAGGAAGTAAACAAACTGATGACATCACACTGGGGAGACAAAGATTATGCAGAATTTACACAAAATAAACAACTTTTTTAACCCTTTAAACTTTGATTCAACAAAATAAAGGTGTCACATGTGCTTCTCTTTGTCAAATGAACAAAATCTGTGACATTAGATGAGTTTTGATCAGTGTACAGTGTGGTTGCTATGGTGATTTCCTAGTGTGATGTCATACTTTAAAACCAGGAAGTAAAATTTAAAACCTAAAAAACAGCTAAACTGGGGTAAAATTTGTAAAGATTTTAGTAGAAATGTGAATATATTTATCTTAACTACATTTTAGTTAAATGTGTATTTCAACCTGTCAGAGGCCCTTTAACTCCGAGTGTAACTGTCTCTGCACAGAGGAAAACCACATTTAATCCTGGCCAGATTCTATTATCATTATTTTAAGGGGTTAAATAAATGCAAGATCGATACGTTTAATGCCATACTGTGGCACTTTTATGGCATAAAAGTTGTAAAGTATGACATCACACTAGGAAATTACCATAGCAACCACACTGTACACTGGGCCAAAACTAATGTCTAAATCTAATGTCACAGATTTTGTTCATTTGACAAAGAAAAACACATGTGAACACCTTTATTTTGTTGAATCCATGTTTAAAGGGTCAAAAAGGTTGTTTGTTTTGTGTAAATTCTGCGTAACCTTCGTCTCCCCAGTGTGATGTCATCAGTTTGTTTACTTCCTGTAATTTTCAACATATTTTTCAATTTTTCTCCACAAACAGTGACCTGATTGGTGTAAAACTATAATTTATATTTACAAAAGGTATTAATGCACTGAATAAAGTCAAAATTAGAAAATGATAAAAACCTGTCATACGCCCTTTAAGTGTACGTTATATACAGTAAGTGACTATAGTGAGGTAAAAGTGTATTAATAGTATGTTAAATTATACTGCACATGATTATAGCGGGTGACTGACACATGATACAGTATTGCACATGATTATAGCGTCTTTTGATGCTAATGCTAATTTACTAGACGCCCCTGAACGCCTCTCAGCCCCTGCTCGCACCTGATCAGTCCTTTGTCCCGCTGTGGACTGGGAAAAGAGTCTGAGAGGTTTGGGTCTTAGGTCTTTTCTGGTTTGGACGATTGTTTGTTCAGGAGGATATTCCAAATTGTCCAAATCAGTTTCTGAACATACATGAGACACCGCGGTAAACACACCTCCATCTATGCCCTGTCCTCTGTGCACGTAGCCGCAGTGGCGGACCTAGGACTTTGGGGGCCCAAGGCAAAATTAAGTCTATGCCCCTCCTCCTCAAGTGTGATTTTCTATAACTTTTCTGCCGTGTCTCTTGAATTGTACTTGAAGGAAGCTTTTGTTGTTGTTGTTGTTTTTTACTATTTTAAAGCTTGTATGTTTAAACAGTTTTAAAAAGGGGGGTTTGGGGGTCGTTCCCCAGAAAAATATTTAAGAAATCAGACCATATTTTCTGTTTGTTGGTGCATTTTAACACATATTCAGCTGATTTAAATACATTATGTTTATTTGAATTTTGATAATGTCATATTTTATTTACTATTTAGTTTGATTTCAACACATTTGACAAATTCCAAACTGTTTTATTGGTCTTTTTCTTGTTTAAAAGTACACTGCACTACTTTACTGTGAGAAAAGCTACTGTTTCCTTGTGTCTATGATGAGCTGGGCATCTGATTGGGGGCCCCTTCAGGTTGAGGGCCCAAGGCAATTGTGGCCTGTTGCCTAATGGTAAGTCCGCCCCTGCGTAGCCGTAGCCTGTGTCGAAACGATCAGATAGAGCGGGGTTAAGCATTGACAGCGGCTGCAGGGTCAGACTGGAGCGTGGCCTGTACA
This sequence comes from Rhinogobius similis, assembly GCA_019453435.1. NCBI lineage: Eukaryota > Metazoa > Chordata > Actinopteri > Gobiiformes > Gobiidae > Rhinogobius > Rhinogobius similis. Next base: position 5,602,426 of record CM033620.1, on the reverse strand, counting down.
GTAGATACGGGAAGTCATGTGTTACTCTTTAAACAAGCGATTCAAGGGTAGATTCAAACATACCAGACATAATACTTGCTAAGAAACCTTTCAGATGTGCCAAGAGCAAGCTGTGCCAGTTTAAAATACCCTCTCAGCTGTTTTTATTGTCAGCATTGAGCTCTAATTTATGCACAGTGCAGTACAACTGAGGGAACTATTATTCACCTTATTCTGCCCCGCCCACTTTTGCACTTTTGTTGTAAACGCACTTCCGTTTGACGAGAACTCCGTTAAAGCTAATGACGAACGAGGGAAAAGTCTGACGCTAAAATGTTACATAAAGTAGATTGATTTGTGTAAAATGTTTAATGAACACGAGCAACAACAAGTCACAACACAACGATTTCCTGGTCAGTCTGAAAACGGCTTTTTAGTCGAGTAGAACTTATTTTCTGTTGAGCTCGTCTGCTCCGTGTGAACTAGTACAACAGAAACAAGACGGCGGCGCGTACGGCAACTTCAGGAATAAAGTGAATACACCTTCAGAGAGAATATCAAGATGTATGGCTTAAAACAACTGCAGAAAGTATTTTTAATCCCTTTGGAAAAACAATAATACAAAACAATGGCTTGACACTGATAGTCCAACACATTATGGTTGATGTACATAGACAGATGAGCCTTCAGAAAGGGTTTCAGGGGATGACGCTGTTTGAAGATCGAGACGCTGACTTTTATCCAAAAGTCATTGTCAATCTGAGAGCTGGTCTGGGAACTCAGGCTTATATGGGAACCAGCTCTCTGATTGACAATGACTTTTGGATAAAAGTCGAAACGTCTCGATCTTCAAACAGCGTCCGGATGACAACCCCTGAAACCCTTTCTACGATGGACCACACCTGGATGAATGAGGGATTACATCGACATAGACAATAGAGATGATATAATTGTATGAAAAGAAATATTGCTGTTATTGAAAAACAAGTAAAAGCGCCACATGCTGCATTTTCAGAGACAAAAAACATTTGCCCACAGAACCTCACGGTTGAGTTTGGTTGAGGATGGGATGACTGCCCTCTGCAAATGCCTCGTGCTTAGTGTTTGAGCAACAAGGACGGCTGTTAGAACTGAACGAGTAAATTATGGAGTAAATCAAAGAACGCTGACAAGAGGAGGCAGTTTGTTCCTCCTCTGCGTTTTCTGACACGTTTGATGTATTTGGAAGTCTTTCTTGCAGAGTTTCTCTGTGGATGACCCCGATTTGTTTTTCCTCATTTGAGAGCGTAAAGCAGCTTTGAGCGTCCATTGCTCCTTCAGTGTGTTTAGGATCTAAGCTCCACCCGCCTGGACAGCTGGATTAGCCACACCTCGTCTGCCTGGACGAACTCCTTCTACTTTAGATGAACTGTTCCTCATCTCCTGCTGGAGGATCTCTCTACACTGGTGGACTGCTCCTCGTCCTCCTGGAGGATCTCTCTACACTGGTGGACTGCTCCTCGTCCGCCTGGAGGAACTCTTTAAAGCCACCTCCCTCTTGAGTGGTTCTGGTTCAGTCCAAGTGGATGTCAGTCCTAGTTCATCTGCAGCCTGTCCGTCCGTGGGAGTAGGATCTCTCCTTCACTGTGGTTCTCCTCAGGTTTATACTTTGTCCCGTGGGGTTTTTTGTAGTTTTTCCTGAAGGAGGGTCAAAGGACAGGGGCATTCTGGGACAGTTATCTGAACTGCTTTTACCTGTGGCCCATCGAGGCAACTGTTGTTGTGATTTTGGGCATTATAAAAATAAATTGATTTGTTTTGTTGGTGTGCACAGTCGTTCCTCACTGTTAGGGAAAACAAGTGTTGTCCCGACGAGTCCTAGAGCTGTAAGGAGAGGCAGGAGACTCTGGACGTCTGAGGCAGGAGAAGTTTATTTACCATCAGTCCAGACCCGGCGACTTGAGACTCAACACATTGTGCTGGTGTTGTCTGTTCAAGCCTGACTGAGCTCCACACAGAGGTTTAAATAGTGGTAAGAAGGCCAGGCTGGAGACAAGCGGCCCAGATAAAATGAGAAGTGCATAGCATACACTTCTGGCAGACGAGTTCACCATGGAATCTGATAATGTGCACAAGATAGACTTTCTACAACACTCACTGTCTGCGTCAGGTGGCAGAGACAGTGACAAGAGTGAAGACTGACGAGCTGGGGCCTGAAGAGGCTGCACCGAGGAGCACCGGTTTCGTCGTTTTATTTCAAACCTGCATGCAGTTTATAACTCAGATTCACATCATTCACATAAAATTGCCTGGTTTGAAAGGAGGGATGGTGGAAGCTTTCGCTTTTTAGAAATCCAATCCCCCCACTCAACTCCACTTACAGATCATTACAACAATAGCATTGTATACTAGATACAACATATATTATACATCAAAACAACATATCACAGACAACATACTACACAAGGACAGGCCCAGACACTCGCCAACCTCCACCTCCCCCTTCCTCACCCATACACTCACCCCTCCTCACCCACACACTCACTGCTGAAGGCATCACTCACTCTCTTCCTGATACTTTTCCATTACAGTGATCCCTCGCTATATCGCGTTTCATCTTTCGCTGCTTCACGGATTTTTTTACAGTGCGGATATTTTTACAGTGCATCCACTGAACTTCAGCGCACGCACAAGAACGGGACCCTTTGACGAGTCGTTCATTGCAGTTCTCAAATATAATCGAAGGTGGCATATCCGTTTATAAAAATCTTCTTGCTCAGAAAAAGAAAGAGCGCCAACAACTAAAGAAAGACTCGTGCGCCTTCAGTAGAAACAGAGGCTACAGGGGGCGGAGTCAGGACCAAGAGGCACAGACTGTGAAATACACCAGTGACAATGTTTACAACCTTGTATTACTATATTAAAATGATTGTTTTAAACACATTTTGGGCTTTAAAACAGGTTTTGATTTTTGGTTTCATTCCATAGTTCAGTATTGCATTGTAAAATAATACAAAATAAAGCTGTGACTACTTCACGGATTTCACTTTTCGCGTGTTATTTTTGGAACGCAACTCCCGCCATAAACGAGGGATCACTGTATCTCTTTTTTAAACATTCGTTTGAACTGAACAAGATTTAAACAATTTTTGGGGACGGCTCGGTGAGTTCTGGACCAAGCGCCTGACACAGTGGTTACATATTTGTGAGCAAAAGGCTGAGACAAGCTGCGGCTCTGGGTAGTGTCGTTATGATGTCGATGGCGCTAACGGCCCTGGACTCATGCACCGGTCTGACAAAGCTCCTGGTTGGCATGACGTGAGCAAAATGTGTATCTATTGCTGACGCTCCCGTATCGTCGAGTCCATGGAACTAGTTAGTTAGTGGTACTTTGTGGTGGTTTGTTTGTTCAACATTTAACACTTAACCCCCTCTGTGTAAAGTGGAACGACCTGAACATTCAAAAGAGCTGGAGCCATTCCTTAAAATTCCACAGTATGTTTTGGGGTTTATGCAAATGCAACAAAAACAGGCACAAAGAAGCTTTTGTATACTATTTGTTTGCATTTGATAGCAATCTCTTGTAATAACATGGAAGTTCAGTCACAGAGCACAGCCAGTAAAATGGTGTCTCCTCCTTAACTCCCCCGTCTCACACAAACACATCAGGAGGCTTATCTCGCAGGCAAAACTAAAGCTGGACACATGACCGGACTTATCTACGAAAATACTGAACACTGTGCCCCAAGGATAACAACCTCAGAGCTAAGACACTCGCATTTTCACTTCTACTTCTTACTCGTCCTGCCTGATACTGTAAAGCTTCTGCTGCAACAGGACACAACAGTTAAAGGTCCCATATCCTGCTCTTTTCCCCTTCACACAGTCTGTTCTAAGGGCTTTGTTGATACATTTTCTCGTTGTGTAATATCCATAACATAACAGTTTACAAAAAACACCCATTTCTTGGACTGGCCCCCCTCCTGCAAAAGCAAACGGCTCACTCTGAGATCTGACCCCCCCGAACAGAGAGCAGGCTGCCTCCCCCGCCCAACCCGCGCGCCACCCCCGCCCAACCCGTGACAAAGCCTAGAGCGGAGAGTCCTACGTCCTGGATCTGACCTGGAGTTTGACGTGCTCCAGGGCCTCGACGACGGACGTGCCGTTTGGTAAATAACAAGCTAACTCTTCTGTCTGTCGTATCCATCGTGTAATTACTGTGTAGCATTAGCATTCGCTGTGTTTATTCTTGCGGCTGCGCGCTTCCTGGAGGCGTGGCTTAAACACCGCGTCATCTTAGTGAGGAGCCCCCGTCTGCTGCTCAGCCGAGGGGGACGGAAAAGACAGTTCTCTAGTGAAAACATGAGGGAATCAATCAAAAAACCACTTTGGGCACAACATACGAGGCCCAAATAGCACTGGAGGAAGGTTAAAACCTCTGAAAAGTCCATTTTGCAGGATATGGGACCTTTAATTAATTGATTAATCGCAACTAATCGGTTATTTAAATAGTTGTCAACCAATCTGATGATGGAATAATCATTTTTTGAACTTTACACGACCTCCAAAATGTGTCATGTGCTTTTTTCACTTTAGCTGAACTACACTTCCGTCGTCAGAGGTTTTAACCTTCCTCCAGTGCTATTTGGGCCTCGTATGTTGTGCCCAAAGTGGTTTTTTGATTGATTCCCTCAGGCTTTCTAGAGAACTGTCTTTTCCGTCCCCCTCGGCTGAGCAGCAGACGGGGGCTCCTCACCAGGATGACGCGGTGTTTAAGCCACGCCTCCAGGAAGCGCGCAGCCGCAAGAATAAAAACAGCTAATGCTAATGCTACACAGTAATTACACGATGGATACGACAGATAGAAGAGTTAGCTTGTTATTTACCAAACGGCAACGTCCGTGGTTGAGGCCCTGGAGCACGTCAAACTCCAGGTCAGATCCAGGACGTAGGACTCAGCACGACGCACAGTCAGGACGGATATTTTGTAAACTGTTATGTTATGGATATTACACAACGAGAAAATGTATCAACAAAGCCCTTAGAATAGACTGTGTGAAGGGGAAAAGAGCAGGATATGGGACCTTTAAACTGGTTTCAGTGGAAGAGAACGCAAAAATTGTGATTAAACATTTTTATAATACAGGAATTTACTGCAATAAAGAAAAAATAACCAGACTTTTACAAAACAAGGAATGAATTTGTGGCTGTTCTGGACCGACTCCGCTTCAGGGAAATCCAGCTCGTTTCCTCCGGCTGTGATTTGCATTATCTGGGAGTGACAGGTGAGTTTTATTGCGGCTGTTGTAACATAGGGCTGTGTTTAAGGTGACATTTGTGGCACATCAGGCTTCATTATCAGTGCATCAGTAGTTATTATGAGTATCTCTGCATAAATGTGCGGTTTGTGTCATAAAAGCATCACACGCCTGGAGTAAATGTGTCATACGTCGCTCATTCAAATGATTTCTGGTGCATAAACGTCAAAATCTTTAGTTAACTGACTCATATCTTCGTGTTTTTATCATAAATCCTTTGAATCTAAATAAAACAACTAATAAAAGGATTACAGCCCAACTAAATTGCAATGCAGTTTGTGTAAAAAGTGTTAACATTTTTGACTTTCAAACACCAGTTCTTCAACCAGTGCCACATTTACAGGAAACAAATAGTCCCAGTGTGCTAAAACAGTCAACAGAAGGCCCGGGGGCCAAATCAGGCCCTCCAAGGGACATGACTCAACCCATCTGCCAAAAAGTAGAACATATTTTATCTCTTGTTTCATAGTTTAGTCATAGTTTAATCCTGGTTTAGTATCGGTTTCGAGCTGGTTTAGTCCTGGTTTAGTCCTGGTTTAGTCCTGGTTTAGTCCTGGGTTAGACCTGGTTTAGTTCTGGTTTAGTCCTGGGTTAGACCTGGTTTAGTTCTGTTTTAGTGCTGGTTTCGTCCTGGTTTAGATCTGGGTTAGTCCTGGTTTAGTCCTGATTTAGACTTGGTTTAGTCCTGATTTAGACTTGGTTTAGTCCTGATTTAGACTTGGTTTAGTCCTGATTTAGACTTGGTTTAGTCCTGATTTAGACTTGGTTTAGTCCTGATTTAGACCTGGTTTAAATCTGATTTAAACCTAGTTTAGTGCTGGTTTCGTCCTAGTTTAGTCCTGGTTTAGAGCTAGTTTCGTCCTGGTTTAGTACCATTTCGAGCTGGTTTAGCCCTGGTTCAGTCCTGGTTTCGTCCTGGTTTCGTCCGGGTTTAGTCCTGGTTTAGTCCTGGTTTAGTCCTGGTTTAGTCCTGGTTTAGTCCTGGTTTAGACCTGGTTTAGACCTGGTTTAGTGCTGGTTTCGTCCTGGTTTCGTCCTAGTTTAGTCCTAGTTTAGTCCTGGTTTAGATCTGGTTTAGATCTGATTCAAACCTAGTTTAGTGCTGGTTTAGTGCTGGTTTAGTCCTGGTTTCGTCCTGGTTTAGTTCTGTTTTAGTTCTGTTTTAGTGCTGGTTTCGTCCTGGTTTCGTCCTGGTTTCGTCCTGGTTTCGTCCTGGTTTCGTCCTGGTTTCGTCCTGTTTTAGACCTGTTTTAGACCTGGTTTAGTTCTGTTTTAGTGCTGGTTTCGTCCTGGTTTCGTCCTGGTTTAGTCCTGGTTTAGTCCTGGTTTAGTCCTGGTTTAGTCCTGGTTTAGACCTGGTTTAGATCTGGTTTAGATCTGATTTAAACCTAGTTTAGTGCTGGTTTAGACCTGGTTTAGACCTGGTTTAGTGCTGGTTTCGTCCTGGTTTCGTCCTGGTTTAGTCCTAGTTTAGTCCTGGTTTAGATCTGGTTTAGTCCTGGTTCAGTTCTGCAGATGTTGTTAAAGCCTTTCATATATTTCTTTCTTTCATATTCACGAAAACTCTTGCCGTTGGTCAAATAAAGTTGAATAACTCTGCCCTAAAGGATTCCAGCCCCACAAACCTGCAGTGTTTTGTAGTTTGTATTAAAAGTGGCTCAATCGTCATCTTCAAAAATGCATTTCTTTATCTTGTTTGAGTGACTTTATGTCGATTGACTTTTTCATTGACAGTTACAGGAACCAAATGTGCCAAAATAGTCAGTGTATTCTTATCTGACTTTGTGTCTTTAAAGGGCCTATGACAGGTTGAAATACACATTTAACTAAAATGCAGTTAAGTATATATATATAATGTAAATATATTCAAATTTCTACTAAAATCTTTACAAATTTAACCCCAGTTTAGGAGTTTTTTAGGTTTTTAATTTTACTTCCTGGTTGTAAAGTATGACATCACACTAGGAAATCACCATAGCAACCACACTGTACACTGGGCCAAAACTCATCTAATGTCACAGATTTTGTTCATTTGACAAAGAAAAACACATGTGACACCTTTATTTTGTTGAATCAATGTTTAAAGGGTCAAAAAGGTAGTTTATTTTGTGTAAATTATGCATGACCTTTGTCTCCCCAGTGTGATGTCATCAGTTTGTTTACTTCCTGTAATTTTCAACAGATTTTTCAACTTTTCTCCACAAATAGCGACCTGATTGGTGTAAAACTATAATTTCTATTTACAACAGGTATAAATACACTGAAGAAAGTCAAAATTAGAAAATCGTAAAAACCCGTCATACGCACTTTAATCTGTCAAACTGGGATTACTCTGGGAAGTTTTGACTCACAGGGAGTTTCTGCTGCTGATTCACAAAGCTTGGCACGGGGCCCCCCTTCGCCAGGCTGAAAGGGGACACACACACACACACACACTGTACACACACAGTACACACACAGTACACACACTACGCCCTGCCCTGGAGTCAGCCACCACCGGACAATGGCACACTTTCAATTCCCCCATCCATATTTTGCAATTCGAGGAAATGCCACGTCCGGATGAACCAAAAAAACAAACAAAAACCACAAAAACGCTCACTTTTACACCAGTTGCAAAACAAACTTGGACAAATGTGGTCCAAAAGTGCACCCTGGCGCGCCTGTCAAACGTAAACCGCGTAATGTGCTCGTTTTGGCCGGTTCCAAATGCGCAACGCGGGCGCCAGAAGTCAGAAGCAGCTCGTACAGAAGTCAGAAGCAGCTCGTACAGACGTCACAAGCAGCTCGTACTCACCTCCTGCAAGCCCCGCGCGCCGACGTCGAGTCCCGTGCGTGCCAATCCACCTCCTCGCGACGCGCTTCCCTCCCGCTGTCAGAGGCGAGCGGTGCGGCGCGGCAGGACGCGGCAGGACGAGGCTGGAATCCGACCTGTGCGTGACAGAGGCGCACACACGTAAAGAGAGAGACGTACGTACGCGGACGGATTAAAGCGGCGCGTGAATTCCTCAAACTGAAAGCGCTGCCGTGCTGTTATATAAGCGGAGTGTCCGCGCGCACATTGGACCCGGCGCTGGAGGAAACACGTGGTGCGAATCAATTTGCATTTGGGATGACGAAGCACATTCAGACAAGGCGGCTTTGTGAGTGTTTTTTTGTTTGTTTTTTGAGGTTTTGTTGTTGTTTGGTTTACGTTTTGAGGCAGGTTTTGATGGGAGTGGAATCTAATAATAATAATAATAATAATAATAATAATTTTTATTTATAAGCACCTTTCAAAACACCCAAGGACACTGTACATGACGACAAGAAATAAAACAACAGAATCAAACCCACAAACAGAACTGGATGATGGTGTAAATGGATAAATTGAAAAGAATTCTAGTTTCAATTTAAAGGTGCACTGTGTAACTTTTCTGCTGGACACCTGCTAGTCTCCGTTAGGTTTAGTTGTTTTTTTGTTTTTTTCCGAAAGGGGACAGTGCAATTTAATAAACCCCTTGAATAAAACATGAGTATGATCTATTTTTCATCTGTAGTCCCCCGGCCATGATGTCAAAATGGCAATAAAACGGACAAAAATAGACATTGTTAATAAAACACAACATCAACACAAAATATAATACAATATTGCACATCAACAAACAGCCGTTGCCATGGAAATCTGCCATGTTTGCTGTTGATGTGTTAAACTTACATAGAAAAACATTAGGCAAAATGTAATTGAGCAAGTCCATTACATGGGCCTGACGTAAAAATGAGTTTTAAAATGTTTATTAAGTGATTGATTGTTGAGAGTTACCTGTAAAATAAAATGTATAATTAGTAAAGACTAAGTGGAATATGTGCAGTAATGGAATAGTACTCACCTGTGGGTCTGCCATTTTGTGTGTTTCGGCTAAAAGAGTCCCTGGGGAGCCGGAGCACCTTAAAAGGTTCCGGGGCAGACCATGGGGTAGACAGGAGCAGGGGTGTCCCATATTTTAAATTGAATAAAATAGTTGGGAGTGAGATAAAACACTGTTAATTTATACAGAGTTATATTTGTGTATGAATGTTTTGTATGATTGTTGTTTGAGCACTGTTTTGTTTACTTGTCATTTTAAAATGTTGTAGTTGGGTTTTTGGGTTTTACCTTTAATTATTGATGGGTTTATCCAATTGGCTAGAGGCCCTATAAAAGGTCTCTGTCTCAGTCCCTGATGGAGGGGTGTGTGACCCGCTGGGTCACTGGTAAATACATTTTTCAATATATCGAATACGTTTGAATTAATGCTAAGTTTAATATTTAGCGTCTTAAAATTTCCATTGATTTAACTGAAAATTCTGTTATGTGTGACGTCATGATCCCGATCTCAGTATCTTTTCAGTTGCTCACCTGCTCTGTTGCTTAGAATGTTCCACAATATAGCTTTAAACATGTTTTTTTGTTTGTTTGTTTTTTTGTAATGAGTCTTAATGAAGCATGAAAGGCGTTAGATCTGATTTTTACTGTTTTGAAAAAAATATATAAAAATTGTTCAGTACCCAATTTTTCTCTGCATCTAATTAATGGGCATTTTTTTCTACGGGAAGCAAGTGCACTGTTAGCATGCTAAAGTTTGTTAGCTTTAGCTAGGACGGCAAAACTGCTGTAAAGACTTGAAAATACCCTAGTTATGTTTTTCACGATTCAAAACAGTAAAAAGCAGGTAAAGCGCCTTTAATTTAAGAATAACATAGTTCATTAAAGGGCCCATGACAGGTTGGACCACTCATTTACCTAAAATGCAGTTAAGATAAATATATTTCAAGTTTTGCTAAAATTCTTTACAAATGTTATCCCGGTTTAGCAGTTTTATACATTTTAATTTTACTTCCTGGTTGTAAATAATGACATCACACTAGGAAATCACCATAGCAACCACACTGTAAACTGGGCTAAAACTCATCTAATGTCATCAATTCTTTTAGCGGACAAATAAAAATATATTTTAACTTATTTATTTAGTTGAATTAATGTTTAAATGGTCAAAAAAGTAGTTTATTTTGTGTAAATCGTGTATAAAGTTTGTCTCCCCAGTGTGATGTCATCAGTTTGTTTACTTCCTGTAATTTTCAACATATTTTTCAACTTTTCTCCACAAACAGCGACCTGATTGGTGTAAAACTATTATATATATTTACGACAAGTATTAATACACTGAATAAAGTCAAAATTAGAAAATCATAAAAACCTGTCATGGGCCCTTTAACAATTCAGGCTTAATAACTACTTACTTAAAGGTGCACCATGTAACTTTTCCATAGACTATAGAAATGTTATGCTTTGTCTGAAATGTTTTACTGCCTGGCATCAAACTCTGAAAGTCTCTATTGAGAAAAGCTATTGGGCCAAGTTATACAGTTCAGATCTGTGGAGAGGTGACCCTGCTTACGATAAGAACGCAAAGATATTTATGAGACACACAAATACTTGCAATTGAATTAATTAATGCAAAAAAGACTAATTAATTCAGTGCCTTGCTGTTAAACAATCCAGACAAAACATATCCACGATTACCCTGCATCAGAAAAGTTACATAGTGCCCCTTTAACCCCTTACAAAGCATGAATCATTCAAATTAAGTCTTTCATGTCGTCCATGCTTTATATTTACATCTAATTAAAGTGTAGTTCTTATTAATACTGAAGTTTACTGCCATAATCGCCATGGAAACAAGTAAACGATGGACCCTCTACAAAAGAAAACATGAAAAGTTACAACATGCACCTTTATTTTGACAGTTGTTTTTTACTTTTGCTTTAGCATAAAACAGCAGATACATTTTTTTACATTTATGTCCTCCATGACACAAAAAGCAAATGATGGACCCTCTACAAAAGAAAAGATGAAAAGTTACATAGTGCACCTTTAACTAGCCAGCTAAAGCTAATTTCCAAGTTGTTTTTTACTTTTGCTTTAGCATAAAACAGCAGATACATAACATAAAAGCGAATAATTTGACGGTAGATGTGTTTTTTATGTCCTCCATGACACAAAAAGCAAATGGAGGACCTTCTACAAAAGAAAAGTTACACAGTGCACCTTTAACTAGCCAGCTAAAGCTAATTTCCAAGTTGTTTTTTACTTTTGCTTTAGCATAAAACAGCAGATACATAACATAAAAGCTAATAATTTGACGGTAGATGTGTTTTTTATGTCCTCCATGACACAAAAAGCAAATGATGGACCCTCTACAAAAGAAAAGATGAAAAGTTACATAGTGCACCTTTAACTAGCCAGCTAAAGCTAATTTCCAAGTTGTTTTTTACTTTTGCTTTAGCATAAAACAGCAGATACATAACATAAAAGCTAATAATTTGACGGTAGATGTGTTTTTTATGTCCTCCATGACACAAAAAGCAAATGGGGGACCCTCTACAAAAGAAAAGTTACACAGTGCACCTTTAACTAGCCAGCTAAAGCTAATTTCCAAGTTGTTTTTTACTTTTGCTTTAGCATAAAACAGCAGATACATAACATAAAAGCTAATAATTTGACGGTAGATGTGTTTTTTATGTCCTCCATGACACAAAAAGCAAATGATGGACCCTCTACAAAAGAAAAGATGAAAAGTTACATAGTGCACCTTTAACTAGCCAGCTAAAGCTAATTTCCAAGTTGTTTTTTACTTTTGCTTTAGCATAAAACAGCAGATACATAACATAAAAGCTAATAATTTGACGGTAGAAATTGTTTTTTATGTCCTCCATGACACAAAAAGCTAATGATTGACCCTCTACAAAAGAAAAGTTACACAGTGCACCTTTAACTAGCCAGCTAAAGATCATTTCCAAGTTGTTTTTTACTTTTGCTTTAGCATAAAACAGCAGATACATAACATAAAAGCTAATAATTTGACGGTAGATGTGTTTTTTATGTCCTCCATGACACAAAAAGCTAATGATGGACCCTCTACAAAAGAAAAGATGAAAAGTTACATAGTGCACCTTTAACTAGCCAGCTAAAGCTAATTTCCAAGTTGTTTTTTACTTTTGCTTTAGCATAAAACAGCAGATACATAACATAAAAGCTAATAATTTGATGGTAGATGTGTTTTTTATGTCCTCCATGACACAAAAAGCAAATGGGGGACCCTCTACAAAAGAAAAGTTACACAGTGCACCTTTAACTAGCCAGCTAAAGATAATTTCCAAGTTGTTTTTTACTTTTGCTTTAGCATAAAACAGCAGATACATAACATAAAAGCTAATAATTTGACGGTAGATGTGTTTTTTATGTCCTCCATGACACAAAAAGCTAATGATGGACCCTCTACAAAAGAAAAGTTACACAGTGCACCTTTAACTGGCCAGCTAAAGATAATTTCCAAGTTGTTTTTTACTTTTGCTTTAGCATAAAACAGCAGATACATAACATAAAAGCCATTCGTTGGACTGTAGATGTGTTTTCTATGCCCTTCAAGACGGAACGTTTCTCTTTTTGTGTTCAGACTCGGACCTAAGAGGAAGCACGAAGAGCGACAGGCCGAGAAATTAACAAAGCATGGATGTTATACAGTAAGTGACAGGAAGAAGGTTACCGCATTCCTGCCAGTAAGAATCCTGCCCCGTGGAGGCGTGTTCTTTGTGCCACTCAAATCATGAACAGCTTTTCTTAATGGGAAATATAAATATGCACACGATGGAGGCAGACAATTCCACAGTGAAACAGTATTGCACACGCTGAAATCCAATTAAGTCAAAAAATACCGGTGCGGTGAGGTATCATGGCTGTGCACGTTTTGTCGGCATGTTTGGGCACACGCCAAGAACACGCTAACCCAATTACCTCTGGGTGTGGCACGTTCTGCTGCATTGTACGCCCGGGTCAACTTAGGCGAGCTGCTTTTTAAATTCCTGTCTGTGTTGTTACGATACACCCAAAACATTTTGCGCGCACATTCTTATGCAAGCCAGTTTTGTATTGCTGCTTTCAAATGTTTCATCCACGCGACGGTTTGTTTTATTGCTTGAGGAAGTTGCGGAGAGAGAGCAGATGCACGATGACACAGCACATTGTCACATGCAGGTCGACCCCTCCTCTGTGGACTTATGTGCACCCGGGCCTCACGGAGAGCACAGTGCAGCTAGCACCCGGGGCTGAAGGGGGTGGAGCGACCGGATTTGGCCAAAAGTGCAAGCTATAAATTCAATATTGGCGCAGGACGTGCAGTTAAAACATCAGCAGCAGTCGTTGAAGCAGAAATTACAGGCTCGTGCTGTGGTTTATTGCCGTATGTAGCAGAAGTGTGGATTTGCACGTCGTGAGTCAGGCTTGAGTCACCGTGTGTTTAGAATTGATAGATGGACTAAGACTCGGGACTTGATTTGGGCTTGGAATCGTCTGACTCAAAAGCCTTTATCTACAGTCGATATTTAGATGTGACCAGGGCATTTTTAAAAGACAAATCACTGAACCACAAAAATCATATCAGATGCAAAAATATGAGCTGTTTTTGGTCTTTTGGTACGATGACTTGAAAGGATTTGAAACTCAAAGCAGTTAACTTGGACTTGACTTGGACTTGGGACTTGCCTGTGTTTGACTTGGATTTGACTTGGATTTGACTTGGGACTTGGACTTGACTTGGATTTGACTTGGGACTTGCTTGTGTTCGACTTGGGACTTGACTTGGATTTGACTTGGTCTTGACTTGGACTTACCTGTGTTTGACTTGGGACTGGACTGGGGACTTGACTTGGGACTTACCTGTGTTGGACTTGGACTGGACTTTGGAATTGACTCAGGACTTGTCTGTGTTTGACTTGGACCTTGAGTTGGATTTGACTTGGGACTTGACGAGACTTGACTTGGGACTGGACTGGGGACTTGACTTGGAACTTGCTTGTGTTCGACTTGGGACTTGACTTGGATTTGACTTGGGACTTACCTGTGTTTGACTTGGGACTTGACTTGGATTTGACTTGGACTTGACTTTGGACTTGACTTGGATTTGACTTGGTCTTGACTTGGACTTACCTGTGTTTGACTTGGGACTGGACTTGGGACTGGACTGGGGACTTGACTTGGGACTTACCTGTGTTTGACTTGGTCTTGACTTGGACTTACCTGTGTTCGACTTGGGACTGGACTTGGATTTGACTTGGTCTTGACTTGGGACTTACCTGTGTTTGACTTGGTCTTGACTTGGGACTGGACTCAGACCTGACCCCACAGAACATGGACATGGTCCCCCCTCTGGACCCTGCACTGGACGTAGTCGTGGTAGAGTTAGCATTAATTCAATTCAACTTCATTCCTGACTCTTTGGTCCATTTGAAGACAAACACAGTGACAGTATTAAAATAAAAACAGCTCGGAGGCCTCTGATGTTATTACTTACTGGAAAGTTACTGAAAAGTTCCATATTATGATTTTAAATATATCAAATCAAATCAAATCAAATCAATTTATTTTTATAATGCCCAAAATCACAACAACAGTTGCCTCGATGGGCCACAGGTAAAAGCAGTTCAGATAACTGTCCCAGAATGCCCCTGTCCTTTGACCCTCCTTCAGGAAAAACTACAAAAAACCCCACGGGACAAAGTATAAACCTCAGGAGAACCACAGTGAAGGAGAGATCCTACTCCCACGGACGGACAGGCTGCAGATGAACTAGGACTGACATCCACTTGGACTGAACCAGAACCACTCAAGAGGGAGGTGGCTTTAAAGAGTTCCTCCAGGAGGACGAGGAGCAGTCCACCAGTGTAGAGAGATCCTCCAGCAGGAGATGAGGAACAGTTCATCTAAAGTAGAAGGAGTTCGTCCAGGCAGACGAGGTGTGGCTAATCCAGCTGTCCAGGCGGGTGGCGCATAGATCGTCCAGACAGGTGGGGGGGGGGGGGTCGTCACTGGAGCAGCCGCCGCAGTGTCTGAAACAGTCTCCACTCCCCGGGGGAAGTGGAGAGAAAGAGAAACATGTGAACAGCAATGAACAGACTACAGTTGAAGTAATATTAAATATTGTTGATAGATAAAGTAGAAGAACCAGAGGATAGTGTTCAGCTCCATACTTCTCCAGCAGAATTGCTCCAAGGGCAGCGTAGCTAAAACTGTAGGTTTTTATATATCTACATAAATGGAGACCAGGCCTAGTTTGTTTATTTATTTTGGTCAGGAAAGTGCATTTTAATGAACATACATGATATACACACTGCAGCCCTGCTCACAGTAAGAGTTCATGTTTTTCAAGGTATTTAAATGCTCGATAGACCGGTTTAAAGGGCGTATGACAGGTTTTCAGGATTTTCTAATTTTCTCTTTGTTTGATGTATTAATTAAAATGATAGTTTTACACCAATCAAGTAGCCGTTTGTGGAGAAAAGTTGAAAAATCTGCAGAACGTTACAGGAAATAAACAAACTGATGACATCACACTGTGAGACAAAGATTATGCATAATTTACACAAAATAAACTACTTTTTTTTACCCTTTATACATTAATTCAACAAAAAAGGTGTTCACATCTATTTTTATGTGTAAAAATGTTAAAAATCTGCGACATTAGATGAGTTTTGGCCCAGTTCACAGGATGTTGCTATGGTAATTTCCTAGTGTGATGTCATTATTTACAACCAGGAAGTGAAATTAAAAGCCTAAAAAAAAAATTGCTAAACCGTGATAAAATGTGTAAAGTATCTTGGCAAAATGTGAAATATATTTATCTAAACTACATTTTAGTGAAGTGCGTAGCTCAACCTGTCAGGGGCCCTTTAATGTCATAATATGGAACATTCCAAGCAAAGCTGTACATTTGATATGCTGTCTGTGTAGGTCGATGAAAGGTTATGGTGAACTTAAAGGGCCTCTGACAGGTTGAAATACACATTTAACTAAAATGCAGTTAAGAGAAATATATTCAAATTTCTACTAAAATCTTTACAAATTTAACCCCAGTTTAGCTGTTTTTTTAGGTTTTAAATTTTACTTCCCAGTTGTAAAGTATGACATCACGCTAGGAAATTACCATAGCAACCACACTGTACACTGGTCCAAAACTCATCTAATGTCACAGATTTTGTTCATTTGACAAAGAGAAACACAAGTGACACCTTTATTTTGTTGGATCAATGTTTAAAGGGTCAAAAAAGTAGTTTATTTTGTGTAAATTATGCGTAACCTGTGTCTCCCCAGTGTGATGTCATCAGTTTGTTTACTTCCTGTAATTTTCGACAGATTTTTCAACTTTTCTCCACAAACAGCGACTTGATTGGTGTAAAACTATAATTTATATTTACACGTGGTATTAATACACTGAATAAAGTCAAAATTAGAAAATCCTAAAAACCCGTCATACGCACTTTAAGTCACGACAGAGACAGATGGAGCCCAGAGTGATCCGTGCTCAGGGCTCAGGCGGAGGATGTGGTCACAAGGAGGGAAACCCTGTCGTTATGTCCTGCCAGCAACGCCAGATGTGGCAAACTGAATACTGAGCAAATGAACACACAGGTCGCTAAGCAGTTGTATCTGTCTCAGTAAATGTTGTCGCGTGCAATTTTGCAACGTGTGATTCAATAGAAGTAGAAAAAATACAATATCTATAAAACCGTTATGTATATTTTAATAGATCCGTGTCAAAGGCTCAAATTGTGTTTAGTTACAGTGTGACATTACCATAGAATGTGTGTGTGTGTGTGTGTGTGTGTGTATATGTGTGTGTGCGTGTGTGTGTGTATATATGTGTGTGTACAGTGTATGTGTGTGAGTGCTGTGTGTGTGTGTGAGTGCTGTGTGTGTGTGTACAGTGTGTGTGTGTGTGTGTGTGTGTATATATATGTGTGTATGTGTGTACAGTGTGTGTGTGTGTGTGTACAGTGTGTGTGTGTGTATATGTGTGTGTGTGTGTATGTGTGTACAGTGTGTGTGTGTGTGTGTACAGTGTGTGTGTGTGTACAGTGTGTGTGTGTGTGTGTGTGTATATATATGTGTGTATGTGTGTACAGTGTGTGTGTGTGTGTACAGTGTGTGTGTGTGTATATGTGTGTGTGTGTGTGTGTGTATATATATGTGTGTATGTGTGTACAGTGTGTGTGTGTGTGTGTACAGTGTGTGTGTGTGTATATGTGTGTGTGTGTGTGTGTATATATATGTGTGTGTGTGTGTACAGTGTGTGTATACAGTGTGTGTGTACAGTGTGTGTGTCACTTCTTTCACACTTGTGTAGCGGCTCTAACCCTGGACATGTGTTACATTGAACCTGATTGCTCTTCTTTGGGACCTGCCTTTGTGTTGTTGTTTGAACTGGGCTTGTCCTGGAAGCTTTGACTTACGGCTGATACAGGACGGGCTTTGTTCTGTTTGTGCTCCAGCTATTCTGACCTGTCAAATGAATTTAGAAAAATTAATTAGATACAGAGAAACATTTCAGAATTTCTCCTGGAATCAGCTTAGTCCCAAACCCTTCTCACCCTGGACACGGACTATTTGAGCCACTCCCCTCGGGCAGGAGGCTACGGTCCATCCGGACCAGAACCTCCCGCCACAAGAACAGTTTCTTTCCCTCTGCCGTTGTAACACCTGTCACTTTAACAATAATACTATATAAGAACTGTCTATTTGCACTACTCATTTGCACATTGCACTATCTGCCAACTGTACATTCTGTATATAGTCTATCTTAGTCTATTTTATTCTTAATTTTTATGCATGCCTTTTTATATATTTTTTATATTTTATTCATTACTTTATGTTGCACCTTACGCCGAAGCAAGTTCCTGTTTGTGAATTTCACTGACAACGGCAATAAACCGCTTCTGATTCTGATGCAAAAGGCCACAGTAGGCAGTGTTGGGTGTAACACTAAGTTACTTCTATGTAGTTAATGAAATTCATTTACAATTTTAGAAACTTAATAGTGTAAAACATTACTTTGAAAATGCTTGGAATTAAATTACAGTTACTAACAAAATACTCAGCTAGTTACTTTCAACACCAAGAAAAAGGTTTAGGAAGAGAATTGAACCTCCTTCTGCCAAAGCCTCACACATGACTCAGAGTCAGAGTCTGTCGTGCTTTAAACTGTTGAGGTTACACCTTTGGAGACAATTTCAACAACAACTAAACCTCTGTTTAATTGTCATTAATAAAACGTAAAAGCACACGTTTGATTCATTTATACAATTATACAAATAAAGTTTTCAGAAAATAATGTAACTGAGCTACTTTCTTGAGGCAATAACTAAGTAATATAAAAAAGTTAACTTACCCAACACTGTACTCACGCTGTAGTCGTGCAAACAGAGCTCTGTGGAGGTGCTGCCCTCTGCTGTACAGAGATGGAGGTGCAGGCTTCTGACTTTGTCTGATTACGGCAGAAATAAAAAGATCCTGTTAAAGGAGCTTGTTTAAATGTAGGGCACACCAGGTACAATCACAACCTGCAGATAAAGGACATAGACCTTCTCCTTATGCATTTTTATTTATATTATTTTGTATTTTAACAACTTAACATGTCCAATGCTTATTCACTTTATTCCTGAAGTTGCCGTACGCTCCGCCGTCTTGTTTCTGTTGTATTAGTTCACACGGAGCAGACGAGCTCAACAGAAAATAAGTTCTACTCGACTAAAAAGCCGTTTTCAGACTGACCAGGAAATCGTTGTGTTGTGACTTGTTGTTGCTCGTGTTCATTAAACATTTTACACAAATCAATCTACTTTATGGAACATTTTAGCCTCAGACTTTTCCCTCGTTCGTCATTAGCTTTAACGGAGTTCTCGTCAAACGAAAGTGCATTTACAACAAAAGTGTAAAAGTGGGCGGGGCAGAATAAGGTCAGTCATTTATTGCCATCAGTAAAATCTATATTTGATTTGAACATGTTTACCTTGTATGTACCAAAGTAGTTTACCTCAACTTTCTTTTGTTTCCTTGTTGCTGTTTTTGTGTTTTTGTTTTATGCCACCAAAGAACTATTGATTACTAAACTGACTAATGCACAGTGTTGAACCTTTAATTATTATTTATAACACCTGCCACTTTAACAATATATTATATAAGAACTGTCTATTTGCACTGTCTGCCAACTGTACAATCTGTATATAATCTTAGTCTATCTTAGTCTATTTTATTCTTAATTTTATTCATTCCTTTTTATATATTTTTTATATTTTATTCATTGCTTTATGTTGCACCTTAAGTTCCTATGTTTGTGAATATTTGACACTGACAACGACAATAAACCTCTTCTGATTCAGATTCTGATTATATACTTTGTGGAAATAAAAACGAGCTCGGCTTTTTCCACGACTGTTACAGATTTTTTTTTAATCCAGAGCAGCCGATGGTCAATAAACTCTGCCAATATTTTGTGTTTGGCCCAAACAAAATATTGTCAGGAGCGTCTGTTCAAAGTCCACATTTAAACACAACCACAGCAAAAAGACTGAAAGAACTGTCAAACTTAGAAAAGAATTACAGGTTTCAGGATGTTTTTGTTGCTTTTAGCAGTATTTTTGTCACTTTTAGAATCGTTTTAAACTCTTTTAGTCACATTAGTGTCACTTTTTGTCACATTTTTGTCAGTTGTGGTTATGTTTTTGTCAGTTATAGTCAAATTTAGTCACGTTTTAGTCACTTTTACATGCATTTTTGTTGCCTCTAGCTCACTTTTTTGGTGCTTTTAGGTGTGTTTTGTCACTTTAAGTCTTGTTTTTGGTGCTTTTAGTTTTTTTGATTGCTTAAGTCTAATTTTTGTCACTTTAAGTCGCATTATTCGTCTTTTTTTTGTTTGTTTTGTTGCTTTTAGTCGCGTTCTGTGTCAATTGTTTCAGAACATGTTTTAACAAATCTAAACAACAGGGTTAGCAGTGTTTATGCAGAATAAAACCGGATATTTTGTCGTTTTGTGAAGGAAACGATTCCACTTCAAAAACTGCAGCTTGTGCGATTTGCTTACTGCGTCCATTCCCATTGCCAGGGGCGGACTTACCATTAGGCAACAGGCCACAATTGCCTTGGGCCCTCAACCTGAAGGGGCCCCCAATCAGATGCCCAGCTCATCATAGGCACAAGGAAACAGTTGCTTTTCTCACAGTAAAGTAGTGCAGTGTACTTTTAGACAAGAAAAAGACCAATAAAACAGTTTGGAATTTGTCAAATGTGTTGAAATCAAACTAAATAGTAAATAAAATATGACATTATCAAAATTCAAATAAACAATGTATTTAAATCAGCTGAATATGTGTTAAAATGCACCAACAAACAGAAAATATGGTCTGATTTCTTAAATATTTTCTGGGGAACGACCCCCAAACCCCCCTTTTTAAAACTGTTTAAACATACAAGCTTTAAAATAGTAAAAAACAACAACAACAACAACAAAAGCTTCCTTCAAGTACAATTCAAGAGACACGGCAGAAAAGTGATAGAAAATCACACTTGAGGAGGAGGGGCCTAGACTTAATTTTGCCTTGGGCCCCCAAATTCCTAGGTCCGCCACTGCCCATTGCAATTTCGAATCGATTACGTTTAATTGTGCAGCTCCGGAAGCCGTTTGTAACTTTTTCTGAAATTTTTCGGGTGAGAAAATCCAAACTGCGAATGGATGCTTTGTGACTCGCAAACCCCAAAATCTCCTCGTCCCTGTAAACCACGTATGAAAACAATAACACACAGGCAGAGGGCATCATTTCTCAAACGCTTTGTTTACCGGGGCGAGAATTAATGCATTTCCACTGTTAGGGGATTAGCTCGATTTCCTATGCAAATCCTTTATAATGTTTCCCATTCAACACGGCGCAAAATTTAACACGTTTTTAATTACGGGGCCCGAATCCAACTCTTCTATAAAGTCGTCCGTGATTTGTCGAACCGCAGTGGTCCCTGAGATGAAAGGCGTGTGAATCTGAATCAACACCACCGGCCTTTTACTAGAAAACGAACGGCTAATCCTGCTTTCTTCTCATCATTTTTGAGTCGCTTGATGCCCACATTGGCTCCATATGGGAGGGGGGAAGGAGGGAGAGAGAAAACGAGGGAGAGAAAGAGGGAGAAAGAGAGAGAGCATGGTTGATGTACATCTGTCATGCATTATTGCGGAGAATGCCAGGCTTCTTATCCGGGCTTTAGAGAACTATGTGGGGAGGGGGTCCGGAGCGAGTAAACAGGGTCCAGTGGAAGGTCTCGTAGCGTTGAAGGCTAACGGATAAACAGAGTAAACGGTTACGTGTAGCCCCGGGTCATGGGTTTTGAAAAAAAACAAAACTTCCCCAGTATTTGTTTGTTTGTACCGTTGGATAATCTGCGGAATCGTGGGCAAAGTTGGATTAGATTTTCCAGAAAGATTAGGCCTTTAGTTGGGGTGAGAAATGTAAAATCTTATGAAATAGATACCAACTCCAGCCACAAGGGGGCGGTAAATGAGCATATGTTTTTAGTTGTAGGTTTCGTTTTGTTTTTTTCGATGTATTTTCCATCAACAGGGGCAGTGTAAACAGATTTTTCAACAATGTCAAAGACTGAGCAGCTCCACGGACAGAAACGAACCAAAAACACAAATACAAAAAACATTTAATATGGCATAAGGGTCGCTTGAATTGTAAAAAAAAAAAAAAATCATTAAGAAAAATTCAAAATATATGGGTTTTACTTTCAAAAATGTACATCTGTGTGTGTATATTGTTAGACAAGAGTTATTGTGCAAAATTATTCCATACTTAATTCAATATAAACATAGTTAGATGAATCTGTGACTAAATCTATTGTCCAAATTTGAAATTGGTCCCAAAAAGTTCTGAAACAGTTACAATTAAAAAAAAGAAAAGAAACATTTCAACCGTTCCATATTGAATCATTAACAGTTTATTCAGGGACATGTTTTTCTTTCTTTTTCTATTTTATATTATACACAAGCACTATTTTGCATGGGTGGTTATGCCAGCAAATGTTTTTTTTTTACAATATATTTTTCACAGTTAGGGTAAGGTTAGGATTAGATTTAGGAATAGATCATTTGGTTTAGGGCTCTGGGGCAGGTAAAATAACTGGGTCAAAGCAGAACTGTGATGTAGAAAAAGGACCATGTGTTACCCATAGAACTATAATAAAACCTGGATGATGAATCCAAAATGGCCGCCCTGTTTATCCCTATGGAGTGAGCTCATTGGTTCATGACCCCAAAAAACTTCTTACTTCCACATTTACTTCCTGATACGGAGGCGGCCATCTTTGCTTTACTTTCTGATACAGAGGCGGCCATCTTTGCTTTACTTCCTGATACGGAGGCGGCCATCTTTGCTTTACTTTCTGATACGGAGGCGGCCATCTTTGCTTTAGGGCACCACGTGACCACAATCCCCCATGATGCTTTGAGCGACGTGAGCGACCAGCAGCTGCAGGTCTTTGTGTTAGCGTTAGCTTGTGTGATTGTAATTGTGTTCTTCATGTTAGACACACGTGAAGCGTCTGAAATGAAATAAAATACAACTTACAGGTGTCTCTAGTCGAGCCTTTTCCACGAGCTTCTGTTTGTATCGTCCGACGCTCGTTCACGTGACTCGCACATGTTTGTGTGACGTCACTTCAGATAAAAACGGTAATTTCTGTGATTTTAGAAACGGTAGAAAAGAACATTTCCTTCTATTTTATTTAAATACTGATAATAATTCAGTCCTGTCTGTGATTATAATGTGACATTTTAGAAAAAGGCTGGTTCCAAGAGGCTGCAGTACCTCGCACGACCACTAATCAATCTGGGACACAGACAGAGGGGGCGTGGCTTATCCAGTTCATTTAATTCATCCATGACTAACTGCTATTAGCAAAACTTCTGCTATGCTAGCAATAGAACCAGTAATAACTTGACATTGTGCAAAGCCATTTACTAATATTTACCATGAATTAACAAATAATATGATATGTAACTAATGCGGTTCATAAATAAATAAATAGAACATGAAAAATAATAAACACATAAATCAATCTTTTAGCTGAGTATACCCAGGTACATGGTAAATGGAGTCAGGTCTTAAGCTAACTTGACTAGATTAGCCTGGCGTTTAGACTTACATAAAGAATACATATAGGTTTAAAGTATATACGACAGATTAGAGAGTTTAAACCAGGGGTGTCCAAACTTTTTCCATCGAGGGCCACATATTGAAATATAGACCAAGCGGAGGGCCACAAATCAATCGTGAAACGTTAAAAAAAGCTGCATTTATCTGATGTTTTAAGCTCCACCACATCTACATTCAGTCTCAGTGCCTTAATATCAGGTCTGTGCTGCACCAAAATGTTAGTTATTTAGGTTGGAATTGTAGAAAATCTGAAATGTGCTGTAAATAGTACTTATCAGGACAATGTGGGCCAGTTCACCAGGAAGACTAAGGGCCAAGAAAAATTGGTCTGTGTTGGAAAATTACACATATATTGATGACATCACACTAGGGAGACAAAGGCTGTAGCACAATTTACAAAAAGAAACTACTTTTTTTTGATCCTTTAAACATTCATTTAAAAAAATAAAGACATTCACATATATGTTTATTAGTCAAGTTTAAAAAAATGACTGACATTAGATGAGTTTTGGCCCAGTGTACAGTGCGGCTGCTTCTTTATTTCCTAGTGTGATGTCATCATTTACAACCAGGAAGTGAATTTAAAAACATAAAGAATGTATACACATTTTTTAATATATTTATCTGAACTACATTTTAGTTCAGTGAGTAGTCCAACCTGTCATAGGCCCTTTAAGACACTGAGACTGAATGTAGATGTGGTGGGGCTTTAAAAATCAGATTAATGCAGCTTTTTTGAACGTTTCACGATTGATTTGTGGCTCCGCTTGGTCTATATTTCAGTATGTGGTCCTCGATGGAAAAAGTTTGGACACCCCTGGTCTAAACGAAACACCTTATTTGCAATCCTAAGTGAACATGCCATATCTTTCCTGTTGCTATCCTCTTATTCAGATCTATTTTTATCCCACAAATGCGGTCATTACATCACCAGTTTACCCAAACATATTGGCCGTGACTCAAAGATATATTGCGATGGTGGTTAAGTACAAGTTGTTTTTATTAGCCCAGCAATTGTTACTTGTTCTATAATTGCTGGATGACGCCTCTCGCCTAAAGCAACCAAAACGACGACTTCTGAGCTAATCCACAACAGGTTTAACCAAACATTACAACTTGAAATGAAGCAAGAAATAATCCCCCGCTATCAGAACTTGCTATCACATGTTATTTTGAAGTTTGACGAGCAGTATTTGGCGCTCACCTGACGCCGAGGCACAGGCCCGGTTAAACCAGAGACATAAAAATAGTGGACAGACGGTTGTGGCTCCGCCCCTTTCATGATAATGCGGCTCAGTCATGGAGAATTCAAAATGGCCGTGGGTTAGCCCCGACCACTCCCCCCTCGGTGGGGAGGCGGGGGGAGGGCCTTTTGCTGACGTACTGCCGTCGTTGTCTCTATGGTTACCGCCCACTCGTAGGTCTATGGCTCCGCCCTGACATTTCCGGCGCGTAAAGCCCGCCTTCTTCATTAGATATGCACAAACTTTAAAAAATCACAGGCTAAACCAGCCGTAAGCTAACGTCACAGAGCCGTAAGCTAACGTCACAGAGCCGTAAGCTAACGTCACAGAGCCGTAAGCTAACGTCACAGAGCCGTAAGCTAACGTCACAGAGCCGTAAGCTAACGTCCCAGAGCCGTAAGCTAACGTCACAGAGCCGTAAGCTAACGTCACAGAGCCGTAAGCTAACGTCACAGAGCCGTAAGCTAACGTCACAGAGCCGTAAGCTAACGTCACAGAGCCGTAAGCTAACGTCACAGAGCCGTAAGCTAACGTCACAGAGCTGTAAGCTAACGTCACAGAGCCGTAAGCTAACGTCACAGAGCCGTAAGCTAACGTTTGAGACCAAAGCCGTATTTTGAGCCTCAGGCTCTAAAGTAGGTTTGGAAACGTCTAACTCCCCATTGACTTGCATTGAATAATTCTACTTCCACAGCAGCCCCTAGTGGTCAGCAGCAGATTGCAAACATGGCAGCCTACAGTCGGCGGCTCCATTTGAGCGCGGTAGCCCCGCCCACGGGGTTAAACGCACCGTGACCCCGACATCTTTCTCTCATTACACGTCGCTGATCTTTATTCTGTCCAAGCCCCTACGTGTAATCATGGAGGCACTAACTCACCGACCGCACACACAGGCGCTCGGGCGGGACAGGGGTGCAGAGGTGGTCCTGACCTCTTCAAACGGGCCAATCAGCCGGGACACGGGATCGGAGCTGGAGGAAGTGTCCTGATTAGTCGGTCTCTGACGGGCCTGTCTCATCGCAGTCGACTTGGTTCAAGTTTGCGGTCGAAATTGGGAAGGGTCACTCAAAACAGTGGACAAAAAACTGTTTTTATCATCTGAGAAACATCTCAAAAGTGAGGAAATTGCTATCAAAGACTGATCTGGAGATGGTAGTCCATGCTTTTTATCTCATCTCGTCTTGACTATTGCAACTCTGTTTTTACTTGCTTTAATAAGTCGGCTCTTAAAAGAATTCAACTTGTGCAAAACTCTGCTGCAAGGATTTTAAAGGGCGTATGACAGGTTTTAACGATTTTCTGATTTTGATTTGATTTGGTGTATTAATACGTATTGTATATAAAAATATTGTTTTACACCAATCAAACCATGGTTTGTGGAGAAAAGCTGAAAAATCTGTTTAAAATTACAGGAAGTAAAAACTGATGACATCACACTAGGGAGACTCACTCTATCCAAAGGTTTTGCATAATTTACACAAAATAAACAAATTATTTTACCCTTAAAACATTCATTCAACAAAATAAAGGTGTTCACATTTATTTTGATTTGTCGGGCAAAAAAAAATCTCTGACATTAGCCGAGTTTTAGCCCAGTGTTCGAAGTAATTCCCTAGTGTGATGTCATCATTTACACCCAGGAAGTGATATTACAAAACTTGAAAAAAAAAATGCTAAAATTGCTTAAATGTATAATCATTTTTAGCAAATCTTTAAACATATTTATATTACCTGCATTTTAGGTAAATGAGTAGTCCAACCCGTCATAGGCCCTTTAACAGGAATTCCCAGAACAGCCCATATAACCCAGTTTTATCGTCCCTTCACTTAGGATCGATTTTAAACTCTGTGTTCTTACTTTCCGAGCGCTGCAGGGTCAGGCCCCTCAGGATGTTGCTGATTTGCTGTGCCCTTCACCTCCAGCTGCACTCTTGGGTCTTCAGACCAGAGCCTTCTCATGGTCCCAAAGACTCGCTTCAGGGCGACCTGTCCTTTCAGGCTGTGGCCCCCAGACCCCTGGCTCTTCAGGCCCATTCAGTGGACACTTTTAAGAAGCAGCTAAAGACACTCTTATTCAAAAAAGCTTTTAGTCGACTGGGTTGTTATTTCTCTGTATTTTATCCTATTTTTATGTGAAGCACTTTGTGATTTTTATCTGTGAAAAGCACTATACAAATAAAATGTATTTACTTCCTTCCTTACTTACTTCCTTACTCCCTTCCTTACTCCCTTCCTTACTCCCTTCCTTACTCCCTTCCTTACTCCCTTCCTTACTCCCTTCCTTACTTACTTCCTTACTTGCTTACTTGCTTACTTCCTTACTTACTTACTTCCTTACTTACTTCCTTACTTCCTTACTTCCTTACTCCCTTCCTTACTCCCTTCCTTACTTACTTCCTTCCTTACTTACTTCCTTACTTACTTCCTTACTCCCTTCCTTACTCCCTTCCTTACTCCCTTCCTTACTTACTTACTTCCGTACTTGCTTACTTGCTTACTTCCTTACTTACTTACTTCCTTACTTCCTTACTTCCTTACTTCCTTACTTCCTTACTTCCTTACTCCCTTCCTTACTCCCTTCCTTACTCCCTTCCTTACTTACTTCCTTACTTGCTTACTTGCTTACTCCTTACTTACTTACCTTACTTACTTCCTTTCTTGCTTACTTGCTTACTCCCTTCCTTACTTCCTTCCTTACTTACTTCCTTACTTACTTCCTTACTCCCTTCCTTACTCCCTTCCTTACTCCCTTCCTTACTTACTTACTTCCTTACTTCCTTACTTCCTTACTTCCTTACTTCCTTACTCCCTTCCTTACTCCCTTCCTTACTTCCTTACTCTCTTCCTTCCTTCCTTCCTTCCTTACTTACTTACTTCCTTACTTCCTTACTTACTTCCTTCCTTCCTTCCTTCCTTCCTTACTTCCTTCCTTCCTTACTTCCTTCCTTACTTACTTCCTTCCTTACTTACTTCCTTCCTTACTTCCTTCCTTCCTTCCTTCATTCCTTCCTTACTTCCTTCCTTACTTCCTTCCTTACTTCCTTACTTCCTTCTTTACTTCCTTCCTTCCTTCCTTCCTTCCTTCCTTCCTTACTTACTTAAAACAAATCGTGGTCTAACCCTATACTGTATTCGTTGAGAACTTAAAGGGGACATACGGTATCATGCTAAATCAACTTTTCTGCCATTTTGGGTTCATCTTCCAGGTTTTATTATAGTTCTATGGTTCAGAGCCAGTTTGGTCGAGTTTAAGTTGCTTTTGGTCGCATTTTTGTCACTATTAGTCATTGCAATTTTTTTTATTTTTTTATTGTCGATTATAGACGCGGTTTTGTACTTTTAGTCATGTTTTTGTCACTTTTAGTCATGTTTTTTGTTGCTTTATTCAGATTTTTATCACTTTAAATGAGGTTTTTGTCACTTTTAGTCACATTTTTGTTGCTTTTAGTCACGTTTTTGTCTCCTTTATTCAGATTTTTATCACTTTAAATGAAGTTTAGTCACATTTTTGTTGCTTTTAGTCACGTTTTTGTCTCCTTTATTCAGATTTTTATCACTTTAAATGACGTTTTTGTTTAAATGAGGTTTTTGTCACTTTTAGTCACATTTTTGTTGCTTTTAGTCACGTTTTTGTCTCCTTTATTCAGATTTTTATCACTTTAAATGACGTTTTTGTTTAAATGAGGTTTTTGTCACTTTTAGTCACATTTTTGTTGCTTTTAGTCACGTTTTTGTCTCCTTTATTCAGATTTTTATCACTTTAAATGACGTTTTTGTTTAAATGACGTTTTTGTCACTTTTAGTCACATTTTTGTTGCTTTTAGTCACGTTTTTGTTTCCTTTATTCAGATTTTTATCACTTTAAATGAAGTTTAGTCATTTTTGTTGCTTTTAGTCACGTTTTTGTCTCCTTTATTCATATTTTTATCACTTTAAATGACGTTTTTGTCACTTTTAGTCACATTTTAGTTGCTTTTAGTCACGTTTTTGTTTCCTTTATTCAGATTTTTATCACTTTAAATGACGCTTTTGTCACTTTTAGTCACATTTTTGTTGCTTTTAGTCACGTTTTTGTCTCCTTTATTCAAATTTTTATTACTTTAAATTACGTTTTTGACACTTTTTTTGTTGCTTTTAGTCACGTTTTTGTCTCCTTTATTCAGATTTTTATCACTTTAAATGACGTTTTTGTCACTTTTAGTCACATTTTTGTTGCTTTTAGTCACGTTTTTGTCTCCTTTATTCAAATTTTTATGATGACTTTAAATTACGTTTTGACACTTTTTAGTCACATTTTTGTCTCTTTTAGTCATGTTATTGTCTACTTTATTCATATTTTTATGACTTTAAATGACGTTTTTGACACTTTTAGTCACATTTTAGTTGCTTTTAGTCACGTTTTTGTTTCCTTTATTCAGATTTTTATCACTTTAAATGACGCTTTTGTCACTTTTAGTCACATTTTTGTTGCTTTTAGTCACGTTTTTGTCTCCTTTATTCAAATTTTTATTACTTTAAATTACGTTTTTGACACTTTTAGTCACATTTTTGTTGCTTTTAGTCACGTTTTTGTCTCCTTTATTCACATTTTTATCACTTTAAATGACGTTTTTGTCACTTTGTCACATTTTTGTTGCTTTTAGTCACGTTTTTGTTTCCTTTATTCAGATTTTTATCACTTTAAATCACGTTTTTGTCACTTTTAGTCACATTTTTGTTGCTTTTAGTCACGTTTTTGTCTCCTTTATTCAGATTTTTATCACTTTAAATGACGTTTTTGTCACTTTTAGTCACATTTTTGTTGCTTTTAGTCACGTTTTTGTCTCCTTTATTCAGATTTTTATCACTTTAAATGACATTTTTGTTTAAATGACGTTTTTGTCACTTTTAGTCACATTTTTGTTGCTTTTAGTCACGTTTTTGTCTCCTTTATTCATATTTTTATCACTTTAAATTACGTTTTTGTCACTTTTAGTCACATTTTTGTAGCTTTTAGTCACGTTTTAGTCTCCTTTATTCAGATTTTTATCACTTTAAATGACGCTTTTGTCACTTTTAGTCACATTTTTGTTGCTTTTAGTCAAATCAAATCAAATCAAATCAATTTATTTTTATAATGCCCAAAATCACAACAACAGTTGCCTCGATGGGCCACAGGTCAAAGCAGTTCAGATAACTGTCCCAGAATGCCCCTGTCCTTTGACCCTCCTTCAGGAAAAACTACAAAAAACCCCACGGGACAAAGTATAAACCTGAGGAGAACCACAGTGAAGGAGAGATCCTACTCCCACGGACGGACAGGCTGCAGATGAACTAGGACTGACATCCACTTGGACTGAACCAGAACCACTCAAGAGGGAGGAGGCTTTAAAGAGTTCCTCCAGGCGGACGAGGAGCAGTCCACCAGTGTAGAGATCCTCCAGGCGGACGAGGAGCAGTCCACCAGTGTAGAGAGATCCTCCAGCAGGAGATGAGGAACAGTTCATCTAAGTATTCGTCTAAGTCACGTTTTTGTCTCCTTTATTCAAATTTTTATGACTTTAAATTACGTTTTTGACACTTTTAGTCACATTTTAGTTGCTTTTAGTCACGTTTTTGTTTCCTTTATTCAGATTTTTATCACTTTAAATGACGCTTTTGTCACTTTTAGTCACATTTTTGTTGCTTTTAGTCACGTTTTTGTCTCCTTTATTCAAATTTTTATTACTTTAAATTACGTTTTTGACACTTTTAGTCACATTTTTGTTGCTTTTAGTCACGTTTTTGTCTCCTTTATTCAGATTTTTATCACTTTAAATTACGTTTTTGTCACTTTTAGTCACATTTTAGTTGCTTTTAGTCACGTTTTAGTTTCCTTTATTCAGATTTTTATCACTTTAAATGACGCTTTTGTCACTTTTAGTCACATTTTTGTTGCTTTTAGTCACGTTTTTGTCTCCTTTATTCAGATTTTTATTACTTTAAATCACGTTTTTGTCACTTTTAGTCACATTTTTGTTGCTTTTAGTCACGTTTTTGTCTCCTTTATTCAAATTTTTATCACTTTAAATGACGTTTAGTCAAATTTTTGTTGCTTTTAGTCACGTTTTTGTTGCTTTTAGTCAGGTTTTTGTCATTTGTATCATGTTTTCGTTGCTTTTAGTTGCATTTTTGTCACTTGTTTCAAATCAAATAAAATCAAATCAATTTATTTTTCTAATGCCCAAAATCACAACAACAGTTGCCTCGATGCCACAGGTCAAAGCAGTTCAGATAACTGTCCCAGAATGCCCTGTCCTTGACCCTCCTTCAGGAAAACTACAAAAAACCCTAATGGACAAAGTATAAACCTGAGGAGAACCACAGTGAAGGAGAGATCCTACCCCACGGACGGACAGGCTGCAGATGAACCAGGACTGACATCCACTTGGACTGTGGAGCCAGAACCACTCAAGAGGGAGGTGGCTTTAAAGAGTTCCTCCAGGCGGACGAGGAGCAGTCCACCAGTGTAGAGAGATCCTCCAGGAGGAGATGAGGAACAGTTCATCTAAGTATTCGCCTAAGTCAACGCTTTTGTCTTCAAATGTCTCGCTTTTGACACTTTTAGTCACATTTTAGTTCTTTCTTTTATTCAGATTTTTATCACTTTAAATGACGTTTTTGTCACTTTTAGTCACATTTTTGTTGCTTTTAGTCACGTTTTTGTTTCCTTTATTCAGATTTTTATCACTTTAAATGAAGTTTAGTCACATTTTTGTTGCATTTAGTCACATTTTTGTCTCCTTTATTCAGATTTTTATCACTTTAAATGAAGTTTAGTCACATTTTTGTTGCTTTTAGTCACGTTTTTGTTTCCTTTATTCAGATTTTTATCACTTTAAATGATGTTTTTGTCACTTTTAGTCACATTTTTGTTGCTTTTAGTCACGTTTTTGTCTCCTTTATTCAGATTTTTATTACTTTAAATGACGTTTTTGTCACTTTTAGTCACGTTTTTGTCATTTGTATCATGTTTTCGTTGCTTTTAGTTGCATTTTTGTCACTTGTTTCAGAACATGTTTTACCAAATCCAAATTACAGGTTTATCAGTTTTTATGCAGAAAAAAACGAGTTGTTTGTGAAGGAAATGATTGCACTTCAAAAGCCTGGCAGCCTTTGCGATTTGCTAATTGCGACCATTAAATCGATTCAATTTCGATTAATTGTGCAGCCCTACTCGACGGTGAAAAGCCCCCACATGGCCTTTTTTGTGCGAGACAGACTATTGAAAGGTGGTTTAGAACAAAGGAACGTGACAGGAAGTAGGAAATGCACACTCAGACTCCAATTGTTTCACGTTTGTTCTCGAAGACACTGCTGCTGACACACCAAAGGTCAAAGTTCAAGAGGATTTGTCCGGAAAAAGGCGACAACAAGGAGACATTCTATCAAACTTTGTCCCATTTACTGGAGTTCCTGGACTACAGCTGTGAGCGGGAAGGCAGCAGAATGGACCACAGTGTCTTCTACTGTGAGCTGGGAGGAAGGAGGAGGGGGGTTAGGGCTTACGCTGCCCCCTGCTGACTAACCGCTGCTAACTGCGTGTCCGCGGGACCTCCATTAGTCAAGCTTTAGTCACGGCGCCCATTCAAGTGATGAACTTCTACGACTCAGTGGCACTTGGCTGGATTTATTCTTCTCGCTAGTCATTGCTCCCACTCACTGTCTGATCCCGACGGACGTGAGGACGTTTGGGAGTGAGATGAAGAAAGTAATTATGAATGGGAGAGAGTAAGCCAGGGGTGTCCAGACTTTTTCCATCGAGGGCCACATATTGAAATACAGACCAAGCGGAGGGCCACAAATCAATCGTGAAACGTTCAAAAAGCTGCATTTATCTGATGTTTTAAGCTCCACCACATCTACATTCAGTCTCATTGTCTTAATATCAGGTCTGTGTGGCACCAAAATGTTAGTTATTTAGGTTGGAATTGTAGAAAATCTGAAATGTGCTGTAAATAGTACTTATCAGGACAATGTGGGCCAGTTCACCAGGAAGACTAAGGGCCAAGAAAAATTGGTCTGAGGGCCGCATTTGGCCCCCGGGCCTTAGTTTGGACATGCCTGGAGTAAGCCATAAAAAAGATTTTGTTTTGTCAAATTAACAAGCTTTGTTGGCGTGACTGGAAACTGTAGTATTGATCTAAAATAAAATAGTAATAAAAATATTTCCGTTGACTTCCTGTTCAAAACTGTAGAACTGATAAGCTCCGCCTCCTCACCGTGACGTTTCACTGTAACAAGCCGTGGATTGTCAATGACATGTTTTTAATTTTCCGAAGTGGCTACGTGGCATTTTATAATCTACATTTATCACCCATAGTCTTAATTTTTCAAATAATTGTAAAAAAGTACATGAATGTATGACATCACACTAGGAAATCACCATAGCAACCACACTGTACACTGGGCAAAACTCATCTAACGTCACAGATTTTGTTCATTTGACAAAGAGAAGCACATGTGACACCTTATTTTGTTGAATCAATGTTTAAAGGATCAAAAAAGTAGTTTATTTTGTGTAAATTATGCATAAATGTTGGCTCCCCAGTGTGATGTCATCGATTTGTTCCTGTATTTTTACTTCCTGTATTTTTCAACAGATTTTTTTACTTTTCTCCACAAATAGTGACCTGATTGGTGTAAAACTACAATTTATATTTACAAGCAGGGGCGGACTTACCATTAGGCAACAGGCCACAATTGCCTTGGGCCCTCAACCTGAAGGGGCCCCCAATCAGATGCCCAGCTCATCATAGACACAAGGAAACAGTTGCTTTTCTCACAGTAAAGTAGTGCAGTGTACTTTTAGACAAGAAAAAGACCAATAAAACAGTTTGGAATTTGTCAAATGTGTTGAAATCAAACTAAATAGTAAATAAAATATGACATTATCAAAATTCAAATAAACATAATGTATTTAAATCAGCTGAATATGTGTTAAAATGCACCAACAAACAGAAAATATGGTCTGATTTCTTAAATATTTTCTGGGGAACGACCCCCAAACCCCCCTTTTTAAAACTGTTTAAACATACAAGCTTTAAAATAGTAAAAAACAACAACAACAACAACAAAAGCTTCCTTCAAGTACAATTCAAGAGACACGGCAGAAAAGTTATAGAAAATCACACTTGAGGAGGAGGGGCCTAGACTTAATTTTGCCTTGGGCCCCCAAAGTCCTAGGTCCGCCACTGTTTACAAGAGGTATTAATACACTGAATAAATGTCAAAATTAGAAAATCCTAAAAACCTGTCATACGCACTTTAACTTTTTCTCAACCTTCTTCTGCATATTTTTTAAATAAGTTGTATTTGTGCCGCTTTTTGAAGTAGTTTATACTTGGGCAGCTCTTTGTTTTATTTAAACTGTTCCATAGTTCAGCTCCGCATCTTGAGACGCACATTTTTTTGGTTGCTGTGCGCTAAAATGATTTCTTGAAGTTGAACTGATTCCTTAGATTATAATTTCCTTCTCTGTCACTGAACATGATTTGAATATTTTCTGGGAGTTGTTTATGTCTGGCTTTAGAAATAGTTACCGTATTTTAAATGTAACGAAATCCTCAAACTTTAATATTTTGCTCTCACTCATTATAGATTTCAACTGGAACACAGAAACTTGAAGAAAACATCTCTAACATCCGCGTTCCGACCTGCGATGACACTAAAACGTAGCATAAACAGAACACAGATTGTGGGCGGGGATAGAGGAAAGGTAAAAACGGGAATTTTCAGAGCATTCGCGCCTCGGTTGCGAAACAGGACAGAATTACTCAAAAACGCACGCATCAAACAAAAACCAACGTCGACTAAACCAATCCCGAGGAAACTCTGTCAAAAGATGATATGAGTTGCTTTTCTGTCATAGGTTCCTTTAAAGGGCGTATGACAGGTTTTTAATGATTTCCTAATTTTGACTTTATTCAGTGTATTAATACCTTGTGTAAATACAAATTATAGTTTCACACCAATCAGGTCACTGTTTGTGGAGAAAAATGGAAAAATCTGTTGAAAATTACAGGAAGTAAACAAACTGATGACATCACACTGGGGAGACAAAGGTTACGCATAATTTACACAAAATAAACTACTTTTTTGACCCTTTAAACATTAATTCAACAAAATAAAAGTGTTCACGTGTGTTTCTCTTTGTCAAATGAACAAAATTGACATTAGATGAGTTTGGCCCAGTGTACAGTGTGGTTGCTATGGTGATTTCCTAGTGTGATGTCATACTTTACAACCAGGAAGTAAAATTTAAAACCTAAAAAACAGCTAAACTGGGGTTAAATTTGTAAAGATTTTAGTAGAAATTTGAATATATTTGTCTTAACTGCATTTTAGTTAAATGTGTATTTCAACCTGTCATAGGCCCTTTAAACCTGTCATAGGCCCTTTAAAGTGCGTATGACAGGTTTTTATGATTTTCTAATTTTGACTTTATTCAGTGTATTAATACTTGTTATAAATATATATAATAGTTTTACACCAATCAGGTCGCTGTTTGTGGAGAAAAGTTGAAAAATATGTTGAAAAATACAGGAAGTAAACAAACCGATGACATCACACTGGGGAGACTAACTTTATACATGATTTACACAAAATAAACTACTTTTTTGACCCTTTAAACATTGATTCAACAAAATAAATAAGTTCAAACATATTTTTATTTGTCAGGTAAAAGAATTGATGACATTAGATGAGTTTTAGCCCAGTTTACAATGCGGTTGCTATGGTGATTTCCTAGTGTGATGTCATTATTTACAACCAGGAAGTGAAATTAAAACTTATAAAACTGCTAAACCGGGATAACATTTGTAAAGAATTTTAGCAAAACTTGAAATATATTTATCTTAACTGTATTTTAGGTAAATGAGTGGTCCGACCTGTCATGGGCCCTTTAAAGACAAAACGTGGGCCTGCGTAACGCTCTGGTGCGTAAGACCCGGGGCATGGAAACTACAGCAACGACAGAAATTGGGTGAAAGTGAATGAGCGTCTGAGGCATCACTGCAAACACGGAGGGCTGGAGGGAGGGGCAAAACCACCAACTTGTCCATGATTTAGCTGCAGGAAGCTTTAAAAAGGCAGCAGACGGCAACCAGGGCGGGATACGAGCGAACGAACGCACGACGCGCTACTCGTTTTCCGCCGTTTTTTGTGTTTTTTTTCCCGTTGCACGCCGTATGGATCCTCGACAGGCGGAGTTTTTCCACCGGGACACGCTTCTTCACTTCGACTCGGACGCCTCTTCTTCGCCAACTCCGGAGCATTGACTTTGAACTGCGCTGAATGTGTTTTTTTCCTGCGCGTAAAACACAGACGGAAAGCGGCGCAAAGCGACGGCGCGCAGAGGAACGCGACTTGTGCCGAAAGTTTGGGGGGAAAATGGAAGTCGTGTGGCTGGATCTTGTGTTGCTCTTGGCCATGCTGCAGATCCCCGGCGTGATAACTCTGTCCACACGTAAGTAAAGCACACTGGATGTACGTTTATGGTGCGCGGACACGTCTGGAGTCAGAGTTACTACACCCAAAATACAACTAACGCGTGAATACTGACGTGCACGGGCTCGGATTGGGGTGTTTTGTCTCTAAATTGGCAGAAACAGTTGGATTTTGTAAAGGATTTTGGATTGTGAAAGAGATATTAGCTGATTTGATAGTCGTTTTATAGTTATAGTATGGCATTGTTGGTCAAATTAGTGCAATTTAAAAGAAAAACATGTGCAAAATTGTTCTGAAAATGTTAAAAAATGTTAAAATTGAAAGAAATAGAAACAGTTTGAGGTTAATTTTACTGAACAAGATTTCCATACAGCAAAAGAATGATATTTCGTTTACATTTTTCTAATTGGTTCAAAGAAATGTAATGATTAGCAGCGATATTTAGTAGTTTGAATGAACTATTTGCTGAATTTATTTGCAAGTACGTTATTTATGTACATTCAAAGTAGGGTGATAATGACAAAAATGAACTTTGGGACGATCACGATGCCGACATTCAGTTAGTCTTATTGCAGTTTAGTAGAAATGTGCTAAAATGTGCCAGTAAATGTCTTTATGGTTGAAATATCGCATAAAACGTGACAGGATTTTGAAACGAAGCGAAAAAAGTGGAGTAATATCACGTTATTATCTTTGTTTTAAAGATTGCACGACAAGTTAGTTACATTTTTATTCTTAAACTGCATATTTTAATTATTTTAATGACAGAAAACAGACTCAACATTCAAATTTTACATAACTCCAGAACAACAAGTGCAATACTATCAACTCCTGATGCCAAAATGTTTCGAAATGTTCCACCAATTCGCTTTCTAGACAATTTTAAACACATTTTAACCATACCCTTCCTTATTGACCTCCAAAACTCTCAAAAGCTCACCAACAACACCACCTGAGCCCCATAAAACAACGCCTTCTTGTACATTTTCGTTGCTAAATCCAGCCTGGCCCGTCGTGGCACATGCACCGCTCGGTCCAGTGACAGGCCCCGGTTATGGATGTCCCTCAGCTGACGTCCCGTGGCCCCGCAGCGCCCGAAAGGAAGCCCCCGCCAGGCACAATTTCAACAAGTCCCACCATAATTCCTTTAACACATGGGGGTCAGAGCGTTTACAAGTGACATCAGGAGAGCGTTAACCAGCAGACAAACTAAACGCCGCGCATAAATCAAACCTAAGTAGTCGGATTAGGTTTTATGGTGATCTCGGGGCCTATGGGAGCTCACTGGGGCCCGTAAAAAGCCAATGTAGTGGAAGGGGCCCGGTAGGAGACGGCGGGCCCCGATCAGAAAGGCCCCCGCTGTTTACTGCCCGCTCTAATTGCTCATTACACTTTATTTACTGCTATAATGGATTGTGCGTCTTGCCTTTCGCCCGGTGCGCGCTGGTGATTTGGATTTGGCACTGGATTCTAGAGCTGCAGATGCCAGAGAGTTGATTGTGTGACCTTTTTTTAGTCCAAAAAAGGAAAAAGATTCAAAACTGGAAGTCGGTGATGTGTTTTTTAACCTGAATACGTTGGAAAATGTAAGTTATGTAAAGATTTTGTCCGTCTTTTTGGCAAAATTGAGCATCATTCAAGCTAACATTGCTCTAATATTAAATATAATTCATCTGAAAGACATTTTCAATCATAAATCTAGTCTGTATCTGTTTATTTATACTATTTTGAGCAGATAAAATCTTCTTGGAACACAACATTTCCTTCTTATTGCTGCGAAATTGCTAGTTTTAAAACATTAAGGCGGAACTCGACTAAATAAATTCTTGCTTGACTAAAGATATGACTTTTTATATCGATTAATCGGCTCAAAGTGGCGTGAAACTGGATGAGGGTTCAATTATCTCTGATCTGACCGTGTTTATGAGGCAAACTGCACTCACAAAGGAAGATTAAACTCATGATTTACTACAAAGTCTTAAGCTAGCTCACTCCATGCCTTCTTCTTTATGCTATTTCTTATGATCGAAATAAAATAATTAGTCGAATAACACACAAAATTGAGTATTATTAAAGTTAAAATAGCTTTTGTCTGAAAGCAAGCACTGTCAATTACTTTTTAATCACAAAGTTAACCTAAATATGTTGGACGTGGCATAAAAATGTGAAAATTGTTGAATGTTTTGAAGCAATATTGCTTGTCTTTTTTGTAAAATATTGGTAAAACGTTGTATTATTCAAGTTAACATGGCTTTCATCTGAAATATTATTCATCTGAAAGTATACAAGTGACTTTTTCAATCACAAATCGATCTAAATCTATTTATTTATTCTATATTAGTTACAAAAAGTCCGCTCAGAACACAACATTACCTTCATATAACGTAATGTAAAAAAAAATGTCTTTATCATCTTTAAAAGTTTCAATCTTGCGAATTACCTTTTCAATCACAAATGTATAATTGCAAGAAAATTGTGTATATTAATAAAAAAAAAACATATTATTTTGTTGGAGCTAATTCCCATTTGCAGTATAATAGTATAAAACGTTTTCTTTTGATGCAGTTCCAAAAAAAATGTGCAAAAACGATGATAAACCCACTATTTCAGGCCCTTCTTTGACATGTTCTACACATTTATTACCGTACGATGTGTTTTTGACGACTTACTGCCAAACCTTAAGCACTTTTTTTGGAATTGGCACAACTCTACAGACAAACGGCTCCCACTTTCACCTCGGTAGCGTGCAAGAGAGCCTAACGAATCCACTCTTATCGCCATTTAGTCATCGAAATGTCGAAATAATTCTCAAAACAGACCCTTCGTAATCTAACCCAGAAACATGACAGAACCAGGTTTAAATTTCTTGGGTCATTTAGTACACTTATTAATTAAGTGTACATTTTTTTAGACTTAAAGTGCAGGTTTTTATGATTTTCTCATTTTGACCTACCTCTTGTAAATATAAATTATAGTTTTACACCAATCATGTCGCTGTTTGTGGAGAAAAGTTGCCAAATGTATAATTGCAAGAAAATTGTTGTTTATTTGACAAAAATTGCAGATATTCATTAAAAAAAGGATATTATTTTGTTGGAGCTAATTCCCATTTGCAGTGTAATAGATAGTTAAAACAGAATACAAAATGAAAAGGTTTTTTTTTGATGCAGTTCCAAAAAAAATGTGCAAAAACGATGATAAACCCACTATTTCAGGCCCTTCTTTGACATGTTCTACACATTTATTATTGTACGATGTGTTTTTGACGACTTACTGCCAAACCTTAAGCACTTTTTTTTGGAATTGGCACAACTCTACAGACAAACGGCTCCCACTTTCACCTCGGTAGCGTGCAAGTGAGCCTAACGAATCCACCATTTAGTCATCGAAATGTCGAAATAATTCTCAAAACAGACCCTTCGTAATCTAACCCAGCCCTGCCCCAAAAATACCCTTCAAATCCGTCCACCTTCCCCCTGCGTCCTGCCCGTGCATGTTACGTCCCGGGCGCATAATCCGTCCATTCTCTCTCGCTCAACAATACTAGCACTCGGATATGAAACGTAAAACGATACGCGCCATCTCTTTGGGTTGTTTCGCACGGCCCATTGTCACTAAACGTTGCGTGACTTCTTCCACTCGGCTCGGCCTGCCCCTCCGAACGTTGCGCATGGAGAGTCTATTGTGGGGCTCGGTGGAGGATAGTCGGGCTTTGTGCTCGCTCAACAGGCATCGACGACAGCACAAAAAAAAAGGCAAACGTGTGTGTCTAAACATGAATGAAAACGGAGCGGATAATCCTGCGCTCAATGGGGAAGTGTGGGTTTGAAAGGGAAGTTGTAAATGTGCCGGATGATGCGAGTTAGACGTGAGAATTGTTTATTTCGCGTGGATTTAAAGAGCAATTTGAGTTTATACGGTTAATTTAGAGTTTTGAAATACATTATCAGCCAAATAACGGTTGAAATGTGTTGACTGAAGAGTTCTAGATGCAGAATATTTATGTAGTTACTGTAAATATCCGCAATAATCTGTTCTTTTTGTGACGTCTTGGCGTAGTAATGTCACTGTCTTTGTTATAAAAAGTGTTTTAGAGTCTGTATAGTCCAGTTTACGATCGCAATTATCAATCATTATAGTCGATTATTAATTCAAGGCATGTCACGATAACACATTTTGAAGTGAGATACTGTGAATTGCTGAAGAAATACTGACGACAAACGATAATAAAGAAGAATGTACGCCACAGACGCAAACAAAATGGTCAAAAAATATAAGAAACACTTTATTATTATTATTTATTCAACCGTCTACAGCTCAAATTTGCTCCTAGCACAGAAACGTAAAAAATGTCCCTTACTAAAGCAAAAAAATGATTGTTCCATCCATTATTTATTGAAGGATTTGTCGTATACTGTAGTCATTTTGGTGATTGTTGCAAACCAGAAACAATACTAACGAGCAATGACTAACTTCAATTTAAATTCATCTACGGCTCGTCTTGTTTAATTGGAATGTATTATTCTTAAAGGGCGTATGACAGGTTTCCGTGATTTTCTAATTTTGACTTTATTCAGTGCATTAATACCAGTTGTGAATATAAATTTTAGTTTTACACCAATCAGGCAGCTATTTGTGGAGAAAAGTTGAAAAATATGTTGAAAATTACAGGAAGTAAACAAACTGATGACATCACACTGGGGAGACAAAGGTTATACATAATTTACACAAAATAAACTACTTTTTTTATTCTTTAAACATCGATTTAACAAAATAAAGGTGTTCGCATGTGTTCTTATTCATAAAATTAAAAAATCTGTGACATTAGAGGAGTTTTGGCCCAATGTACAAGATGGTTGCTATGGTAATTCCCTAGTGTGATGTCATCATTAACAACCAGGAAGTAAAACAAAAAACCTAAAAAATAGCGAAATCGTGATACAATTTGTAAAGCATTTTAACACAGTTTGAAATATATTTATCTTAACTGCATTTTTTCAAATTAGTCGTCCAACCTGTCATAGGCCCTTTAAACCTGTCATAGGCCCTTTAAAACGGCTGAAATTCTTTTGCTAAAAAGTAAGTTTTTGTAGATGTATATCAGACTAGACACACACTAGGTGGCGCTCTCTAACGTCAACTGTGGTTTTTAGAGCCGTATTTAATCAGCTCCACAGCTCCGCACGGACAATTGAACTTAAAGGGCCTATGACAGGTTTTTATGATTTTCTAATTTTAACTTTATTTGGTGCATTAATACCTGTTGTAAATATAAATGATAGTTTTACACCAATCAGGTCGCTGTTTGTGGAGAAAATGGAAAAATATGTTGAAAATTACAGGAAGTAAACAAACTGATGACATCACACTGGGGAGACAAAGGTTATGCATAATTTACGTAAAAGAGACGACTTTTTTGACCCTTTAAACATTAATTCAACAAAATAAAGGCGTTCATGTGTATTTTTATTTGTCAAATTAAAAAAATCTCTAACATTAGATCAGTTTTTGCCCAGTTTACAGTGTGGTTGCTATGGTAATTTCCTACTGTGATGTCATCATTCACAACCAGGAAGTGAAATTAAAAACCTGTAAAAATTGCTTAATTGGGATAAAATTTGAACAGCATTTTAGCAAACACTGAAATATATTTATCTTAACTGCATTTTAGTCAAATGTGTAGTCCAACCTGTCATAGGCCCTTTAATGCTGTGCAATTAATTAATGTAATTGTGATTTCAGTTATTACTCAAAAATGTTTTTCTTTCTGTTCAGTTATAAGTGCACTCTTTTTACCTCAAAACCTGGATCAAAGGCACTTTTCTAAAACATTACAAATATTTGTTCAAAATAATTGTGATTTCAATTAAGCGCCAATTGTGATTATAAGTTTTGCCATCATTAAGCAGCACTAATCGAACTTAAACTTAAAGGGCCCATGACAGGTTTAAAGGGCCCATGACAGGTCGGACGACTCATTTGACAAAAATGCAGTTAAGATAAATATGTTTCAAATTGTGTTAAAAAACGTCACAAATTTCACTGCGGTTTAGCAATTTTTTAGGTTTTTAATTTCACTTCCTGGTTGTAAATGATGACATCACACTAGGAAATTACCATAGCAACCGTCCTATCAGTGGACCAAAACTCATCTAATGTCACAGATTTGTTTATTTTACAAATAAA
Organism: Rhinogobius similis; assembly: GCA_019453435.1. Lineage (NCBI taxonomy): Eukaryota > Metazoa > Chordata > Actinopteri > Gobiiformes > Gobiidae > Rhinogobius > Rhinogobius similis. Next base: position 5,560,203 of record CM033620.1, on the reverse strand, counting down.
AAATACATGTTAACACCTTTATTTTGTTGAATTCATGTATAAATGTTCAAAAAAAGTAATTTATTTTGTGTAAATTATGCATAACCTTTGTCTCCCCAGTGTGATGTCATCAGTTTGTTTACTTCCTGTAATTGTGAACAGATTTTTCAACTTTTCTCCACAAATAGCTGCTTGATTAGCGTAAAACTATAATTTATATTTAAAACAGGTATTAATGCACAGAATAAAGTCAAAATTAGAAAATCGTGAAAACCTGTCATACGCCCTTTAAACTCAAGAAGACATTAACGTTAGACCCACTGCAGACGACCTCATCAACAAAGCAAGACAATTGTTCATAAATGTTCTGTCTTGTTACATTTTCTTTCATCGTTAATGCTTATGCAGCCCTTACCTCTTATTATTACTAAATGTTTTTGATTCTTTTTGAGATGTCAGGCCTGTCATAATTACTACATGGACTTATCGTTCTATATGTGATCGATGGGACAATATATTTTAGGCCTCAGTATTTATCATGTGTATATTTTCTTTGCAATAGTCGGGAAATCATTGTTATTTTTCTGTGATACAATAATAATGGAGCTGTAGAGGGTGGACTAAGACTATTCTCCTTATTCCTGAAGTTGTCTTACGCCGCCGTCTTGTTTCCGTTGTAGTTCACACGGAGCAGACGAGCTCAACAGAAAATAAGTTCTACTCGACTAAAAAGACGTTTTCAGACTGACCAGGAAATCGTTGTGTTGTGACTTGTTGTTGCTTGTGTTCATTAAACATTTTACACAAATCAATCTACTTTATGTAACATTTTAGCGTCAGACTTTTCGTGTTTTTGTCATTAGCTTTAACGTAGTTCTCGTCAAACGGAAGTGCGTTTACAACAAAAGTGCAAAAAGTGGGCGGGGCAGAATAAGGTGAATAAAGTGGCACAAAAACACGACTAGAAGTGACAAAAATGTGGCTAAAAGAGACAAAAACCCTGCGAGAAGCGACAAAAACATGACCATAAGCAGAAAAATTCTATATAGCGAGAAAAACGGGACTAAAAGCGACAAAACTGTGACAAAAATTGACAAAGTGAAAAAAGAACGTGACTATGAGCAACAAAAATGCTATTCACCTTATTCCTGAAGTTTCCTTACGCTCCGCCGTCTTGTTTCTGTTGTATTAGTTCACACGGAGCAGACGAGCTCAACAGAAAATAAGTTCTACTCGACTAAAAAGCCGTTTTCAGACTGACCAGGAAATCGTTGTGTTGTGACTTGTTGTTGCTCGTGTTCATTAAACATTTTACACAAATCAATCTACTTTATGGAACATTTTAGCGTCAGACTTTTCCCTCGTTCATCATTAGCTTTAACGGAGTTCTGGTCAAACGGAAGTGCGTTTACAACAAAAGTGCAAAAAACGGCAAAAGTGGGCGGGGCAGAATAAGGTGAATATAGAGACCAACTAAGTACTTAAGTGTTTTATTTTGTGTAATTGTTAGAATTCATGTTTGTTTGTTTTTTGACATGGCATAAGGTAGTTTCAGTTTTATCGTTAATCATGATATTTTTCTGAAGCAATATATTGTGACATAAAATAAACTACTTTTTTGACCATTTAAACATTAATTCAACAAAAATAAAGTTGTTCACATTTATTTTTATTTGTCAAATCAAAAATCTGTGACATTAGGTGAGTTTTGGCCCGGTGTACAGTGTGGTTGCTATGGTAATTTCCTAGTGTGATGTCATACTTTACAACCGGGAATGAAATTTAAAACCTAAAAAACACCTAAACTGGGGTTAAATTTGTAAAGATTTTAGTAGAAATTTGAATATATTTATCTTAACTGCATTTTAGTTAAATGTGTATTTCAACCTGTCAGAGGCCCTTTAAACGGCCCATGACAGGTTTTTATGATTTTCTAATCTTTACTTTATTCCGTGTATTGATACTTGTTGTAAATATATATAATAGTTTTACACCAATCAGGTCGCTGTTTGTGGAGAAAAAGTTGAAAAATATGTTGAAAATTACAGGAAGTAAACAAACTGATGACATCACACTGGGGAGACAAACTTTATACACGATTTACATAAAATAAACTACTTTTCTGACCATTTAAACATCAATTCAACTAAATAAATAAGTTCAAACGTATTTTTATTTGTCAGGTAAAAGAATCCATGACATTAGATGAGTTTTGGCCCAGTTTACAGTGTGGTTGCTATGGTGATTTCCTAGTGTGATGTCATTATTTACAACCAGGAAGTGAAATTAAAACGTATAAAACTGCTAAACCGGGATAACATTTGTAAAGAATTTTAGCAAAACTTGAAATATATTTATCTTAACTGTATTTTAGTAAAATAAGTACTTCAACCTGTCATGGGCCCTTTAAGTGTCTTGTTATATACAGTAAGTGACTAAGTAATATCATACAACCTCTTTTATGGCTTTATTTCACATTTAACTTCTCCCTACTTTCAAACTTTCAAATCCTCTTTTCCACAGACGTTTTCAGAGCGCACAAGCCCGGTCGTGCTGTTCTAGGTGTCCCATTTCCTCCCCGGGCGTCTACCTCGTCGTGATGAGGCAGCCGCAGCTTCTCCAAACAAATCACACGTCGTCGCTCATTTGTCACCGAGCGCGTCGCACAGGGACAATAAACAGTCGTAATCGTGTCTCTGGGCCGCGGCGTTTGAACTGGGAGCCGCCGCCGGTGCACTCCGCGGGCCGGCGTCTCCTTCTGCGCCGCGGAACAAATAAACGCAGCTTGTTATTCGGCCGGATCGGCGCGTTACGAGCTAATCCTCCTGATTTAGGCCGAGCACGAGTGGTGAGAAACAGACACGATTAACGCAAAAGCAGGAGGATACCGTTAAAGTTTGATGGAAATGAATGGACATTAGCATAAGAAACATTAGCGGAAACAAATGGAAAGCTTAAAGTGCCTATGACAGGTTTTTATGATTTTCTAATTTTGACTTTATTCAGTGTATTAATACAGTGTGTGAATATAAATTATAGTTTTACACCAATCAGGTCGCTGTTGTTGGAGAAAAGTTGAAAAATCTGTTAACAATTACAGGAAGTAAATTAATCGATGACATCACACTGGGGAGACAAAGGTTATGCATAATTTACACAAAATAAACAACTTTTTTGACCATTTAAACATTAATTCAACAAAATAAAAGGGTTCACATGTGTTTCTCTTTGTCAAATGAACAAAATCTGTGACATTAGATGAGTTTTGGCCCAGTGTACAGTGTGGTTGCTATGGTAATTTCCTAGTGTGATGTCATACTTTACAACCGGGAAATTTAAAACTTAAGAAACAGCTAAACTGGGGTTAAATTTGTAAAGATTTTTTGTAGAAATTTGAATATATTTATCTTAACTGCATTTTAGTTAAATATGTATTTCAACCTGTCATGGGCCCTTTAAAGTGCGTATGACAGGTTTTTATGATTTTCTAATTTTGACTTCAGTGTTCTGAAAACATGTGCAATTTTGGCCGTTTTTACACATAAAAAGCGTTATTTCTACATGAAAACATAACATGATGAAACACTTGTAATACATTATTTTCTTACATTTATGTGAGTAAACTACAGGAGAAGTTTCAAATCTTTTCATTTCATTTTTTCCTACTCACCAGCAGTGCATCAGATTAAAGGGCCCATGACAGGTCGGACCACTCATTTACCTAAAATACAGTTAAGATAAATATATTTCAAGTTTTGCTAAAATTCTTTACAAATGTTATCCCGGTTTAGCAGTTTTATAAGTTTTAATTTCACTTCCTGGTTGTAAATAATGACATCACACTAGGAAATTACCATAGCAACCACACTGTAAACTGGGCTAAAACTCATCTAATGTCTAATTGGGACATTTACAGAACCAGGTTTAATTCTTTTTGGTTCATTTCGTACACATATGTACAATTTTGGATGTTTTTTTACACATAACATGCCCAATTTCTACATGAAAACATTACATATTGAAAAGATTCTCCTCAAATGTCAAACGGTAATAATCTACAAAAGAAAAAGTCTCCTCGTTGTGAAGAGAAAAGGTGCACGGGATAAACACTGAGCCTTAAAAATATTGTTCCAGTTTTCATTTATTGAACAATTAGTCATTATAGTAATTATCTTGACTGGCCGAATGATTATACTCATTACGCTGAATAATTGAAGTTTGATCCCATGAATTACCGGTGTAAACATAGACTTAGACGGTTCACTTTGTGTACAAATAAATAATAATGTTCTGTTGTTACACTGACTTCTCTGACATTTTTGTCTCATAAAAACGATCCCCGAGCTGGATATTTGATGATGTTTTGGTTGTTCTAAAAATCTCAAATTGTGTTCCCCAAATGGGCTAAATTCTCTCTAGAATGCAGCTCTACGCTCAAAAAAAAAACAAAGAGTAAACTTTCAGAAGAAGCAGACGACTTTAGTGACCTCTTAAAGGTAGTAGAATCAGAATCACTTTTATTTATCCTCAAGGGGAAATTCTTTTCGTTACATGTGCAACCGACCAGTAGAGACAGTAAGTTTTAGTAAGTCGTTTTATTTCAAACCTGCTTGCAGTTTACAACACAAATTCACATCATTCACAGACAATTGCCTGGTTTGAATGGGGGGATGGTGGAAGCTTTCGCTTTTTAGAAGTCCAACCCCCACTCAACTCCACTTACATATTATTACAACAATATTATTGTATAATAGATACAACATGCAACATACAACATATATTATACATCAAGACTATATATAACATATAACATAACACAACAACACAAGGACAGGCCCAGACACTCTCTAACCTCTACCTCCCCCTCCTCACCCACACACTCACTGCTGAAGGCATCATTCACTCTCTTCCTGATACTTTTCCATTGTTTCTTTTTTAAACATTTGTTTAAACTGAACAACATTTAAACAATTTTTTCATTTCCTCCGCTAACCCATTCCACAAAATAACCCCCCGAACTGAAACACACATTGATTTTAAAGTAGTTCTTACCTGTGGTTGATAAAATGTATCGCTACCTCTAAGATTAAATTTGTGATGAGCATCTCGTCCTGAAAATAAATTTTGAATACTGACTGGAAGAGAGGATTTTGATGCCTTGAACATAATTTGAGCTGTTTTGTAATTGACTAAATCGTGTAATTTTAATTCACAATTTTTAAAACAATATAAGATATCTATAAAATAAAAATAAAATACAATAGCTCTATATAATGTCTACATAAAGATCAAAAGTATCGAAAATAAGACACTAATTGAAACTAGATATTTGTTTGAGCGAGTGTCGATACTAAAAGAAATCACAGACAGAATCAAATGTGACCTTTTCTGAACATTTTTAGAACATATGATTACGTTATAACAAAAAAGTAGTATCATTTGCATGGAAAATTACACTCTATTGTCTAAACCAGTGTTTCCCAACCAGGGGTACGAGGACCCCAAGGGGTACTTGAGGAATTACTAGGGGGTACTTGGAATGGTTTTATGTTTTAAATGAAGATGAAATGTACTTTAAACTGTAAAAATGTGTGATTAGTGTATTAAGTATTGTCTCTTGGGAGTATGATGGACCATAAATATAATTAAAACAATACATATAATAGTAATAACTGACTATATTCAACCAGTAAACCCATTTATTTGCCTGAAACTCAAATTAAGGGGTACTCGGAGTGTGAAACAAAACTTTGGGGGTACTTGAGACAAAACAGGTTGGGAACCCCTGGTCTAAACAATAAACAATTGAGCCTATTCCTTAAAATAGAAATTAAGATTGAAATTTTAGTATCGCAACACACACTAATAAAGATAACATAGACTTAGACGGTTTGTGTACAAATAAATAATAATGGTTCTGTTGTTACACTGACTTTTTTGACATTTTTGTCTCATAAAAACCATCCCCGAGCTGGATATTTGATGATGTTTTGGTAACTATGGTGAACCACGGTGAAATAATATTTATATTTTTTATTTATGAAGAAAACATAGTCATGTTTTGGTGTTTTGTGTCTCTGTGTGCAGTAATAGCGCCGCACTAAATATTAATAACATTTTTGTGTGATTCTGAGCTTTTAATGCTTACTTTGATGAAAGTCTTTGCCAGTTAAAAGTCTGTGTAAAGTCATGAAAAAAGCAGTTTAAAAGCTATTTACGCTGCGTCGTCAGAGGAAACATTTGTGACTCAGTTTTGTGTTTATATAAAAAGGCAAAGTTCAAAAAGTAAACACTGATTGCTTCCCGTAGAATGTCTCCGACCGGCCAAACTTTAACATGATAATTATTCTTGAAATGTGATATACGTTGGCAATGATGATAACCTGATGGTCTAATGCAACCAAAGTATTTTTTTCTTATTAAAAACAGAATAACTGCATATTTAACCATAATAAATAACAATACTAGGCTAATGCTAGTCGCTAATATGCTAGACTTGCAAACTTGCCAAGCGAACTAATATGCCTAGAGTCTTAGTCGATAGGATTCTGAGAGATTTCTTGAGCTTTTCTTGACTTGTTAGTAGTTCATAGTTGTTGTTTTTTTTAAATTGATGACTTGTTCCAGCGTTCTGTCGGCGTACTAGTGTTTTATCTCTCCCATAAAAGTCCCTAACCTTTCACAGAGCTCTACTTTGCAGTGCACTATTGTATAATAAGCAGGCAATAAATGAGTTTGCTTTTACAGTAGCTGCCACTCACGTATTTACTATGTCTAACCGCATAACTGTATATTATGCTTTTATTGCTCTCATATCACGCTCACTTTGTTCTTATTGTTTGCCGTCTGAATCACACAAGGCCGCAAAATATAGCAGGCCATAAATTTGATGTTCGAGTTGTAAATCTTACATAAACTGACAGGCAACATAATTGTGCGACTAATATTTATAGACAATCGTAGTGCCTTATATAGAAATGCTCTTTAAATGTCACTGAACACTGGGGAAGCCCTCACAGATGAATGTGATGAATGTTATACGGCCTTCTTGGTTTATTCTATGACAGACTATCTACAGATCAGGACGTTCAACGGCTGAGACAAATGATTACAGACAGGCTGGTGTATTTACTGTGCTCGTACTGGATTATTACTATCAAGCTTCCAAAATACAAATAGGCCAAATGCATTTTTAAGTAGGGAGCAGAGCAATGCATATCATTGAAATGTTTTGGGTGAAAGGTCACACAGAGGGGACAGACAGGTTTAAGTCAAATTGTGCCTGATGCTGGCTGTATTTGTGGTGTGCATTGTGGGACATGGTGTGGTTTGAAGATGGCAGTAGACTCTGTGGAGGAGCAGTGGTTAAACCTTAGTGACATGTGCGTCTCTGTGTGTCCAGATGTGGCTTCCATCTATCCTCAGGATCCTGTCCTGCGCATGGGCTCCAACCTGACGGCCAGCTGCTGGGTGCACCCTGACCTGGGGGTGCATGCCAGCTCTCTGTTCTGGACCCTGAACGGCCAGCCTCTGGCCAGCTCTCTGTACAGAGTGCTCAGCCCAAACAACCTCAGCGTGACGCTGGTAGGACTCAACGCTTCCAGGCAAAAGTCTGGTGACAACCTGGTGTGTCACAACCACAAGGGCCACATCCTGGCTGGCTCCTGCCTCTACGTCGGCAGTAAGTCTAGTCTGACGAGAGCATGTTGTATTCACTCACTCAGTCTCACATTGTACGACTGGTGCATGGGCTCTGCTGAAGCCTGCGTGGACTGGACCCTTAAAGGATGAGAACGTTCTCAGTTTGAGTTGCAAAGGTGACCCTGTAGTGTAGTGACAAGGATAGACAGAGGCAGGGCTTCTGTGGGCGTATGATGAGCTCAGTGTGTGCCCTCAGCTCGTCTGTGAGGGGCCTCTGCACTGTCACTGCTCTGACCACCTGTGTGGTCCATTACTCGCACTATCACTCATCAGCTCTGTGCCTGACATGTGCATACACCCACGCACACTTGAACCTGTGTTCCCCTGTAGACAGCATTGCATAATACATTCCTGTTCTTCCAAAAGTAAGACATTGGCTATTTGTCTTCTTAACTGTCACTTAAAGGTTTCTTTATTCTCTTTATACACCACACAACATATTTTTTGTAATGTGGTTGCTAACCTGGAAGTCATTGTTGAGTACATTTTCACTTGTGTGGCCTCAGAGGGCACACACAGAGAGTGTTCCCATAAAGTAAGCTCAGTGCACTGAGGTAATAGCTGCCCTCCTTTCCTGGTGTTAGGGAGTCTGTGTTCTCACAGATAATCAGAGCCGGCAGGGGCCTGTGCTGCAGGCACAAAGTGAGTTATTGGGTTATTGTTTCCACATCTTTGGTCGTACCACTATAACTAACAGTATTTTAACACTTCTGGTCTTCCTTAAATATCGTGCATACCTAAAATGCTTTAGTCAAACAGCTGAGCTGTGAACATGGCTCTAAATCCTGCCTTGTTTTCTGTGCAGTGCCTCCACAAAAGCCAGTGGCTGTGACCTGCTGGTCCAGGAACACCAAAGATCTGACCTGCAGCTGGGCCCCAGGGGGAAGAGGAGAGACCAACATCAGCACACACTACACCCTCAAGTACAAGCGCAGGTACAGTCACACTCCACCCTCAAGTGTGCAGGTACAGTCACACTACACCCTCAAGTGTGCAGGTACAGTCACACTACACCCTCAAGTGTGCAGGTACAGTCACACTACACCTCAAGTGTGCAGGTACAGTCACACTACACCCTCAAGTGTGCAGGTACAGTCACACTACACCTCAAGTGTGCAGGTACAGTCACACTACACTGCAGGTACAGTCACACTACACCCTCAAGTGTGCAGGTACAGTCACACTACACCCTCAAGTGTGCAGGTACAGTCACACTACACCCTCAAGTGTGCAGGTACAGTCACACTACACCCTCAAGTGTGCAGGTACAGTCACACTACACCCTCAAGTGTGCAGGTACAGTCACACTACACCCTCAAGTACAAGAGCAGGTACAGTCACACTCCACCCTCAAATGTGCAGGTACAGTCACACTACACCCTCAAGTGTGCAGGTACAGTCACACTACACCCTCAAGTGTGCAGGTACAGTCACACTACACCCTCAAGTGTGCAGGTACAGTCACACTACACCCTCAAGTGTGCAGGTACAGTCACACTACACCCTCAAGTGTGCAGGTACAGTCACACTACACCCTCCAGTAAAGGCACAGGTCATGTTCTCCTTTAATCATAAGAAAATCAGAATCAGAACATAAAGTGAAGAGGCCCTGGACTCCGGAGTCTCTTTGGCAGACTGCACTTAGAAAAATCATGTTGGGAGCCAGAGGGTAAAGCCTATTGTTCATAGCAAGTTAAACTTTATGAGAAAACCAGCGTTTCATTTGGAACCAATCTGTTGTGAGGAATGGCTTTCACATGGGCTGTAATCAAGAGGGGGCTGACTAAACCCATGGCATCAGACCATTGTGCTTGTGGTTAGAGACTCACAGACGGTGCTTTGTGCTGTTGCAGGTGGTACGATGAGGAGAAGAAGTGTGAGGACTACAGCGTGGGCAAGCCCTACTCCTGCCGCATCACCAGGGACCTGTACCTGTTCACACCCTACGAGATCTGGGTGGAGGCCTCCAACCAGCTGGGCTGGGCCGTGTCTGATGTGCTCACTCTGGACATCCTAGACGTGGGTGAGTGCAGGAAGTCCCCTCTGACCTCTGGCCTCTCTTTAGCTTAGGCCTTGTGTTAGAGCGGCCTCAGGCTCAGGCTGGGCATCGGCAAAACAACAAAGACATGCCAGATTTACAACGCTATTATTATCTACTGTGCTAATCTTTCAAATTTGGCTGACCCTAGACAAAATAAACAGAACTCTTTCAACCTAAAATGAACAACATTAAAGGCTTAAATGGAAAATGCATCTCATCTATGACCAAAGTCAGTCTGTTCCCTTTTAAAGCATTGATTTGAGCTGCTTCCTTCCAGCTTAGAATGGTTTGTGCTCACTGAACAGTGAGAACTTCTTTCTGTCTTGTTTCTATCCCCAAATCCCCTACATTTAGACCAAACACACACACCTGAGGTGGACACATGCAGACAGAGCCTGTGAAGCCTCTTTCTGTGGAGTCGGAATGTTCCGGACTGATCCTCAACCTAATCCCTCTCTCGTTCTCTCGCCCGCTCACACCCTGGGGCACTCTGGGCTTTGAGGCTTTAGGACTTGGAGCTGAAATAACACAAGATGATGAGCTTGGAAATGTTCACCTGATTCTCTTGTAACACTGCTCAGACAGGCCATATAAAGGCTGTCCCAGTGTCCATCAGGCCTGTGTGTGCAGCAGCCTCTCACACACCTGTTCACACAGCCCCGGGGCAGGGCTGGTCCCTATCGCTCTCACTGGAGGAGGATTGTTTTGGAGTCCCGTTGCCCGGTCGTCCTCCTTTCACTGTTACCACAACAGGCCGTAAAGCTCAGCTCAGAAGCCACACCTGGGCAGGCTGAGTCACCCTCCACATCCGCACAGAGCAGCCGGAAACACCTCCAGCCTCACATTCCACCCAGAGAGCAACGAGAGGCAACACGAAGCTCTGTTGATACTCAGATGACACAACGCATGCTCATCCCCTGAATCAGATGTCATCTAACAACAACTAAACAACAGCCCCACAACATTTACAAGTGTGTGGGAGGAGGGTTTACTGGCACGAAGGGGTTGCCTCTGAATCATCTGACCCACGCGTTCAGTGGGTTAAATGCTGTTGCAGATATCACAGCTTTGAGTTTGAGTTTAGTTTATTTCCAAAAGGGGACAGTGCAATTTGATAAAACACATGAATAAAACATGAGTAAAACAGCCATAATTAGTCAAAGAGGCTATTTTTCATCTGTAGTCCCCCGGCCATGATGTCAAAATGGCAATAGTAGTCATCTTTTTCTTTCGAACAGTTGAAAATGTTCGGTCTCAGCTCTCTTCGATGCTCCTGTTTTGAAGTGCGTATGCTCATTATCATTTTCCTTTCACTTCAAGTAACAATAAGTTAATGCCTTACACTTGTAATGGCCTTTACAGGCTCGACAAAGCCTCACAAAGAGCTACACTGCTGTCATTACATCCGGTTATGGTTCACTGCTTTTGTCCCCACAACGGCCCTGGGGCAGCCCTCGGGAAACCCGGAAGAAACCTGCCCAGATATGAGGAAAAACACACAAACTCCGCACAGAAAGGGCCAGATACTAATATCATGTCTTGCTGTTGAACAATGTTTGACACTATAAATGTGGTAGTTTAGTTTAGTTCAGTTTAGTTTAGTTTAGTCTTTATTTGAAGGGACAGTGTACAGAGACATTAAGCTCGTAAGACAGAGATGATCTGCACCAGATTCTAGCTAAACAGCTCATGTCCATCTGCAGTCCCTGGGCACAAAAATAAGTTACACAGAGCAAAGTAAAATAAAACAGTTATTCATATTTCATATTCCATGGTAAGTTGTTCACAAATTAATTTTCCCTTTTCTAAAAATAAAAACAAAATCTATTTTCTTGGATGATGATTGTGTAAACATACAGTCACCAATTAAAAATATGTAGTAAAAACTATGGACCTGATAGATGGATAGTGTGTGAAACCTTCTTATATCACAGATGTTAGCACTGATAAGTCGACCGTTCCTCTTCTTTTTTTAATTTATAAAATGTGTGGTTTCTGAAGATGTTGGTCGGTGTGTCAATCAGCAGAAGAAGACTCGTGGACGCTTCTGTATTCACCTGAAGTTGTTGTACACGCCGCCGTCTTGTTTCTGTTGTATTAGTTCACACGGAGCAGACGAGCTCAACAGAAAATAAGTTCTACTCGACTAAAAAGCCGTTTTCAGGAAATCGTTGCGTTGTTGACTTGTTGTTGCTCGTGTTCATTAAACATTTTACACAAATCAATCTACTTTATGTAACATTTTAGACTTTTCCCTCGTTCGTCATTAGCTTTAACGGAGTTCTCGTCAAACGGAAGTGCGTTTACAACAAAAGTGCAAAAGTGGGCGGGGCAGAATAAGGTCAATATTAAATGAAGTTTATTACAGAGAGCAGCATCACACACAGACAGTCGACGTTGCCTGGGACGTCCCACTGTGGCCAAATCCAGGATCTCCCAGACTCTAGTGATACATAGCTTTATATATGGAAGGACGAATGCTTCTTCAAAAGAGACAAACCCCCTTTTCAGATAAGAAAAAACCACTCCCGATTGTTTCTTGATTAACCCTTTCTTTGTTTGTGGTCACACGACCTAATCACTGTGATTATGATGACCCCTTCTTCCTTTTTACCCCCCAGTCTAGAGGTGATTGAATCAACACTTATCACTGCCATTGTCACGCACAGTAGATACTTCAAATGTTTTAAATTGTTTTTGTATAACATCAGCAAAAAGTACATTCCTGTGGATCCGTCTATTGTTTCCATTGTTGGAGTTTTTCAATCAAACGGAATAACGGCGTTGAATATCTTTTGTTTAAATATTTTTCCAACATCACAAAGCATATCCTTCTCCTTATACTGGAAATGTACATTCTAATTACATTTCTTTAAGTCAGTCCAGTACTTCTTTATCTTTACATCTCTCCTCCCCCAAAACCATAAGCTCCGGGGGCTGCCATGTTTGTTTACCACTGAGCGACGACATCACAAGCAAGTCCTCTCGATATTGAAACGATCTCAAAGAAAGTTAAAATAATGGTCTGTCAGCACATGTTTGTTTGTTCAGATAGATAATTGTTGTCAGATGAAGTGGTCCTCTCGCTCTCACAAATCAAGTCTCCAAACCGCAGGCCCTGGCCGCTCTGCTCTTCCACATAGAGACGTCGAGTCCCGCCGCCTTCTCGGTGAAAGGAGACGGATGGCTTGACCTCGCCGCGTAACCTCAGGACGGAGAAAGGAGCCCCGAGCTGTTAGTTTTGTAGCCAGGACGGGGAACGTTAATCCAGGCCATGTGTTTGGGCCGGACACTCGGGAGGGGCCGGCCGAGGATGGATGGGAGAAGTGCTTCTGACTCCATCGGCCGTGCTAGCATGATAGATCTCGTTTTCTAATGCTTATTGTTAATGTGTCAAATATTATGACAACGATTATTATTGTGAGATATGGAGAAAGGGTCGTCAAAAAAGGTCAGAATAAGGTGAATAAAGTGGCACAAAAACACGACTAGAAGTGTCAAAAATGTGGCTAAAAGAGACAAAAACCCTGCGAGAAGCGACAAAAACATGACCATAAGCAGAAAAATTCTATATAGCGAGAAAAACGGGACTAAAAGCGACAAAATTGTGACAAAAAATGACAAAAGAACGTGACTATGAGCAACAAAAATGCTATCCACCCTATTCCTGAAGTCGCCGTACGCGCCGCCGTCTTGTTTCTGTTGTATTAGTTCACATGGAGCAGACGAGCTCAACAGAAAATAAGTTCTACTCGACTAAAAAGACGTTTTCAGACTGACCAGGAAATCGTTGCGTTGTGACGTGTTGTTGCTCGTGTTCATTAAACATTTTACACAAATCAATCTACTTTATGTAACATTTTAGCGTCAGACTTTTCCCTCGTTCATTATTAGCTTTAACGTCGTCAAACGGAAGTGCGTTTACAACAAAAGTGCAAAAAACGGCAAAAGTGGGCGGGGCAGAATAAGGTGAATAACCCAAGACACTCGTGCTTCTGGACCCCGTATATGGATAGCTACAGTTGACGATAGCGAGCTGCAGATTTTGGCTTTGCTACTGAATTCTATCTTTATCTCTGCTGAAGAAATAAATACTAATCAGAGGACACTACAGAGCGGTGAGAGTGAATAAGGATCGGTGAAAATGTTGGTTTTCGAAACAATGGCGTCCTGAATGCACCAAACATGCATGAAGCACATTTCCTTAAAGGGCCCATGACAGGTCAGATGACTCATTTGACACAAATGCAGTTTAGATAAATATGTTTCAAATTGTGTTAAAAAACTTCACAGATTTCAGTGCGGTTTAGCAATTTTTTTAGGTTTTTTGTCTGACTTCCTGGTTGTAAATGATGACATCACACTAGGAAATTACCATAGCAACCATCCTGTGCAGTGGGCCAAAACTCCTCAGATGTCACAGATTTGTTTATTTTACAAATAAAAATACATGTGAACACCTTTATTTTGTTGAATTCATGTATAAAGGTTCAAAAAAAAAGTAGTTTATTTTGTGTAAATTTTGCATAACCTTTGTCTCCCCAGTGTGATGTCATCAATTTGTTTACTTCCTGTAATTTTGAATAGATTTTTCAACTTTTCTCCACAAATAGCTGCTTGATTGTCGTAAAACTATAATTTATATTTACAACTGGTATTAATGCACTGAATAAAGTCAAAATTAGAAAATCATAAAAACCTGTCATACGCCCTTTAATGTCAAAATTGAGTTTTAAATTTTGGTAACACTTTATAATAACTACACTTATTCCTGCCTCAGTAAAGCATGGACAAAGACTTAGTTCATAGTGAACAAATTGTTTATTAAGAATGATTCAGGCTTAATAACTACTTAACTAATACTCTATCCCTAATCCCTAACCCTTGGAGAAAAGTTGAAAAATATATTGAAAATGATTGAATGACCATTTAAACGTTGATTTAACAAAATGAAGGTGTTCACATGCATTTTTATTTGTCAAATAATAAAATCTGTGACATTAGATGAGTTTTTGTGCACAGTACAGGATGGTTTCTTGGTCATTTCCTAGTCATGTCACCATGTGCAACCAGGAAGTAAAATTAAAAACCTAAAAAAAATAGAGAATAGAGAAAAAAGCAGAATTTGAAATGTATTTATCTTAACTGCATTTTAGTTAAATGAGTCGTCCAACCTGTCATAGGCCCTTTAAGGTGTAGTTATTATTAAGTGGTACCAAAATGTGTTTATCATTAGCAATTCAACCACCACTGTTCAATGATCATCACAAGACTTTCAAGTCAGTGCAATTAAATTAAAACATTTTAGGTGAGTGAGAATCAAACTTTTGGACATTTTAAGCCAAATGTATTTTTTTAAACATTCCTACACAGGACACATTCTACTAGAGAGACTTTTTTTGAGCTTTAAACCACTAACAATGTTCTAACAATGTTCCGTCATCAAAAATATACCTGAAGTAGCATTCAGCTGCATTCATGCTGTTTTGAGGAATGTTTGTTACAAAATCCCCTTCGAGCGTCAAACACACTTCCTGTGGAGCTCCTTCAATCCGGGACATATTTTCGGATCATCTGTGTTATTATTACGTGTTATTATTCTCTTTTCCGAGAATCTCACAAAGAGAAATTTTGCAGTTTTTAGTCCGTAAATCATGGCTAAACTCGTTCTGAGCATTTCTGCCGTCTAAACAAGATAGCTGTTGCAGCAAATCCGCTTCATAACGTCTTTTCAGCGCTAACTTCACTAGAATGTATATAGTGCTGGCGCCATCTGCTGGCTGAATGCACTCAATAAGTGTAATTTCATAGTCACTAATAAAAAAATTCACCGGATGAATAAGAAAACATGAGATGGCAAATTGAAGGCACTCAGGAGCATGTTTAAAGGCTAATAACAATATGAAAAATGCTGAATACTTTTCTTTTAAATATGAGTTCATGTTCTGGGTAGAAAACATTGATAAAAATGTTTCCAGGCTGAGTTGGACCATCAGGATGTGACTCTGCTGCACTGGGTTTCTTCACATTATGTTCCTTGCACGGAAAAAATTATATCACAAGCCTTGTTCTCGTTAGATTTTTTTACATTTTTGATTTGATCACGATTGAGGTTACATGACAGGAAACCAAATGATAATATGAAAGAAACTCAATAAAAGAACTACTATTTTAAGCGACCTTGATTGAGTTACTCCATGTTGCATTCCTGTCAGACGATCCCCGAGCAAACGAACTCTGACACGTGCAACCATGGATGTATTAAATGAACTGGATAAGCCCCGCCCCCTCTGTCTGTGTCCCAGATTGATTAGTGGCCGTGCGAGGTACTGCAGCCTCTTGGAACCAGCCTTTTTCTAAAATGTCACATTATAATCACAGACAGGACTGAATTATTATCAGTATTTAAATAAAATAGAAGGAAATGTTCTTTTCTACCGTTTCTAAAATCACAGAAATTACCGTTTTTATATGAAGTGGGGAATTGTCGTCACGTGGCGCCATAAAGCAAAGATGGCCGCCTCCGTATCAGGAAGTAAAGCAAAGATGGCCGCCTCCGTATCAGGAAGTAAAACAAAGATGGCCGCTTCCGTATCAGGAAGTAAAACAAAGATGGCCGCCTCCGTATCAGGAAGTAAAACAAAGATGGCCGCCTCCGTATCAGGAAGTAAAACAAAGATGGCCGCCTCCGTATCAGGAAGTAAAACAAAGATGGCCGCCTCCGTATCAGGAAGTAAAACAAAGATGGCCGCCTCCGTATCAGGAAGTAAAACAAAGATGGCCGCCTCCGTATCAGGAAGTAAATGCGGAAGTAAGTAACTTTTTTGGGGTCATGCACCAATGAGCTCACTCCATAGGGATAAACAGGGCGGCCATTTTGGGTTCATCTTCCAGGTTTTATTATAGTTCTATGCGTGCAACCTACTCGCCGTCGCACACGTCAACACGGAAAACTAACGCTCCCGTCTCCCTCCCGCAGTGACCACCGACCCGCCCTCCGGAGTGACGGTCAGCCGCGTGGGGCAGCTGGAGGACCAGCTCAGCGTCCGCTGGGAGGCTCCGCCCGCTCTCAAAGACTTCCTCTTCCAGGCCAAATACCAGATCCGCTACAGACTGGAGGACAGCCAAGACTGGAAGGTAACTGACAAGCGCGGCTCAGATTCACAAAACGGATCCATTGTCTGCGCTCTCCTCCACGCCGCCGCTCTCGTCCCAAAGCCCTGCCTGTGCCGCGTTCCAGATGGGCCCAAGAAAAAGACAGAAAAAACACGAAATAAAACGGGGATAATTAGTCATATGGCTGGAATAGCTGGGAACCGCACTAGCAAGTGTGAATGGATGTCTGTAGGAAATCCAGGCGCGCAGATGGGGATTTATCACTGACTGTGGTCCTAGGGGTAACATGAAGACTGCTGGGTAATTATTAAAGGGGAAGTCCAGCAGGATTAGGGGTTCTAGAGGGACAGGAGGGATGAGGGATGGCTGTTCATATTTGTGCATATGCAAAAACTATTTCGTAATTGATTGATTGTTCATGCCGTTTACTTTCATTGGCACAAATTCAGAAATCAAACCAAGTGATACAAAACAAAGACAAAAGTAGGTCTGGGCGATATGGTGATAAAAATCTAATCGTGAGCTGGTCCCTGTGACAATCTTCTATTTTTGTGAAATCGCTGTATCGTGATTCACTGTTTTTCTGTCTTTAATGCAGCCGTCTGTTCAAACAAACTTTTCTCCTGTTGTTTAGTCTCTGTAGTCTCTGACAAATACACTACACTGCAAAAAGTGCTTTACTAGAAACAAGAAAAAAAACCTTAAAACTGGACTAAAATTGCTTGTTTTAAGCAAAAAATCTGCCAATGGGGTAAGCAAAAATTTCTTGCTTAGAAAACTTGTTTTAAGATTTTTTTTCTGATGATCAAGAAAAAAATAAGTAAAAAAACAAGAAAAAATGTCTCAATTGAAGCCAGTTGCTCCTGTAAATGGCTTGATTTAAGCCAAATGTTCTGAATGAACAGATTCAAGGAAATTATACTCAAAAAAAGAATAAATCAGTAAAGATTTGTTTGTAAGTTGCTCAATTTAAGAATATTTTTCTCATTTTAAGACTAGATGTTGGAAAAATATCCTTAAAATTGTAAAATGTAAGCAATAATTTCTTATTGATATCACATTTCAAGGACATTTTGCTTGATTTAAGTAAAATTATCTAATTTATTCCCATGAATTACATCTTTTTTCTTGATAATAATATCAAGACATGTTTGTATTCTTACTTTTTCTCAAATTAAGAAAAATACTCTTAGTCTACAGTTAAATAAGATTCAAAATAACCTTTGTATCTTGTTACAAGCAAAAATAGAACAGATTTGAGCAAATATATCTTAATAAGAAAAGGCTAGGTTTTATTTCTTAAAATAAGATTTTTTTCCTAGACGAGATTTTTTTTTCTTTTTAGAGAAAAAATAAGAATTTTTTACTTTCTTAAAATCCACTTTTTGTAGTGTAGGGCTGCACAATTCAACGAAATTGACACAAAAAGCAATAAAAATGCGCTCAAAAGCAATAAAAACCCACCTACAAACAAGAAACGCAACTCAATGCACCAAAGCGCGACAAAATCGTGACAAAAAACAACAAAGATGCGTTTAAATCTGACAAACACAACTGACAAAAACTAAAAAGCAACAAAATGTTACAAATTTAATCTTGATCGCACTGGTAATAGAAAATACAAAGTTAACATGAATCGTGATAAAATTGAAATCATGATCTGCCCCCAAGGAAATCGTGATAATAATTTTTTGCCGTATTATCTCCCAGCCCTAGACCAAAGCAAAATGATTACATGCATCATTGGCCTGAACAAAAGGAACAGGAAGAAGATACATCTTATAAACCCTGTACCTTTCTCAAATCGATTAAAATAAAAATTTAAATTATTCTCATTCTAACCCCTCCCCGACCGAGTCACCACCTGACCGTGTGAATGTCAGCCATCTTCTGTAATGGTTCACGTTTCATTAACTTAATATTAATAAACTTAGTATGACAGGTTTTTAGGATTTTCCAATTTTGACTTTGTTCAGTGTATTAATACTTGTTGTCAATATAAGTTGGAGTTTGACACAATCAGGTCTCTATTTGTGGAGAAAAAGTTGAAAAATCTGATGAAAATTACAGGAAGTAAACAAACTGATGACATCACACTGGGGAGACAAACTTTATACATAATTTACACAAAAGAAACAACTTTTTTTACCCTTTAAACTTTGATTCAACAAAATAAAGGTGTCACATGTGTTTTTCTTTGTCAAATTAACAAAATCTGTGACATTAGATGAGTTTTGGCCCAGTTTACAGTGTGGTTGCTATGGTGATTTCCTAGTGTGATGTCATTATTTACAACCAGGAAGTGAAATTAAAACGTATAAAACTGCTAAACCGGGATAACATTTGTAAAGAATTTTAGCAAAACTTGAAATATATTTATCTTAACTGTGTTTTAGTAAAATAAGTACTTCAACCTGTCAGAGGCCCTTTAAGTTAAAAAATTATATTCTCAGGCCTTTTAATTTCTAAACAACTAACTGATTAATCGAAAGAAAAATCTATTATTGTTAGTTGCAGCTCTAATGTATTTTTTTGCAGTTGGTGTAAAAAGTATATCACAACACCAGATAGTAGGAACATTAGAATTATTTATTTAATTTGAATAATTTTAAAATATTCTTTTATTTTTATTTCTTGACATTTTCCAGTAAATAATAACCTTTGAACTACAAATATATTTTAGGAGGATAATAGGAGTTACAAAGTGCTTTTAAACAATACCAGAAAAAATTTGGTTGCCATAGTAATGTGTGAAAAGTCCTTAAAATGTTGCCTAAAACAGAAAAGCTGAAACCCACGAATAACAACAAAACACATCCTTATAAGAAAGTTATGAAAAATGACAAAACATGATATTTTATAACTAGTTTCGGTTGAAAAACAAATTCTTTTTAGAAAACGCAACAAGAAATAACACGAAATCCAATCAAGCCTATATTATTATTTTAGCAAAGGAAAAAATTAATAAAGAAATGAAAAATAATAACACGCTATTGTTTCCCCAGTTCTTCAGTAAGTATTCACACGGCTCTACAGTCTTGAACAAGAAAAGGCGCTGCAGCTGTGATCAAATGTTTTCCCTCTTTGTTTGAGATTGTCTCATTGTAAAAACAACAATTTACAGCTTTTCCGATGTTACTTTAATCACAGCCACCATTCACTTCAAACTCCATTAGATCGGGTTTTAAATGTCGTCGTTATTTCTTCCCCCCTTTTCCCCTTCACTTCGTTAAACACGGACACACTGTACAAAAAGGGTCAGAAGAGGATGTATTTCGTAAGGACACTGGCCTCTTTTAAAGGGCCCATGACAGGTCGGACACTCATTTACCTAAAATGCAGTTAAGATAAATATATTTCAAGTTTTGCTAAAATTCTTTACAAATGTTATCCCGGTTTAGCAGTTTTATAAGTTTTAATTTCACTTCCTGGTTGTAAATAATGACATCACACTAGGAAATCACCATAGCAACCACACTGTAAACTGGGCTAAAACTCATCTAATGTCATCAGTTCTTTCACCTGACAAATAAAAATACGTTTTAACTTATTTATTTAGTTTAATTGATGTTTAAATGGTCAGAAAAGTAGTTCATTTTGTGTAAATTGTGTTATTTAGGTTGGAATTGAAGAGTTCATTTGCAAAAACAGATAAAGGCCATTAGATACATTTTTTGAAGATTTACAATTTACTCTTTGTCCAGAAGTGGTTTCAAAAGTGCTATATTTTAGTGCAATAAAATAATATCCCATCGCTTTCTGAGCAAATCCTCTCACCTATACTGTTATTGTATATGTGTAGAAGATGGGATCAAAAATAAACAAACTTTCTGATAAATTTTCAAACTGGTGATATCTGTTTTTTTCAAATGAACTTGTAGAAAATCTGAAATGTGCTGTAAATAGTACTTATCAGGACAATGTGGGCCAGTTCACCAGGAAGACTAAGGGCCAAGAAAAATTGGTCTGAGGGCCGCATTTGGCCCCCGGGCCTGAGTTTGGACATGCCTGGATTAGTGCCTCGTCCATCAGACTCACCTCAGGGAGCGGCAGGAGATGACAAGTTGTGCTGTTTTTAAGACACTGGTTTCGTTCAGTGCCTTTAACTCCCTATGGACTTAAATTATTTTGTAGCTGTTTAGTGTGGTATGTATCAACTACCACCTTTTAATCTTTTATGAGGTCGACTTGAATGTGTCTTTCTCTTTTATGTTTGCATGAATGTGAGCAACGGACAGCAATGCAATTTCCTTTGGGATTAATAAAGTATCTATCTATCTATCTATCTATCTATCTATCTATCTATCTATCTATCTATCTATCTATCTATCTATCTCTCTATCTCTCTATCTCTCTATCTCTCTATCTATCTCTCTATCTCTCTATCTCTCTATCTCTCTCTCTCTCTATCTCTCTATCTCTCTATCTCTCTCTCTCTCTCTCTATCTCTCTATCTATCTATCTATCTCTCTATCTCTCTATCTCTCTATCTCTCTATCTCTCTATCTCTCTATCTCTCTATCTCTCTATCTCTCTCTATCTCTCTCTCTCTCTCTCTCTCTATCTATCTATCTATCTATCTATCTATCTATCTCTCTATCTCTCTATCTCTCTATCTCTCTATCTCTCTCTCTCTCTATCTCTCTATCTCTCTCTATCTCTCTCTATCTCTCTCTATCTCTCTCTATCTCTCTCTCTCTCTCTCTCTATCTCTCTCTCTCTATCTCTCTCTCTCTATCTCTCTCTCTATCTCTCTCTATCTCTCTATCTCTCTATCTCTCTATCTCTCTATCTCTCTATCTCTCTCTATCTCTCTATGTGCATCTCTATGTGTGTGGCTAGTGGCCCATGTGATACATAATGAAGTATCTGTGCCATCTCTGCCATACAGTGTGTAATGTGATATTATGTGATAATAGCAGTGTGTGAAATGTAATGTGTATGTGATAATATGTGATGTGGCGTGTGATAGTGTGATGTGCAGTGTATGCGATGTGTGCCAGTGTGTGTGTGTGTAGCAGTGTGTGCGTGTGTGTGTGCGATGTGTGTGATGTGTGTGTGCTTGTGTGTGCGCCAGTGTGTGTGGCAGTGTGTGTGCAGTATGTGTGTGAGTGTGTGTGTAGTGATGTGTGTGTGCCAGTGTGTGTGGGTACGTGTGTGGCAGTGTGTGTGTGATGTGTGTGTGATGTGTGTGGCAGTGTGTGCTGTGGTGTGTGGCAGCTTGTGTGTGTGTGTGGCGTGTGGCCATGTGCTGATGTGTGTGTGATGTGTGTGTGTGCAGTGTGTGTGTGTGTTGCAGTGTGTGTTTCAGTGTGCAGTAGCAGTGTGTGTAGCAGTGTGTGTGTAGCAGTGTGTGTGTGATGTGTGTGTGTGGCTGTGTGCCCAGTGTGCGGTCCGTGTGATGTGTGTGTGTGTGTAGTGGCCAGTAGCGTGTGTGTGCAGAGTGTGTAGTGGCAGTGTGTGTGTGTGTGTGATGTGTGTGGTGTGTGGAGTGTGTGAGTGGTGTGTGTGCAGTGTGTGTGCTTGTGTGTGTGGCCAGTGTAGCAGTGTGTGGCAGTGGCCAGCAGTGTGGCAGTAGTGTGTGTGTGTGTGTGTGTGGCAATGCCAATGTGTGTGTGTGTGGCCAGCCCAGTGTGATAATATGGCCAATAATATGATTATATGTATTAATAATGATGCTGTATGTGATAACCATGTGTGATGTAGCAGTGTGATAAAGTGTGCCCGTATATGTAAGTGTGTGTGTGATGTGCGTGTAATGTAGTGTGTAGCGTGTGTGTACGATAATATGTGCCGATGTGTGTGATGTACTTAATGTGATGCCTGTGTGCTATGTGTGTGTGTGATGTGTGTGATAGTGTGTGGCATGCGTGTGTGTGTGTGTGTATGTAGTGTGTGTGTACGTGTGTGTAGATGTGTGGCAGTGTAAGTGTGTGGCTGTGATGTGTGCCAGCCAGTGTAGCAGTGTGTGTGATGGTGTGGCCAGTGTGTGTGTGCATTGTGTGTGTGCGTGTGATGTGTGCTTGATGTGTGTGTGTGTGGTGTGTGTGCTGTGTGTGTGTGGTGGGTGTGCAGTGTGTGTGTGGCCAGCCAGTGTGTGTGTGTGTGTGTGTGCCGTGTGTGCCAGTGTGTGTGCTTGTGTGTGTAGTGTGTGTGCGATGTGTGTGGCATGTACGTGTGTGTGTGTAGCAGTGGCATGTGTGTGTGTGTGTGTGCGCAGCCGTGTGAGTGTGTGGCCAGTATGTGTGTGTGTGATGTGTGGCAGTGTGTGGCAGTGGTGTGGCATGTGTGTGTGTGGCAGTGTAGTGGCCAGTGTGTGTGTGTGTGTGTGATGTGTGTGATGTGATGGCAGAGTGTGCGTGTGTGTGTGCTGTGTA
Organism: Rhinogobius similis; assembly: GCA_019453435.1. NCBI lineage: Eukaryota > Metazoa > Chordata > Actinopteri > Gobiiformes > Gobiidae > Rhinogobius > Rhinogobius similis. Next base: position 5,536,989 of record CM033620.1, on the reverse strand, counting down.
GCACGTGTGTGTAGTGCTAGTGGCCAGTGAGTATGTGTGTAAATAATAATATAATAATAAGTATATAAATAATAATGTAAAATATATATATAATAATATATAATGTATGTAGTAATAATATACTGTAGTGTATGTGGAAATAATATATGATATATATATAAACCCTAATAATGTGTAAATGCATGTAAATGTATAAATATAATAATAATATAATATGTAATAATATGTAAATGTATGTATGTAATATGTGATAATGTAGTATGTATAAATGTATATGTAAATCTATGTGTAAATGTGTATGTAAATCTCCTGTGCCAGTAGCAATGTGTCTAATACAGTAATGTGTATGTGATGTGTATGTGATAGTATGTATGTATGTGTAATAGCAATGTGTGTGTGTGTGTGTGTATGTGATGTATGCATGTGTGTGTGATGTGTGTGTGTGATGTGTGTGTGTGTGTGTGTGCAGTGTGTGTGTGTGTGGTAGCCAGTGTGTGTGTGAGTGTGTGTGCATGTGTGTGTGTGTGTGTGATGTGATCTGTGGCAGTGTGTGAGTGTGTGTGTGGCTTGTGTGTGGCAGTGTGTGTGTGTGTGATGTGTCTGTGTGTGTGCCCTTGTGTGTGTGTGTGTGTGTGATGTGTGTGTGTGTGTGTGTGTGTATGTGTGTGTGGCAGTGTGTGGCGTGCCGTGTGGCCAGTCTCTGTGTGTGTGGCAGTGTGTGTGTGCCAGTGTGTGTGTGCGTGTGAGTGTGGCAGTGTGCTGTGAGTGGCCTGTGCCAGTGTCTGTGGCCAGCAGTGTGTGTGTGTGTGTGCTTGTGTAGTAGTGTGTGTGTGTGGCAGTGGCTGTGTGTGGCCAGTGTGTGGCATCTGGCGGCCAGTGTAGTGTGTGTGTAGTGTGTGTGTGATGTGTGTGTGCAGTGTGCCAGTAGTGTGTGGCTGGCAGTGTGTGTGTCTGTGGCTCTCTCTATCTCTCTCTCTATCTCTCTCTCTATCTCTCTCTCTATCTCTCTCTCTATCTCTCTCTCTATCTCTCTATCTCTCTATCTCTCTATCTCTCTCTCTATCTATCTCTCTCTATCCATAGATGGCGATGGCAGAGGAGTTAGATAGATATATCTATCTAACTCCTCTGCCATCGCAAGTGTATTTCGATCCCCTCCTCTCGCTCCTCGCGGCGGCCGTCGAGTGCGTCCGAGCCGGGGAAGGGGAAGGGCGCTCAAACCCGAGTGGCTTTTAGGGCCCGACGCGCTGGTGAAAACAGTCCATTTGCAGAACGCCGTCCAAACTGCCCTAATCATGAGGTCATTCTCTGGAACGCCGGGATCCATCTCAGCTGTTAATGTCTTCAATATGTCGGCAAAGTGAAGCGAAGTGGAGACGCGGGCCCCGGCTTCGCACACTTCACGTCGTTAGCCCCGCCGCGCCTGTAATTTCCCGGCTCTGTTTTGTGTTGGACGTGCTCTTAACAAGTGTTTACGTTGCACATGCCAGAGAAAGACTCCAGCCTATTAGCGCCGTTATTAACTGCAGAGAGAGCACTCTGTTTGGGCCAGTACCTGTTCCCTCCTTCCGTCGTGTGTGCGCAGTAACACATTTTCGCCACGGGGCACGCACTCAGAAACTTGTATTTTCATAAACACGAACGGCTGATCAAACAACGTGACGTGTGTGGTGCTGGCAGTGCGTTTGACAGGTCAGATGTGATTGTACTTAAAGGTCCCATGACAGGTTGGACACCCATTTAACCAAAATGTAGTTCAGATAAACATATTTCAAAATTAGCTAAAATTCTTTACACATTTTACACCGTTTTCGCAATTTTTAGCTTTTTAATTTTACTTCCTGGTTGTAAATGATGACATCACGCTAGGAAATTACCATAGCAACAACACTGTACACTGGGCCAAAACTCATCTAATGTCACATTATTTTGATTTGACAAATAAAAATAAATGTGAACACATTTATTTTTGTTGAATTAATGTTTAAAGGGTCAAAAAAGTAGTTTATTTTGTGTAAATTATGCATAACCTTTGTCTCCCCAGTGTGATGTCATCAGTTTGTTTACTTCCTGTATTTTTCAACTTGTTTATCATCTTTTCTCCACAAACAGCGACCTGATTGGTGTAAAACTATCATTTATATTTACAACAAGTATTAATACACTAAATAAAGTCAAAATTAGAAAATCATAAAAACCTGTCATATGCACTTTAAAGTGCGTGTGACAGGTTTTTATGATTTTCTAGTTTTGACTTTATTTGGTGGAATAAAACCTGTTGTAAATATAAATGATAGTTTTACACCAATCAGGTGTCACTTTGAGAAGAAAAGTTGAAAAATATGTTGAACTTTACAGGAAGTAGAGCAGAGTTCCAAAACACGACGACGTCACACTAGGGAGACTCACCAGGGACAATTTACAATCAAGAAACACATTTTTCTGATCCTTTAAACATTAATTAATCAAAATAAAGGTGTTCCTATGTGTTTTTATTTGTCAAATAATAATTTCTGTGACATTTGAGGAGTTTTCACCCAGTGCACGACATGGTTTCTAGGCAACAGTTACAGAATTCTCCAGTGTGATGTCATGATTTACAACCAGGAAGTAAACATTTAAACCTTAAAAACTGCCAAACTGGGATAAAAATGGTTTTGTTTTTAGCAGAATCTTGAATACAATTATCTTAACTGTGTTTTAGTGAAATGAGTGCTTCAACCTGTCATGGGCCCTTTAAGATTTTACTGAACGTTTTGCTTATTTTTCCAAGTTTGACATTTTTATTACGTCGTTCCGTAACGGTTTTCTATTAAAAAGGCTAAAATCCATATAAATTACACTATAGTTATGATTTGACAAATAATAACTGATAGTACCTTTAGTTTATTTATTGATTGTTTAAAACAGGGCTATTCAACTGAAGGCCTGGGGGCCAAATCAGGCCCGCCAAGGGGCATGATCGGGCCCTCAACCCATCTTCCAAAAATATAGAAAATATTTTATCTCTTGTTAGTGGTTCAGTCCTGGTTTAGTCCTGGTTTAGTCTTTGTTTGATCCTGGTTTAGACCTGGTTTAGGCCTAGTTCAGTTTTGCAGATGTTGTTAGAGCCTTTTTTTCTTCTTGTATTTCAAAAGCGTGGGACACATTTCTGGCCCAGCGGACAAAACCATCTGAAAAATCTAACCCTCTGTAAAGTTAAATATAAATATAAAGTTGAATAGCCCTGGTTTAAAATGAAAAATGCATCGGTTGCGTGGAAATTTTCTCTGCAATTTGGATTGAATGGTGGTTTTAGAACTCAGCGCTACTTCCTGTAATTTCCAACTTTTTTTGTTTTCAGTTTTTCTTCACAAACTGCAATTTGACTGATGTAAAATTATGATAAATATTTACCACAGGTGCTGTCCCGTCAAATTAGAAAAACATGAAAACCATGCAATTTAAATAAAAGTGCAGATACATGTGCAAAAAAAAAAGATTCAAGTCAAAGTAGCACATAAAAAATCTTTTTAAAGGCACAGTATGTAACTCCCACACTAGTATGAAAATAGAAACCATATTCTGTCATCCCTACTGACCACACGAGGCACTCAATGTCGCTAAAATCGTTCAGAATGTCACCATAAACGTGCTAAAAAGAACCCTCAATCCTGAAAAGTACTCACTGAGTCCAGTTCAAAACTTTAAAGTGCGTATGACGGATTTTTACGATTTTCTAATTTTGACTTTCTCCAGTGTATTAATACTTTGTGTAAATATAAATTATAGTTTTACACCAATCAGGTCGCCGTTTGTGGAGAAAAGTTGAAAAATTAGTTGAAAATTACAGGAAGTAAACAAATCGATGGCATCACACTGGGGAGACAAAGGTTATGCATCATTTACACAAAATAAATCACTTTTTTGACCATTTAAACTTTGATTTAACAAAATAAAGATGTTCACATTTGTTTCTCTTTGTCAAATGAACAAAATCTGTGACATTAGATGAGTTTTGGCCCAGTGTACAGTGTGGTTGCTATGGTAAATTCCTAGTGTGATGTCATACTTTACAACCAGGAAGTAAAATTAAAAAGCTAAAAAACAGCTAAACTGGGGTTAAATTTGTAAAGATTTTAGTAGAAATTTGAATATATTTATCTTAACTGCAGTTTAGTTCAATGTGTATTTCAACCTGTCATAGGCCCTTTAAACCTGTCATAGGCCCTTTAATGGAGTAGAATGCACAGCTTTTGAGACGGTCAAATGAAACCGGGGACCACCCAAGCGCAGCCAATCAGAGTTCGGCTTTCTGCTCTTACTTCCTGGTTGACAAGAAATAAAACACTTTATTATTAGATGCAGACATTATGAGAGGCGTGTGGCTGCAGACCTTAATCCAGAGTCGCCTCTCCGCAGACCTTAACCAGGAGGCGCCCACGTGACCCGTACCTTAACCCAGAGGCCCTACCAGAGCCTGGATGTGTCAAAAATAACCAACATCAACACACGGCACCTTATGTTTTTAATTCAATCATTCCTCGTCTTGTTCATTTATAACTAGGTAGAAACTAAATTAAATATTAGTCTCTCCGCTGATTAATCTGAACAAAATGTGATGATTAGAGTTTGTATCGTGCTGTGAAGTGTATATTTAGATATTACAGCACCACACGCTCTTTATGTTGTTGCTTCTAATTGTGTGTGTTTGAATCAAACTTGTATTATAACGTCAAGTGTTTTAAATATAGTGTTAATGGTGTTGAAGTGGAGTTTTAAGTCACATGTTATAAAAACTAGGGCTGAAGTTTACTGTTAATTTCAAATTTAATGTGAATTTGTAGAAATAGATCCATCGTCAATAAAGATGAGACTGGAATCTGACGATGAAGAACACGAGGAGGAGCTGGAGCTTTTTAAAATCATATTTGTTTGTGTGGAAGACGTGGTGGAGGGCGGGGCTTTGTTTTTTATGAATGTAATGAGATGAATGAGTGATGAATGTAATCTTTCTTTCAAGTTTTTTTTAATTTTCTGATTCTAATGTTCAATATTTTGATCTGCAGTTTCTTTCAATATTTCCATAAACTGCCAATCTTTCATTCAGTTTGAATGTTTTCTGATGTTTTTAAACATATTTTTACTAACCTCTTACTTAGGTCAGTAAAAAGTAATATTGCGGCGTAACCTTTTTTAAAAAGGATTATTCTCGTCCGCGCAACGTACTTCTGGACCTGTGGGTTAAGGCGCCTCTTGGTTAAGGTCTGCGGAGAGGAGACTCTGGATTAAGGTCTGCAGCCGGACACTCTTGGACATTATGGCCATGTTTTGTCACAAAGTGCTGCGTTCACAACACACTCCTCTGTGACTCGCTGTGTATTATACTTTCAAAACACTGTACATTGACTTTTGTATTTTCTAACTTTCAGCCACAAGGTGCTGGTGTGTGTTGAGATGAATTAATCTGGATCTGTGGCTCTTTGTGTGCGCTCTCAGGTCATAGAAGACGTGGGGAACCAGACTTCATGCCGACTGGCTGGACTCCGACCGGGAACCGTCTACTTTGTCCAAGTACGTGTGAAAAGGGGGTTTTGTCACGTTGTTCAGTAGCGTTTAGCGGAAAAGGGCTCGTTGTGGACTTACCGTGAGCCAAATCCAGTTAGAGTTTAGCCACAAAAATGCTACGTTGTGTTTGCCAACGAGGAGTCGGGTTGCTGACGTTAAATACCAGCAGGTCCAGAAGGCTGTCAGTCATCAGTGTCAGAGAAGAACTATGCACTTTTTATTGCCTTAAAGGTCCCATATCCTGCCAAATGGACTTTTCAGAGGTTCTAACCTTCCTCCAGTGCTATTTGGGCCTCGTATGTTGTGCCCAAAGTGGTTTTTTGATTGATTCCCTCATGTTTTCACTAGAGAACTGTCTTTTCCGTCCCCCTCGGCTGAGCAGCAGACGGGGGCTCCTCACTAAGATGACGCGGTGTTTAAGCCACGCCTCCAGGAAGAATAAAAACAGCTAATGCTAATGCTACACAGTAATTACACGATGGATACGACAGATAGAAGAGTTAGCTTGTTATTTACCAAACGGCACGTCCGTCGTTGAGGCCCTGGAGCACGTCAAACTCCAGGTCAGATCCAGGACGTAGGACTCAGCACGACGCACCGTCAGGACGTCAAGACTGCTCAGTGACACCAAAATCTCCCAACGTCGTGAGCCTAAATCAAAATTAAAGCGTATCAAACTGGATAAATCGTACATTTGAGCCTCGGTAGTAGCATCTAGCCAGCTCCGCCTAAACTTACAGCCCGTGAAACACCGCATTTTGCTCATAAAACACTTACTTTTCTCGTTAAAACAGGATTAATTTTTCTCATAAAAACAGAAACTTTCTCGGTAAAACAGGATTAATTTTAGTCGTTAAAACAGAAATTACTTTTCTCATAAAAACAGGATTTATTTTTCTCATAAAAACAGAAACTTTTCTTGTTAAAACAGAATTTTTTCTCGTTAAAACAGAAACTTTTCTCGTTAAAACAGAAACTTTTGTCGGTAAAACAGAAACTTTTCTCGTTAAAACAGAAACTTTTGTCGGTAAAACAGAAACTTTTCTTGTTAAAACAGAAACTTTTCTTGTTAAAACAGAAACTTTTGTCGGTAAAACAGAAACTTTTCTTGTTAAAACAGAAACTTTTCTTGTTAAAACAGAAACTTTTCTCATAAAAACAGGATTTATTTTTCTCATAAAAACAGAAACTTTTCTCATTAAAACAGAAACTTTTCTCGTTAAAATAGAAACTTTTATTATTCAAATGAATGCAATACGTTGCCGTAGGTTTGTGGACATTATTCTGCTTTAAAGTTAAAGTTAAGTTCAATATTTTCATTTATCATTATTTTATTTAGCAATATATCGTGCATCAAAATGAGGTATTTATGACATTGAAGTAACAAAAGAAGCAGCAACAAAAGTACTGTCTTTTAACAAGAGAGAACAATGACTTACATTTAGTAGCTTTTCTTAAATAACACATTCTCCCAAACCGCATTTATTTTCATTTTCTGCACAATAAGATAAACACTAGAACTCTTTTTATTCGTAAAGATGTAGCTCGTCACTTCTAAATTTGACGCTGTTACACAATAAAGCATTTGTGGGGTAATGGCAGCCGACGAGGAGATCACAGTCTCTTTTAGTCCTGAGGAAACCAACATGTGGGGGACACTCCTGTCTTATTAGGCGCACAGCAGCAGTGCACTTAGATCCTTTATGAGAGCCCTAACTCGTCTATCCGTGTTATTAAACTCATCTTTGTTCAATAACTCTACACAGCGGCCAATCTTTCAGCAACAATACGAGATCTGTGCCTCGATGACAGTCCTTTTTAACTCCAAATTGTCTCAGAAATATGTTTCGCATGAGGGTAAAACTCAGCCATTGTTTTTTTTTTAGCTCTGCCATAGTAACCGCGGCTCGTCTCTGGAGCCCATGTGTCCAGATAATGAGGTCTGTGTGTAAACTTGTGTGGCTTGTGTTGCGTTCAGGTGCGCTGTAACCCTGTGGGCATCTACGGCTCTCGCAAAGCTGGCATCTGGAGCGAGTGGAGCCATCCGACGGCAGCCTCCACCCCGCAGACCGGTGAGCTCATCGCTGGCACTCGCACGCTGTTTTCAGACGCGACGGCCCGTTTTACGAAGCTGTACAGACCTTATTCTGCCCCGCCCACTTTTGCCGTTTTTTGCACTTTTGTTGTAAACGCACCTTCGTTTGACGACGTTAAAGCTAATGATGAACGAGGGAAAAGTCTGACGCTAAAATGTTACATAAAGTAGATTGATTTGTGTAAAATGTTTAATGAACACGAGCAACAACAAGTCACAACACAACGATTTCCTGGTCAGTCTGAAAACGTCTTTTTAGTCGAGTAGAACTTATTTTCTGTTGAGTTCGTCTGCTCCGTGTGAACTAATACAACAGAAACAAGACGGCGGCGCGTACGACAACTTCAGGAATAAGGTGAATAGAGGTCTTTTGGAGTTGGTTAAATTTGACTTGATTTCGTCCCGGTTAAAGTGCGTATGACAGGTTTTTATGATTAGTCATGTTTTAGAAAAGTGCCTTTGCTCCGGGTTTGAGGCAAAAGCAGCGCACTTGTGATTCTGTAATTAATTGTATTTTCACTTACAACATTTTTGTAATTGAGCAGAGTAATAATTGAAATCACAAATGTATATATATGATTAATTGCCCAGCCCTGCGTCATTAAACATTTATGCATTTTTCAGCCGAAAACTGATATTTGTCTTGCTGTTTTGGCCAAAAAATTAAAGGTTGAATGGAGGATTTCGGGCAACAAATCGTGGGTAGCACAAATAACTGGTCCGCTCAGGTGTCAATCATTCTCTGGTGCTAGTGCCCGCCCTCAGGCTCGTCAGGGAAACGCCGCTTCCCCTGGCGCGCATGGTTGATATGCTAGTGTGTTTATGTAGCAGGAGGTTAGCGGCGAGTTCCGTCATTGTAGGTCTAAACTTTCATCCGCGAAGAACCGAAATGGCTGAGGGACGAAAGAGAAAGACTGTTTTGGAGCTTTCACAGAAGAGACGAAAGTCCGCAGAGGAAAGAAACAAAAGGCGTGTTATTCTGGGGGAATGGTTTACGCGGCTGGCGAGCATTGAAAGAACAAAACAGGCTTCAACTGATGCCTCCGCTGCAAAGTTTCTGCTGGACAGGTAACTGTTTATCTGACTCTTTTTTTAGCTTATTGTATGTGGAATGTACTATTGTAGACTAACTGGACTAATCTTCTTCGTGGAGGTTGTCGTGAGAAAGCGACACCAATCGTCTTGTAAACAAATGCACATGGAGCAGTGCTGCTGGTGCTCGTGCACGAGGTTTGGTCGGCGTTCACTCAGGAGAAACAGGGAGGGAGGGAGGAAGGGGGAACCTGCGCATGCACTTTTTCAAAAAAAGGACTAACAGTCGCAGATTTTCAAATCGGCGAGAAATCCTCCATTCAACCTTTAAAGTAAAGTTAAGGTAGTCAAGGTCTGCAGTATAATGTCATGATAAAAATCTGTAGAAAATGATTGTCCCAACATATTAAATATATATAAGTTTACAATTTTAATTAGATTTTTTTCCCAATATATATATAAAAAAACATTAAATGAATATAACACTGTCTAAGTTTTGTATCAATTTGAATTAAAACTATTTATTTCAACTGCGACGTGTTGAATGTAGTGAAAAATATCTAAGTTTGTATCAGTTCAGACAACAATATCACATTATTTTCAGTGTCACACTTAGAGCTGCAACTAAACAATTATTTTGCAATTATTTTTTGATCAATGAACCAAAGAACTATTTCTGTTGTTGTACATTTAGATTTTTAAATAATAAATTATTTTTACCAAACTGAGGGCCACTTACGATTGAAGTGTATTATTGATGATTTTGTCATTTCAATGTTTAAATCAATGTTGCTGTTTTTCTAATAAAACCTCTTTTGTTTTAGAGTCTATAAAGTCCAGATAATGATGAACAATTATTGAAATATCCATTTAAAGTGCGTACGACAGCTTTTTATGATTTTCTAATTTTGACTTTATTCAGTGCATTAATACAGTGTGTAAATATAAATGACAGTTTTACACCAATCAGATCGCTGTTTGTGGAGAAAAGTTGATAAAAATGTTGAAAATTACAGGAAGTAAACAAATTGATGACATCACACTGTGAGACAAAGGTTATGCATAATTTACACAAAATAAACAACTTTTCTGACCCTTTAAACATTAATTCAACTAAATAAATAAGTTCAAATATATATTTATTTGTCAGGTAAAAGAATTGATGACATTAGATGAGTTTTAGCCCAGTTTACAGTGCGGTTGCTATGGTGATTTCCTAGTGTGATGTCATTATTTACAACCAGGAAGTGAAATTAAAACTTATAAAACTGCTAAACCGGGATAACATTTGTAAAGAATTTTAGCAAAACTTGAAATATATTTATCTGAACTGTATTTTAGGTAAATGAGTGTCCAACCTGTCATGGGCCCTTTAAGTCAGTTTGTGTTGATTTAGTCCTTGTTTAGTTCTCTTTAGAGTTGGCTTTGGTTATGGTTTTGTCCTGCTTTATTCATAGTTAAGTAAGTTCTGCTTTAATCCTGATTTAGTCCTAGTTGGTCCTGGTTTGGTTCTAGTTTAGTCCTGGATTATTCCTGATTTGTTTAATCCTTGTTTAGTCCTAGTTTAGTGCTACAGTAGGACTAAACCATGTGTGTTCCTAGTTAAGACCTGGACAACTCCTGGTTTAATCCTAGTTTAGTCATGGTTTAATTGCTCTTAGGAGTTGGTTTAATCCAGCTTTATTCCTATTGTAGTTGGTTGGTAACTGGTTTAATCCAAACAAATTTCTTGTTTAGTCCTGATTTAGTCCTAGATTAGTCCTAGTTTAGAAATGTACTAACTGTCCAAGTTTAAACCCAGTTAACACCATTTTGCTTGACTTAGTCTTGGTTTACTACCCTTCGCTAAGTCTTGGTTTAGGCCATGAGTTTAGTCCAGGTTTAGTGCTGGTTAATTCCTGGTTTAGTGCTGGTTTAGTTCTAGTTAACTGCTACTTTAGTTCTGATTTAGTGCTAGTTTAGTGCTAGTTAATCCTGGTATAGCGTTAGTCCGGATTTAGTCCTTAGTTTAGCTAGTTTAGTGCAATTTTAGTCCTGCTTTAGAGCTAGTTTAGAGCTAGTTTAGTGCAATTTTAGTCCTGCTTTAGAGCTAGTTTAGAGCTAGTTTAGTGCTGATTTAGTACTAGTTTAGTCCTGGTTTAGTGCTGGTGCTCTGTGTGTAGTGTGCGGGCCGCTGTGTGTCCTGGTCCTGGTTCAGTCCTGGTCCTGGTTCAGTCCTGGTTCAGTCCTGGCTCAGTCCTGGTTCTGTCCTGGTCCTGGTTCAGTTCTGGTTCAGTCCTGGTCCTGGCTCAGTCCTGGTTCAGTCCTGGTCCTGGTTCAGTCCTTGTTCAGTCCTGGTTCAGTCCTGGTTCCGTCCTGGTCCTGGCTCAGTCCTGGCTCAGTCCTGGCTCAGTCCTGGTTCTGTCCTGGTCCTGGTTCAGTCCTGGTCCTGGCTCAACCCTGGTCCTGGTCCTGGTTCAGTCCTGGTCCTGGTTCAGTCCTGGCTCAACCCTGGTCCTGGTTCAGTCCTGGTCCTGGTTCAGTCCTGGTTCAGTCCTGGTCCTGGTTCAGTCCTGGTCCTGGTTCAGTGTAACGGCACAGATCCGTTGTGCTCGTCCTGGTTCAGTCCTGGTTCAGTCCTGGTTCAGCCCTGGTTCTGTCCTGGTCCTGGTCCAGTCCTGGTTCAGTCCTGGTCCTGGTTCAGTCCTGGTCCTGGTTCAGTGTAACGGCACAGATCACGTTGTGCTCGTCCTGGCTCAGTCCTGGTTCAGTCCTGGCTCAGTCCTGGCTCAGTCCTGGTCCTGGTTTAGTCCTGGTCCTGGTTTAGTCCTGGTCCTGGTTTAGTGTAGCGGCACAGATCACGTTGTGCTCGTCCTGGCTCAGTCCTGGTTCAGTCCTGGTCCTGACTCAGTCCTGGCTCAGTCCTGGTTCAGTCCTGGTCCTGGTTCAGTCCTGGTCCTGGCTCAGTCCTGGTTCAGTTTCCATGTGTGTAACGGCACAGATCACGTTGTGCTCGTCCTGGTTCAGTCCTGGTCCTGGCTCAGTCCTGGCTCAGTCCTGGCTCAGTCCTGGTCCTGGTCCAGTCCTGGTTCAGTTTCCATGTGTGTAACGGCACAGATCACGTTGTGCTCGTCCTGGTTCAGTCCTGGTCCTGGTCCTGGTCCTGGTTCAGTCCTGGTCCTGGTCCAGGTTCAGTCCTGGTCCTGGCTCAGTCCTGGTCCTGGCTCAGTCCTGGTCCTGGTCCTGGTTCAGTCCTGGTCCTGGTTCAGTCCTGGTTCAGTCCTGGCTCAGTCCTGGTTCTGTCCTGGTCCTGGTTCAGTTCTGGTTCAGTCCTGGTCCTGGCTCAGTCCTGGTTCAGTCCTGGTCCTGGTTCAGTCCTTGTTCAGTCCTGGTTCAGTCCTGGTTCAGCCCTGGTCCTGGCTCAGTCCTGGTCCTGGTTCAGTCCTGGTTCCGTCCTGGTCCTGGTTCATTCCTGGTCCTGGCTCAACCCTGGTCCTGGTCCTGGTTCAGTCCTGGTCCTGGTTCAGTCCTGGCTCAACCCTGGTCCTGGTTCAGTCCTGGCTCAACCCTGGTCCTGGTCCTGGTTCAGTCCTGGTCCTGGCTCAGTCCTGGTTCAGTCCTGGTCCTGGTTCAGTCCTGGTTCAGTCCTGGTCCTGGTTCAGTCCTGGTCCTGACTCAGTCCTGGCTCAGTCCTGGTCCTGGCTCAGTCCTGGCTCAGTCCTGGTCCTGGTCCAGTCCTGGTTCAGTTTCCATGTGTGTAACGGCACAGATCACGTTGTGCTCGTCCTGGTTCAGTCCTGGTCCTGGTCCTGGTTCAGTCCTGGTCCTGGTCCAGGTTCAGTCCTGGTCCTGGCTCAGTCCTGGTCCTGGCTCAGTCCTGGTCCTGGTCCTGGTTCAGTCCTGGTCCTGGACCTCTGTGCACTGTTTCCATGTGTGTAACGGCACAGATCACGTTGTACTCGTCCTGGTTCAGTCCTGGTTCAGTCCTGGTCCTGGTTCAGTCCTGGTCCTGGTTCAGTCCTGGCTCAGTCCTGGTCCTGGCTCAGTCCTGGTCCTGGTTTAGTCCTGGTCCTGGCTCAGTCCTGGTCCTGGTTTAGTGTAACGGCACAGATCACGTTGTGTGTCCTGGTTCAGTCCTGGTCCTGGCTCAGCCCTGGTCCTGGTCCTGGTCCTGGTTCAGTCCTGTCCTGGACCTCTGTGCACTCTTTCCATGTGTGTAGCGGCACAGATCACGTTGTGCTCGTCCTGGTTCAGTCCTGGTCCTGGTCCTGGTTCAGTCCTGGTCCTGGTCCAGGTTCAGTCCTGGTCCTGGCTCAGTCCTGGTCCTGGCTCAGTCCTGGTCCTGGTCCTGGTTCAGTCCTGGTCCTGGACCTCTGTGCACTGTTTCCATGTGTGTAACGGCACAGATCACGTTGTACTCGTCCTGGTTCAGTCCTGGTTCAGTCCTGGTCCTGGTTCAGTCCTGGTCCTGGTTCAGTCCTGGCTCAGTCCTGGTCCTGGCTCAGTCCTGGTCCTGGTTTAGTCCTGGTCCTGGCTCAGTCCTGGTCCTGGTTTAGTGTAACGGCACAGATCACGTTGTGTGTCCTGGTTCAGTCCTGGTCCTGGCTCAGCCCTGGTCCTGGTCCTGGTCCTGGTTCAGTCCTGTCCTGGACCTCTGTGCACTCTTTCCATGTGTGTAGCGGCACAGATCACGTTGTGCTCGTCCTGATGAGAGGAGCCGCTCACAAACAGGCCTCAGATTCACGGCGGCAGATGCTCTGGTCGAATCCAAATAAATCAAAGTAAATCCTAAACCAAACATTCTTTGTATGTAATGTTTGGTAGCAGTCGGCTTACACAAATTACTTCAAGATGGAATATTCTAGTAATCAATAACAAAGGTCCATGTTGTGCTTATGTGGAGGAGCTGGAGGAGGCACTACCTAATTTGTTCTTTAAATAATAACTTTAAAACAACATCAGTTCGACATATCTATTATTAATATTATGAACAATAGCAAAGAGTCCAGTCCAGCTGCTGAATGTACCGCTATTACATTGAACTGTACAAAACACAGAGGATAACGGGCTGCAACAATTAAAGGGCATATGACGGGTTTTTAAGATTTTCTAATTTTTACTTTACTTAGTGTATTAATATCTGTTGTAAATAGAAATTATAGTTTTACACCAATCAGGTCGCTGTTTGTGGAGAAAAGTTGAAAAACCTGTTGAAAAATACAGGAAGTAAACAAACTGATGACATCACACTGGGGAGACAAAGGTTATGCATAATTTACACAAAAGAAACTACTTTTTTACCCTTTAAACATTAATTCAACTAAATTAAAGGTGTTGACATTTGTTTTTATTTGTCAAATCAAAATAATGTGACATTAGATGAGTTTTGGCCCAGTTTACAGTGTTGTTGCTATGGTAATTTCCTAGCGTGATGTCATCATTTACAACCAGGAAGTAAAATTAAAAAGCTACAAATTGCGAAAACTGTGTAAAATTTGTAAAGAATTTTAGCTAATTTTGAAATATGTTTATCTGAACTACATTTTGGTTAAATGAGTCGTCCAACCTGTCATGGGCCCTTTAAAATAATAACTTTAAAACAACATCAGTTCGACATATCTATTATTAATATTATGAACAACAGCAAATAGTCCAGTCCAGCTGCTGAATATAAACTGTACAATACACAGAGGATAAAGGGCTGCAACAATTAAAGTGCGTATGACAGGTTTTTATCATTTTCTAATTTTGATTTTATTCAGTGTATTAATACCTCTTGTAAATATAAATTATAGTTTTACACCAATCAGGTCACTATTGGTGGAGAAAAGTCGAAACATCTATTGAAAATTACAGGAAGTAAACAAACTGATGACATCACACTGGGGAGACAAAGGTCATGCATAATTTACACAAAATAAGATACTTTTTTGAGCCTTTAAACATTAATTCAACAAAATAAAGGTGTCACATGTGTTTTTCTTTGTCAAATGAACAAAATCTGTGACATTAGATGAAGTTTTGCCCTAGTTTAGTGTGGTTATATGGTGATTTCGAGTGTGATGTCATATTTATAACCAGGAAGTAAAATTAAAAACCTAAAAAAATAGTTAAACTGGGGTAAAATTTGTGAAGATTCTAGCAGAAATTGAAATATATTTATCTGAACTGCATTTTAGTGAATTGAGTAGTTCAACCTGTCATGGGCCCTTTAATCACAATAACCATGACTAGTGGACTATTAAAGTAATTTAAAGGGCCCATGACAGGTCTGACCACTCATTTGCCTAAAATGCAGTTAAGATAAATATATTTCAAGTTTTGCTAAAATTCTTTACAAATGTTATCCTGGTTTAGCAGTTTTATACGTTTTAATTTGACTTCCTGGTTGTAAATAATGACATCACACTAGGAAATTACCATAGCAACTACACTGTAAACTGGGCTAAAACTCATCTAATGTCATCAATTCTTTTACCTGACAAATAAATATATATTTGAACTTATTTATTTAGTGGTTAAATGGTCAAAAAAGTAGTTTATTTTGTGTAAATTATGTATAAAGTTTGTCTCCCCAGTGTGATGTCATCAGTTTGTTTACTTCCTGTAATTTTCAACATATTTATCATCTTTTCTCCACAAACAGTGACCTGATTGGTGTAAAACTATCATTTATATTCACACACTGTATTAATACACTGAATGAAGTCAAAATTAGAAAATCATAAAAACCTGTCATACGCCCTTTAAATGGATATTTCAATAATTGTTCATCATTATCTGGACTTTATCGACTCTTAAACAAAAGAGGTTTTATTAGAAAAACAGCAACATTGATTTAAACATTGAAATGACAAAATCATCAATAATACACTTCAATGGTAAGCGGCCCTCAGTCTGGTAAAAGTAATTTATTATTCAAAAATCTAAATGTACAACAACAAAAAATAGTTCTTTGGTTCATTGATCAAAAAATAATTGCAAAATAATTGTTTAGTTGCAGCCCTAAGTGACACTGAAAATAATGTGATATTGTTGTCTGAACTGATACAAACTTAGATATTTTTCACTACATTCAACACGTCGCAGTTGAAATAAACAGTTTTAATTCAAATTGATACAAAACTTAGACAGTGTTATATTCATTTAATGTTTTTTATATATATTGGGAAAAAAATCTAATTAAAATTGTAAACTTATATATATTTAATATGTTGGGACAATCATTTTCTACAGATTTTTATCATGACATTATACTGCAGACCTTGACTACCTTAACTTTACTTTAATTTTTTGGCCAAAACAGCAAGATAAATATCAGTTTTCGGCTGAAAAATGCATAAATGTTTAATGACGCAGGGCTGGGCAGTTAATCATATATATACATTTGTGATTTCAATTATTACTCTGCTCAATTACAAAAATGTTGTACGTGAAAATACAATTAATTAAGAACCACAAGTGTGCTCCTTTTGCCTCAAACCCGGAGCAAAGGCACTTTTCTAAAACATGACTAATAAATTACATTCGGTCTATACTTTCTCTACAGAAAAAAGTATTTGTTCAAAAATAATTTCAGTTATGCAGCAAACAATCACAATTATAATTTCTGACGTAATGGAGCAGCCCTATAATGACGCGCATGTTTTTGTGATCAAATCTTGAAAGAAAAAACAAACAAACTTTATTTAATCTTGGGAAATACAACTAAAAGCTCAGAGTCATAAAGCATTTTCATTACACAAAACATCCCTATAAATACGTCAATGTGATCCCTCATTGGTCCAGGTGTGGTCCATCGTAGAAAGGGTTTCAGGGGTTGTCATCTGGACGCTGTTTGAAGATCGAGACGTTTTGACTTTTATCCAAAAGTCATTGTCAATCTGAGAGCTGGTCTGGGAGACAAGACGCCGACAGAGAAACAGAGCAATGTAGTTTATTCGATAGAGTGCAGTGAGGACATAGAACTATAATAAAACCTGGAAGATGAATCCAAAATGGCCGCCCTGTTTATCCCTATGGAGTGAGCTCATTGGTGCATGACCCCAAAAAAGTTTCTTATTTCCGCATTTACTTCCTGATACGGAGGCTGCCATCTTTGCTTTAGGGCGCCACGTGACCACAATCCCCCACTTCATATAAAAACGGTAATTTCGGTGATTTTAGAAACGGTAGAAAAGAACATTTCCTTCTATTTTATTTAAATACTGATAATAATTCAGTTCTGTCTGTGATTATAATGTGACATTTTAGAAAAAGGCTGGTTCCAAGAGGCTGCAGTACCTCACACGACCACTAATCAACCTGGGACACAGACAGAGGGGGCGTGGCTTATCCAGTTCATTTAATACATCCATGAGTGAGGACAGTTGTAACGTTACATAGAGAGACCAAACAGCCATTGCACAAAAGGCTGTACCAACACAGAAGATCTACCTCCACAGGACCACAAAGTGCAGTCCATCTGCACCTAAAAGCTACAAACCACTCGTTTGAGGACAGTGAGGTGAAGATATTGAGCAGAAGAAGAACTGGTTTGAAAGAGGAGTAAAGGAGGCCATTTTTGTCAAAAGAGAGAATCCGTCTCTAAACAGGAATGGGGGCTTAAGATTTAATTTGGCTCAGATTTATGAGCCTCCTAACACCCTGGTCCAAATCAATAGACCAGTCAAATGCTAATGAGGTCATCAGCAGTGAGGAGGGAGCAACAGCCATCAATAGAACAATAGATCTAAGACAATAATAGACCTGAGCCACAGGTGAAACTGGGCAGGGCCAACTATTAAACTAACAAAGACAGACCAATTATCAAGTCTCAGGTGACAAACAAACAATTTTCCAAACAAAGACAGGCGTTCAGTGACTCCTCCCTGTGGGCAGGACTCTCACTACTTAGAGTAACATATAAGCCTGAGTTCCCAGACCAGCTCTCAGATTGACAATGACTATTGGATAAAAGTCGAAACGTCTCGATCTTCAAACAGCGTCCGGATGACGACCCCTGAAACCCTTTCTACGATCACAATTATAATTTCTGACATAATAGAGCAATAATATGTTTTTGTGATCAAATCTTCAAAGAAAAAACAAACAAACTTTACTTAATCTTGGGAAATACAACTAAAAGCTCAGAGTCTTAAAGCATTTTCATTACACAAAACATCCCTATAAATATCCAGACCGTCCATGATTAACCCAGATGATTTCATACATGTCTACACCCGTTAACCCTTCCTCTGCCCTCTGTCCCGCTCGCAGTGATCATGACCGGCTCGTGCGACTCCAAATCCAGCGCCGACTCCAACTCGACCCTGCGGCGCGAGCTCAAGCAGTTCTTCGGCTGGGTGCGCAAACACGCCTACGGGTGCAGCAGCATGTCCATGAAGATGTACGACCAGTGGAGGGGCCTCATGCAGAAGTCCCACAAAACCCGCAACCAGGTAGGTAAGCATCGCTACGGCAACGGGGGGGGGGAGACCACAACGACCGACGGCGGCACCGTTTTAACCAGTGGTGGAAAGTTAAAGGTCAGAACTTAAAGGGGATGTGTTATGCAAAAGCGACTTCAATGATTAACTTGTGGTTCCTCATCATTAGTTTACTCAGAGCTGTGTTTTGATTGATTCCTGCACGTCTGTACATAGAACTATAATAAAACCTGGAAGATGAATCCAAAATGGCCGCCCTGTTTATCCCATAGAACTATAATAAAACCTGGAAGATGAATCCAAGATGGCCGCCCTGTTTATCCCTATGGAGTGAGCTCATTGGTGCATGACCCCAAAAAAGTTTCTTACTTCCGCATTTACTTCCTGATACGGAGGCGGCCATCTTTGTTTTACTTCCTGATACGGAGACGGCCATCTTTGTTTTACTTCCTGATACGGAGGCGGCCATCTTTGCTTTACTTCCTGATACGGAGGCGGCCATCTTTGTTTTAGGGCGCCACGTGACCACAATCCCCCACTTCATATAAAAACGGTAATTTCTGTGATTTTAGAAACGGTAGAAAAGAACATTTCCTTCTATTTTATTTAAATACTGATAATAATTCAGTCCTGTCTGTGATTATAATGTGACATTTTAGAAAAAGGCTGCAGTACCTCACACGACCACTAATCAATCTGGGACACAGACAGAGGGGGCGTGGCTTATCCAGTTCATTTAATACATCCATGGTTCTGTATTGTCCTGCAACTGAGGCTCAAGTGCTCAGAAAATTCCTGTTTTCACCTTCCCCCTATCCCCGCCCAGTTGACAAGTGGTGATTATTTGAAAAATGAAGAATCCGAGTGACACATGTAGAGTTAAAAATGAAGAATCCGAGTGACACATGTAGAGTTAAAAATGAAGAATCCGAGTGACACATGTAGAGTTAAAAATGAAAATCACGTGGCCAATTTTCAAAAATAAAAACATGTAAATGACAATTTGCTGCTTGTTGGAGTGAAATCCAACGATCAGTTTTGCAGTTTTGAACAGATAAGATAAGATAAGAGGAGATAAGATAAGATAAGAGATCCTTTATTTGTCCCACAATGGGGGAAATTCCACTGTTGCAACACACAGTTTAGAACAGGAATGAATGAAATAGGCGCATGCAATAAAAATAGGATAAATAATTACTAAACATGGTAATAAAAATACAATATAAAGTATAAAGTGCACACTCTTATTTACAGTAGGTGGCTGTCTGGGAATAAATAGTAAAAATGGCAAATAAAGTGGCTGGAAGTCAATGGATCTGTTTCTATTACAAATAAATGTAAGATCAATATTGTAGTTTACAATAAACAAAATGTTAAATGATGATCTACTTATGTTACAGTTTAATACGAAGTACCTGGAAAAAAAACATGTCTCTTTTAAGTAACATTTAACAAGTCATTTTACAGTGGATACTTTAGACCAGGCATGTCCAAACTCAGGCCCGGGGGCCAAATGCGGCCCTCAGACCAATTTTTCTTGGCCCTTAGTCTTCCTGGTGAACTGGCCCACATTGTCCTGATAAGTACTATTTACAGCACATTTCAGATTTTCTACAATTCCAACCTAAATAACTAACATTTTGGTGCCACACAGACCTGATATTAAGGCACTGAGACTGAATGTAGATGTGGTGGAGCTTAAAACATCAGATAAATGCAGCTTTTTTTAAATGTTTCACGATTGATTTGTGGCCCTCCGCTTGATCTATATTTCAATATGTGGCCCTCGATGGAAAAAGTTTGGACACCCCTGGTTTATACTTTTACTTCACTACATTTGAGACTTCAATACATTAACACAGTGTTTCCCAACCAGGGGTACGGGGACCCCAAGGGGTACTTGAGGAATTACCAGGGGGTCCTTGGAATGGTTTCAATGAAGATGAAATGTACTTTTATCTGAAAAAATGTGTAAAAACTGTGATTAGTTGTGAATTTAGCATCTTTTTGGAGCATCTTGGACCATAAATATAATTAAAACGATACATATAATAGTAATAACTGACTATATTCCACTAGTAAACCCATTTATTTGTCTGAAACTCAAATTAAGGGGTACTCTGAGTGGGACACAAAACTTAGGGGGTCCTTGAGACAAAAAAGGTTGGGAACCACTGCATTAACATACACTACAGACTGAAAGTAGAAGTAGTTTCCATATTTTTGAAATTTAGAAATTTAGAATGTTCATGGTTCATTCTGACTAAAGGTTTTGAGTTCAAGCCCCCAAACATAAACATAAAATTCTCAAGAAAATATAAGAAAATTATTGGAATTGCTCACCAAACATTTTTATGAAAAGTACAACAAAAATGAACCGCTTTAGCAGATTAAAGTAAAGTACTTTGACTTTTTCTCAATAAACAGAACTGATTCCTTCTTCCACCACTGGTTTTAACACAAAGTCGAGGAGCGAACAGTGAATTTGTCATTTCCACTTTCAGGTTCTACAAGGGGATAAGTCGTAGCGTGGGACTTTGGATGGACTAAGACATTTTTAAATGACTCAAGATTGACTTTTTCTTTCTTTTTTTTTTTTTTGGAGCAAACTGTTCTCCTGGATTGCATTCTACTTGACTTTGGTTCGCTGTTGCCACAATTCATAATAAAAGACACTTGAAACGAGAGTAAACAAGCAAAGACAATGCAACCAGCCAGAGGGAGACGGAGGAGAACGTGGACTCGGAGCGCCCTCTGCTGGCTGGGGTTTGACAGTGCAGACGACATGAGACTGATGTATTTGTACTGAGCTCGAGCAGCGTATTTAAAACTGTGTAAAGGTTTATTGTAATGCTTAAATTATGTTAAAATGTAAAGACTGAAGGCCTGTTCCGCAGTCCATTGTACATTTCTTTTGTTTTGTCAGTGCTGTATGAGAAGATAAAGACCCTTTAAAAGTTTGCAAACTAAAACGATCTAAATTCTGGAATGGTAAAAGTGAAGTGGGATGTAATGTGAGAAACTGGGATTAGCCTCAGCATACCACAAAATATGAAAAATGAAGGTGGTTTTGACAAATTTAGATATTTTATGAAGGCAAAATCCAAATGCTTAGGTTGTACTGGAGAAATACTTAAAGTGCGTATGACGGCCATGATGTCAAAATGGCAATAAAACGGACAAAAACAGACATTGTTAATAAAACACAACATCAACACAAAATATAATACAATATTTACAAAAATGTACAGTGAGCGGCCAAATAGAGTTTAGTGTGTGCATGTAAATGTGTTCACCAGCCACTCTGTGAATGTTTCTTAAATGTTTTGTAAGAGGAGAAGTGTTTAATGGTGTTGGGTACACAGTTCCACACAACAAAAAATGTAAATCTATCCGAGCTTAAAATGGCTTGAATTTATCATTTTGATCTGGATTTGAGTAGATTTGACTCAATGAGATTTAATTGTTGACGTGATGCAGAATATTTCACTGTTTTCAAGGTATTTCTGACTGATCCTGCGATAATTTTGCTTAAAATAAGAAAATAAATGTGTCAGTGGTAAGTAAAATGATCTTAACCACTGACAGATAATTTGGATTGAAATAAGAAATAATGCATTGAAACAAGTCACAAACGGTTTGAAACAATTAAAATAATCTAGTTCAATCAAATAAATCGTCTCCACTGATCTTAATGAGTCAAAACGTCTGAAATTCAGATTAATATCCTCAAATCAAGACATTTGAACTCAACTAGAACTTCTCTCTGGCCGCTCTCACAGACCAGGCCTGACTGAAGCTGCTCTTTCTCAGACGGATTACACAGTCACCTCTCATTGAGCCTCGAGTGACACGACCTGAGATGTTTCTTTGGGTGATGAGAGCGACCAGAGGAGCAGGGGCCAAATCATGTAGGGCTTTGTAAATGAGGCACAGATCTGTCCAGCTTAAAAAACAATACTTTTTTAAAAGTCCACAATGGTGATATTGCCTTGGTTTTTTATCTCAAACTTTGATGGACTGTTTGTACAGACTCTCCAGGGGTTTTGATGTGTAATTACTATGTTAAGTGTATACTTAGATGTCTACATTTGTGTGCTAATTGAGGGATAATGGTTTATAAGGCTAGCTGTTACTGTAATACTGATTTCATTCCTTGCGAACTCTAACAGGACGAGCTCTCTGCCATTTTCGTTTCTTAAAAGTAGGACCCTTCATGTACAAGTTTACAAGTTTGACACAATGGGCCCTTTTCACAAAACCCCACCGGCTGGTTCCTCTGGCCGTGCACATGCAAAGCTTCACTTCCTGTTTTGTTCATTCCTTTTGGGGAATTAGCCGAGTCTCGCTAAGATAAATCAATAATCACTGAAAAAAGCGGAGTCTGGGAAACAGCGCTGTGAGCGTGTTAAGACCTGTACGTACGGTAGAAGTGCTTTACCGGGAGAAACCTGTGTTATATAAAATGTTGTTTTTTTGTAGCTAATGCTAACCTACTCACTGCAAAAAAGGCCTATCAAAAAATAAGAAAATAAACTCAAAATAAGACCTTTTTACCCTAATTTAAGTGAAATTATCTGCCAGTGGAATAAGATTATTTTACTTATCAAGTTTACTTAAAACAAGTCAAATAATGTCAATTTGATGTAGTCCTGTCAAGTGAAAAAATCTTAAAATTGGACTTTTAAGATTAATTTGCTTAATTCAAGTAAATTTAACTAAATTAGATAATCCCTTTTTGCAGTGTTTTAATTTAATATACAATGTTATACACCTCAAAAAGTGGATTTTAAGAAAGTAAAAAAGTCTTATAACAAGAAATAAATTCTTATTTTTTCTCTAAAAAGAAAAAAAATCTCGTCTAGGAAAAAAATCTTAAGACAAAAAATGTTATTTTAAGAAATAAAACCTAGCCTTTTCTTATTAAGATATATTTGCTCAAATCTGTTCTATTTTTGCTTGTAACAAGATACAAAGGTTAATTTGAATCTTATTTAACTGTAGACTAAGAGTATTTTTCTTAATTTGAGAAAAAGTAAGAATACAAACATGTCTTGATATCATTATCAAGAAAAAAGCTGTAATTCATGGGAATAAATTAGATAATTTTACTTATATCAAGCAAAATGTCCTTGAAATGTGATATCAATAAGAAATTATTGCTTACATTTTACAATTTTAAGGATATTTTTCCAACATCTAGTCTTAAAATGAGAAAAATATTCTTAAATTGAGCAACTTACAAACAAATCTTTACTGATTTATTCTTTTTTTGAGTATAATTTCCTTGAATCTGTTCATTCAGAACATTTGGCTTAAATCAAGCCATTTACAGGAGCAACTGGCTTCAATTGAGACATTTTTTCTTGTTTTTTGACTTATTTTTTCTTGATCACCAGAAAAAAAATCTTAAAACAAGTTTTCTAAGCAAGAAATTTTTGCTTACCCCATTGGCAGATTTTTTTTGCTTAAAACAAGCAATTTTAGTCCAGTTTTAAGTTTTTTTTTTCTTGTTTCTAGTAAAGCACTTTTTGCAGTGTAACACCATCTAACCTTTTCACAAAAACACTATACTTGGCATATTAAGTACTTTTTATCCAGTTTGTCTGCTTTATACTTAAGTGACTGTGTGTTGTCCTTTAACACGTACTTTTACAGATTTTCTTGGTGACATATTTATATTGTAGGTAAAATGATTATCCCGCTGTTTCTTCATCATTAGATCTTTTTTAATTCGATTTTTTTCTTGCAAGATTCTGCTAAGTCTAATAGTACATAATATATACTACAAATCATAGACATTTGAGCCTAGAAAATAGTATTTTTGGATGGATGCTTTATTGATCCACGAGGGGGAAATTAAAATGCCATGGATTTACATAACACACGTACACAACACAATGAAGCACAATTAAACACAATTAGACAACGTTATGGACTCTGCTACAGACCCTTGTAGCGTCACAATAAGACAGCGTAGCGTACAATAAGAAAGCATGAATAACAACAACATTTATACAAAGTGTTTGTTATAAAAACACACAGCTGCTGGTGTAAAAGAGTAGAACACCGGGGCATCACCCGTCGTCCACTAAAGGAGCTTTTAAAGGGCCTATGACAGGTTGGACGACTCACTTGACTAAAATGCAGTTAAGATAAATATATTTCACTGTTTGCTAAAATGCTGTTCAAATTTTATCCCAATTAAGCAATTTTTCAGGTTTTAATTTCACTTCCTGGTTGTGAATGATGACATCACACTAGGAAATTAGAAAGTACATTGGGCAAAAACTGATCTAATGTTAGAGATTTTTTTAATTTGACAAAGAAAAATACAAATGAACGCCTTTATTTTGTTGAATTAATGTTTAAAGGGACAAAAAAGTTGTCTCTTTTACGTAAATTATGCATAACCTTTGTCTCCCCAGTGTGATGTCATCAGTTTGTTTACTTCCTGTAATTTTCAACATATTTTTCCATTTTTCTCCACAAACAGCGACCTGATTGATGTAAAACTATAATTTATATTTACAAGAGGTATTAATGCACCGAATAAAGTTAAAATTAGAAAATGTTAAAAACCTGTCATAGGCACTTTAAGCTCATTTAAGATGCTCCAGAGGGGATGGTCTGCCAAAGAGACAACAGTTTGGAGTTTGGTCCTCGTTCTTTTGTCCATAATAATGTCCACAGAGTCCAAACTCAGACCTATCACTGTCCTTTTGTAATAGAAAGGACAAACTGATATTTTCACCCTGGAAATTCAAACTTGTAGCTTATTTTTGTCATAAAAACTTAAAACCATCTGCTTTTTCATTTGGTGTAAATCAGTCTGAAGATGGTCCACTTCATTTTGTTTCTAGTCACCTCCATTCCAGAATTCAGAACATGATTATGACATTTAAAGGGTCCGTACAGTCATTCTGTGGTCTTTGTAGTCAGTGATATCATATGTTTTATTTATTATGTACTGTATATACTTATTTGTATCTACTGTTTGAATGTGTAAATGTACATCTAAAATATATGTTCGTAACCGGGTTTGTTTTGTTTGTTATACGCAATACGGGACATTTTTCTGACACATTTTGATTGGATTTTAGGTTTATTTTTAAATCCAGATTCAGCGCACAACCTTTCAAACAAGATGTGGAGCAGAAACGATAAAACTGAACTAAACAAGTCTAAAATGTGTTCTAAACTACAAAGTCAGCTGGTTTTACACAAAATATAACCACACAGAATTTGAATATTTAGTTAATTCACTATTTTTGAGTGCAGATTCCTTCCAACTATTGAAATTGTAATTGAATTTGATCATATTTTGCAGTTTTACTATTAAAATATGGTATGAAATGTTGGATTTGTTTCATGTGTAAACCTGTTGGAGTCATGCTTCTTCCCATAAACAGTGGTGTATTTATTATTTAATAAAGAGCACAATCCTGACCAGCGGGTGGAGCTGTTCTTTTACAAAACCTGCACTTCCCTCCACAGCGTCCTTAATGGTCCCATATCCTGCAAAATGGACTTTTCAGAGGTTCTAACCTTCCTCCAGTGCTATTTGGGCCTCGGATGTTGTGCCCAAAGTGGTTTTTTGATTGATTCCCTCATGTTTTCACTAGAGAACTGTCTTTTCCGTCCCCCTCGGCTGAGCAGCAGACGGGGGCTCCTCACTAAGATGACGCGGTGTTTAAGCCACGCCTCCAGGAAGAATAAAAACAGCTAATGCTAATGCTACACAGTAATTACACGATGGATACGACAGATAGAAGATTCGTCCAGGTGTGGTTCATCGTAGAAAGGGTTTCAGGGGTTGTCATCCGGACGTTGTTTGAAGATCGAGATGTTTCGACTTTTAGCCAAAAGTCATTGTCAATCTGAGAGCTGGTCTGGGAACTCAGGCTTATATGCTACTCTAAGTCGTGAGAGTCCTGCCCATACCAGCTCTCTGATTGACAATGACTTTTGGATAAAAGTCGAAACGTCTCGATCTTCAAACAGCGTCCGGATGACAACCCCTGAAACCCTTTCTACGACAGATAGAAGAGTTAGCTTGTTATTTACCAAACGGCACGTCCGTGGTTGAGGCCCTGGAGCACGTCAAACTCCAGGTCAGATCCAGGACGTAGGACTCAGCACGACGCACCGTCAGGACCAGAAAATGTTTATTCAGTGTTTGTGTATCGCTGTTTACCGGAGCACACGGCGCATGCACCATCTCCACTACAGGGGAGGCACGGGTTGGGCGGGGGAGGCAGCCTGCTCTCTGTTCGGGGGGGTCAGATCTCAGAGTGAGCCGTTTGCTTTTGCAGGAGGGGGGCCAGTCCAAGAAATGGGTGTTTTTTGTAAACTGTTATGTTATGGATATTACACAACGAGAAAATGTATCAACAAAGCCCTTAGAACAGACTGTGTGAAGGGGAAAAGAGCAGGATATGGGACCTTTAACACAGCACTGATCATCATTAGACCGCGCGGGCATCGGTTTCATAATGAGAAACTTCCAGAAGGACTCCGGTGTCAGTGTTAAATCTTGGGCCGGTCCTGATGTGATGAAGAGGACACACGATCGCCCGGTTAATATTGAAGAGGAGCTGCTTTAGTTACATGTGTGGGATTGGATGCACCTGAGGGGAAAGGGCTGCCGTCCACGTGAGACGCAAACGCACTCTGTGTTTCCATGGAGATGTTATTGTATAGCAGCCGCAAAACTAATATTTCTTGCATTTATTCAGTTATGTGTGTCTTTACAGCTTGGAAATGCCGAGAAGAGCATGTGGGATCACCTCTCCACGGATCTGACCTGTAACTTGCTCCGGTGGTTAAATACAGAGACGGTTTACACGCAGTTTTTTGACGGTTGAAACGGTCGTTCAGCAAAATAAAGGTGTAATTGTTTGTCAAATTATTACCGTTGTGTGATTTATTTAGACTTTGGCCCGTGTTTTCCAAACGGTTGCTAGGTAACAATTTAGCAAAAACCACTACGGTGGCCTTGAAGTGCAAAATATGCACCCAAATTCAAAACACGCACCTAACTTAGAAAACACGCACCTAACTTAGAAAACACGCACCTAACTTAGAAAACACGCACCTAACTTAGAAAACACGCACCTAACTTAGAAAACACGCGCTCAAATTAAGAAAACACAAACCTTAATTCAGATTTGGGTTTCTAAGATTTTTTTTTTTTTTTAATTTAAGGAAAAGGGGGAACAATGCATATTAATGAACATTTACCCAAATGTAAATATGCCAGATTATAGCCCAAGGCTAATTTCCATCTGCAGACGCCCCCTGCAGGTCACAGAAAGATAAGAACACACAGTACACTTCAGTTAATCAGAGACAGGAAAACAAGGTTGTGTTAGTACAACTACAAACATTCAACAGAAACAAGTCGAAGAGTCACAGACAACAATTAAGACACATCTGTATTGCACAAGCCCTTCGACTGCAGAGTCCTATTGCACACACCCTTACATTGCACTGATCCCTATAAGTTGGGTGTGTGTTTTCTAAGTTGGGTGCATGTTTTCTAAGTTGGGTGTGTGTTTTCTAAGTTGGGTGCATGTTTTCTAAGTTGGGTGCATGTTTTCTAAGTTGGGTGTGTGTTTTCTAAGTTGGGTGCATGTTTTCTAAGTTGGGTGTGTGTTTTCTAAGTTGGGTGCATGTTTTCTAAGTTGGGTGCATGTTTTCTAAGTTGGGTGCATGTTTTCTAAGTTGGGTGTGTGTTTTCTAAGTTGGGTGCATGTTTTCTAAGTTGGGTGTGTGTTTTCTAAGTTGGGTGCATGTTTTCTAAGTTGGGTGCATGTTTTCTAAGTTGGGTGTGTGTTTTCTAAGTTGGGTGCATGTTTTCTAAGTTGGGTGCATGTTTTCTAAGTTGGGTGCATGTTTTCTAAGTTGGGTGCATGTTTTCTAAGTTGGGTGTGTGTTTTCTAAGTTGGGTGCATGTTTTCTAAGTTGGGTGTGTGTTTTCTAAGTTGGGTGTGTGTTTTCTAAGTTGGGTGCATGTTTTCTAAGTTGGGTGCATGTTTTCTAAGTTGGGTGTGTGTTTTCTAAGTTGGGTGTGTGTTTTCTAAGTTGGGTGTGTGTTTTCTAAGTTGGGTGTGTGTTTTCTAAGTTGGGTGTGTGTTTTCTAAGTTGGGTGCGTGTTTTCTAAGTTGGGTGCATGTTTTTTCAAAGTGGGTGCGTGTTTTCTAAGTGGGGTGTGTGTTTTCTAAGTTGGGTGTGTGTTTTCTAAGTTGGGTGCGTGTTTTCTAAGTTGGGTGTGTGTTTTCTAAGTTGGGTGTGTGTTTTCTAAGTTGGGTGTGTGTTTTCTAAGTTGGGTGTGTGTTTTCTAAGTTGGGTGTGTGTTTTCTAAGTTGGGTGCGTGTTTTCTAAGTTGGGTGTGTGTTTTCTAAGTTGGGTGTGTGTTTTCTAAGTTGGGTGTGTGTTTTCTAAGTTGGGTGTGTGTTTTCTAAGTTGGGTGTGTGTTTTCTAAGTTGGGTGTGTGTTTTCTAAGTTGGGTGTGTGTTTTCTAAGTTGGGTGCATGTTTTCTAAGTTGGGTGCATGTTTTCTAAGTTGGGTGTGTGTTTTCTAAGTTGGGTGTGTGTTTCTAAGTTGGGTGTGTGTTTTCTAAGTTGGGTGTGTGTTTTCTAAGTTGGGTGTGTGTTTTCTAAGTTGGGTGTGTGTTTTCTAAGTTGGGTGTGTGTTTTCTAAGTTGGGTGTGTGTTTTCTAAGTTGGGTGTGTGTTTTCTAAGTTGGGTGTGTGTTTTCTAAGTTGGGTGTGTGTTTTCTAAGTTGGGTGTGTGTTTTCTAAGTTGGGTGTGTGTTTTCTAAGTTGGGTGTGTGTTTTCTAAGTTGGGTGTGTGTTTTCTAAGTTGGGTGTGTGTTTTCTAAGTTGGGTGTGTGTTTTCTAAGTTGGGTGTGTGTTTTCTAAGTTGGGTGTGTGTTTTCTAAGTTGGGTGTGTGTTTTCTAAGTTGGGTGCGTGTTTTCTAAGTTGGGTGTGTGTTTTCTAAGTTGGGTGTGTGTTTTCTAAGTTGGGTGCGTGTTTTCTAAGTTGGGTGTGTGTTTTCTAAGTTGGGTGCGTGTTTTCTAAGTTGGGTGTGTGTTTCTAAGTTGGGTGTGTGTTTTCTAAGTTGGGTGAGTGTTTTCTAAGTTGGGTGCGTGTTTTCTAAGTTGGGTGTGTGTTTCTAAGTTGGGTGTGTGTTTTCTAAGTTGGGTGTGTGTTTTCTAAGTTGGGTGCATGTGTTTTCTAAGTTGGGTGTGTGTTTTCTAAGTTGGGTGTGTGTTTTCTAAGTTGGGTGTGTGTTTTCTAAGTTGGGTGTGTGTTTTCTAAGTTGGGTGTGTGTTTTCTAAGTTGGGTGTGTGTTTTCTAAGTTGGGTGTGTGTTTTCTAAGTTGTGTGTGTGTGTTTTCTAAGTTGGGTGTGTGTTTTCTAAGTTGTGTGTGTGTGTTTTCTAAGTTGGGTGCGTGTTTTCTAAGTTGGGTGTGTGTTTTCTAAGTTGGCTGCGTGTTTTCTAAGTTGGGTGTGTGTTTTCTAATTTGGCTGCGTGTTTTCTAAGTTGGGTGTGTGTTTTCTAAGTTGGGTCGTGTTTTCTAGGATTGGGTGCGTGTTTTCTAAGTTGGGTGCCTGTTTTCTAAGTTGGAGTGCGTGTTTTCTAAGTTGGAGTGTGTTTTCTAAGATTGGGTGTGTTTTCTAAGTTGGGTGCGTGTTTTCTAAGTTGGGTGTGTGTTTTCCTAAGTTGTGTGTTTTCTAAGTTGGGTGCGTGTTTTCTAAGTTGGGTGCGTGTTTTCTAAGTTGGGTGTGTGTTTTCTAAGTTGGGTGTGTGTTTTCTAAGTTGGGTGCGTGTTTTCTAAGTTGGGTGTGTGTTTTCTAAGTTGGGTGTGTGTTTTATTCTAAGTTGGGTGTGTGTTTTCTAAGTTGGGTGCATGTTTTCTAAGTTGGGTGTGTGTTTTCTAAGTTGGGTGTGTGTTTTCTAAGTTGGGTGAATGTTTTCTAAGTTGGGTGTGTGTTTTCTAAGTTGGGTGTGTGTTTTCTAAGTTGGGTGTGTGTTTTCTAAGTTGGGTGCGTGTTTTCTAAGTTGGGTGTGTGTTTCTAAGTTGAGTGTGTGTTTTCTAAGTTGGGTGTGTGTTTCTAAGTTGAGTGTGTGTTTTCTAAGTTGGGTGTGTGTTTCTAAGTTGAGTGTGTGTTTTCTAAGTTGGGTGTGTGTTTTCTAAGTTGGGTGTGTGTTTTCTAAGTTGGGTGTGTGTTTTCTAAGTTGGGTGCGTGTTTTCTAAGTTGGGTGCGTGTTTTCTAAGTTGGGTGTGTGTTTTCTAAGTTGGGTGTGTGTTTTCTAAGTTGGGTGCGTGTTTTCTAAGTTGGGTGTGTGTTTTCTAAGTTGGGTGTGTGTTTTCTAAGTTGGGTGTGTGTTTTCTAAGTTGGGTGCGTGTTTTCTAAGTTGGGTGTGTGTTTTCTAAGTTGGGTGCGTGTTTTCTAAGTTGGGTGCGTGTTTTCTAAGTTGGGTGTGTGTTTTCTAAGTTGGGTGTGTGTTTTCTAAGTTGGGTGCATGTTTTCTAAGTTGGGTGTGTGTTTTCTAAGTTGGGTGTGTGTTTCTAAGTTGAGTGCGTGTTTTCTAAGTTGGGTGTGTGTTTTCTAAGTTGGGTGTGTGTTTTCTAAGTTGGGTGTGTGTCTCTAAGTTGGGTGTGTGTTTTCTAAGTTGGGTGTGTGTTTTCTAAGTTGGGTGCATGTTTTCTAAGTTGGGTGTGTGTTTCTAAGTTGGGTGTGTGTTTCTAAGTTGAGTGCGTGTTTTCTAAGTTGGGTGTGTGTTTTCTAAGTTGGGTGTGTGTTTTCTAAGTTGGGTGTGTGTTTTCTAAGTTGGGTGTGTGTTGTATTAACGTGTGCACGGTTTGCCCTTCGGGGCCGCCATAATAAACTGTAAAACTGGGGACAGAAGGGCAAAGTGTTCACTACGTTTTAGTGACATGTGTCTCTAACCTGTCATATGCTCTTTACTTTTCAATCTTTTTTTTTTTTTTAAAGTACTTTCTCCATGGTTTGAGGGGTTCTTTTTGACACAATCATGGGGACATTCTACATAAAGTTTGAGTTCAAGTCCTGACTTTTCAGCAAACAAAATAATACATAAACATTGAGAATTTGATTGACTTTCTTTCTTTCTTTATCAAGATCAGCACATTTTACTTTTTAATAGTTATCAAAAACGTGTGCAAGATTCTTTTACTTCAGTACTTAAGCAGATTTGTACATGTGATACTTTTACTGAATTTGTCATTGATTTGCTCCTATATCTTTATCTATGCGGAGGCGGGGCTTATCAGTTCTGCGGTATTGAACAGGAAGTAAATGAACCTGTTTCTATATGAAGCCGTTTCAGATCGAAATAGTTGTTTACGATGAACAAAGTGTAAAATGATGATCTACTTATGTTATACTTACATGTTAATATCGTAGAAAGGGGTTCAGGGGTTGTCATCCGGACGCCGTTTAAAGATCGAGACGTTTCGACTTCTATCCAAAAGTCATTGTCAATCTGAGAGCTGGTCTGGGAACCTGGGCCTTATATGCTACTCTAAGTAGTGGGAGTCCTGCCCACAGGGAGGAGTCACTGAACCCTGTCTTTGTTATAAGATTGTTTGTTTGTCACCTGGGACTTGATTAATTGGTCTGTCTTGTTTGATTAATGGTTGGCCTCACCTAGTTTCACCTGTGGCTAAAGGTCTATTGTTATCTTGATATCTGGCTGTTGCTCCCTCCTCACTGCTGATGACCTCATTAGCATTTGACTGGTCTATTGATCTGGACCAAGGTGTTAGAATGCTGTCATAAATTTTGGCTAAATTAAATCTTAAGCCCCCATTCCTGTTCAGGGAAGGATTCTCTCTTTTGACAAAAATGGCCTCCTTTACTCCTCTTTCAAACCAGTTCTTCTCTCTGCTCAATATCTTCACCTCACTGTCCTCAAACGAGTGGTTTGTAGCTTTTAGGTGCAGATGTACTGCACTTTGTGGTCCTGTAGAGGTAGATCTTCTGTGTTGGTACAGCCTTTTGTGCAGTGGCTGTTTGGTCTCACAATGTAACGTTCTTTACAACTGTCCTCACTGCACTCTATCGAATAAACTACATTGCTCTGTTTCTCTGTCGGCCTACATGTTAATACTTGAGTACCTGAACAAAAACACAATAGGTCTCCTTTAAAGTTGAGTGGCGTTGTTGTGCTCATAGACACAGTTGCAACTCTATTCCCAGGCGTTGTGTTACGACATGTTGCTAACCAAGAGCGTCCGAATGACAAACAGAAGTCCTACCTGGTTAAAAATGCAGGTAGAGTTGTCCGGGTAATTACCAAAACAATGAGGTAAGGTTAAACACACTACTGCGTTAACTGTTGCTAAGTGCTGAGTTTAGTATTCGGATGAACTAAAGCTGAATAATGTAGTGCAATTGGGTCAAAATCGCAGTTTGAGTTGCTGTAATAATCAAATCGCAAAGGCAGAAATGTAGATAATTGAATGTCCTGAGAACCTGTAGTTTAGAGCTCTGCAAACATGTTCATATTTCTACTTTTTATATTTATGTTATTTTTGTTTTCGCTCGACGATTAATGTCTCTGGAGTTCTCGAGAATCCTACTTTTTAAACGTAAATTCCAAATTTAATTGCAATACAGAAAAATCGCGATTCGATTTTCTTGAATGAACTGAAGATACGTTAAAATAAAATGAATCCACAGAAAGTTCAGAGTATACACAAGATTTGAATAGGATTTCAACAAATAAACAAAATTAACTCACCATTTATAAATCTATCTGTCTAATGTTGTGTTTTTACTATAGCATCTGAAATCTAGAAGGTGACTCACTCAAGCCACTTTGCATTGGTGGCTGTGCTAGCAAGAGTTAAGGTTAGGTTTAGGAACATATCATCAGGTTAAATGTAGAAAGTACAGATAACTTCTCTCTGTAAAGTTTCCTCGTTAAAAGGTCAATAAAATAATAACCGAAAACTGAATTACAGATAGCTAAAAATTATACAGTACAGTTATTTTCCACCACTGCAACCAAATACAGGGATGTGGGCGGGGCTAGGGGGTAGGTGAAAACAGAAACCCATCAAAACACAAGTAAACTAACGATGCAGGAACACTTTTGTAACGAGATTAAAAGCTCATTAATTGATTGATTTTTCATAACATCCCACTACAGGAATTGACATTGAGCTCCATCTACGGGCTGAAGAGAGAATCACGCAGGCGAGATAGACAAATGCTAGCTTGCCCTGGACATGCTAATGCAGCCACACGGTTGTAAAGAACGTGATTTGACGACAGAAATGTTCAGAACGACGATGATGATTATTTATTCACTTAAAAACAGCGCAGAAGACCTCGCAGCTTGACCTATGACGTCATAAAACTGTGAACTGTGAGTGTTTTTGACGCTCGGATTTTCCAACTAGGATTCTTCAAATTAGCGAGAATGAAGCTAAATACAACTCCAGGTATGTTTTTGATGAAGGGACAATGTTAGCTCAAAGAATTTGCATAACATGTGCCCTTTAAATTTCAAACATGAATATTTTTCTGCCGTTTAGACGTGACTTGATCCTGTTCTTGTCTCTGTCCCGATTTCACCCAAAAGCAGCGGCAGCGGCAGCTTCGGGGAGAGCGCTGTCGTGGTTTAGTCCTGGTTTAGTCCTGGTTTAGTCCTGGTTTAGCCCTGGTTTAGCCCTGGTTTAGTCCTGGTTTAGTCCTGGTTTAGTCCTGGTTTAGTCCTGGTTTAGTCCTGGTTTAGTCCTGGTTTAGCCCTGGTTTAGCCCTGGTTTAGTCCTGGTTTAGTCCTGGTTTAGCCCTGGTTTAGCCCTGGTTTAGTCCTGGTTTAGTCCTGGTTTAGACCTGGTTTAGTCCTGGTTTAGCTCTGGTTTAGTCCTGGTTTAGCTCTGGTTTAGTCCTGGTTTAGTCCTGGTTTAGCCCTGGTTTAGTCCTGGTTTAGTCCTGGTTTAGTCCTGGTTTAGTCCTGGTTTAGTCCTGGTTTAGCCCTGGTTTAGCCCTGGTTTAGTCCTGGTTTAGCCCTGGTTTAGCCCTGGTTTAGTCCTGGTTTAGTCCTGGTTTAGTCCTGGTTTAGCCCTGGTTTAGTCCTGGTTTAGTCCTGGTTCAGTCCTGGTTCAGTCCTGGTTTAGTCCTGGTTTAGTCCTGGTTTAGTCCTGGTTCAGTCCTGGTTCAGTCCTGGTTTAGTCCTGGTTTAGTACTGGATATGTCCTGGTTTAACCCTGGTTTAGTCCTGGTTTAGTACTGGATATGTCCTGGTTTAGCCCTGGTTTAGTCCTGGTTTAGTCCTGGTTTAGTACTGGATATGTCCTGGTTTAGCCCTGGTTTAGTCCTGGTTTAGTACTGGATATGTCCTGGTTTAGCCCTGGTTTAGTTCTGGTTCAGTCCTGGTTTAGCCCTGGTTTAGTCCTGGTTTAGTCCTAGTTTAGTCCTGGTTTAGTCCTGGTTTAGCCCTGGTTTAATCCTGGTTTAGTCCTGGTTTAGTACTGGATATGTCCTGGTTTAGTCCTGGTTTAGTACTGGATATGTCCTGGTTTAGCCCTGGTTTTGTCCTGGTTTAGTACTGGATATGTCCTGGTTTAGCCCTGGTTTAGTCCTGGTTTAGTCCTGGTTTAGTCCGGGTTTAGTCCTGCTTTAGTCCTGTTTTAGTCCTGGTTTAGTCCTGGTTTAGTCCTGGTTTAGCCCTGGTTTAGTCCTGGTTTAGGCCTGGTTTAGTCCTGGTTTAGACCCGGTTTAGTCTTGGTTTAGCCCTGGCTTAGTCCTGGTTTAGTCCTGGTTTAGTCCTGGTTCAGTCCTGGTTTAGTCCTGGTTTAGCCCTGGTTCAGTCCTGGTTTAGCCCAGGTTTAGACCTGGTTTAGTCCTGGTTTAGCCCTGGTTTAGTCCTGGTTTAGTCCTGGTTTAGAACTGGATATGTCCTGGTTTAGCCCTGGTTTAGTCCTGGTTTAGTCCTGGTTTAGTCCTGGATATGTCCTGGTTTAGCCCTGGTTTAGTCCTGGTTTAGTCCTGGTTTAGTCCTGGATATGTCCTGGTTTAGCCCTGGTTTAGTCCTGGTTTAGCCCTGGTTTAGTCCTGGTTTAGTCCTGGTTTAGGCCTGGTTTAGCCCTGGTTTAGTCCTGGTTTAGTCCTGGTTCAGTCCTGGTTTAGTCCTGGTTTAGCCCTGGTTTAATCCTGGTTTAGTCCTGGTTTAGTACTGGATATGTCCTGGTTTAGTCCTGGTTTAGTACTGGATATGTCCTGGTTTAGCCCTGGTTTAGTCCTGGTTTAGTCCTGGTTTAGTCCGGGTTTAGTCCTGCTTTAGTCCTGTTTTAGTCCTGGTTTAGTCCTGGTTTAGTCCTGGTTTAGGCCTGGTTTAGCCCTGGTTTAGTCCTGGTTTAGTCCTGGTTAAGTCCTGGTTTAGTCCTGGTTTAGCCCTGGTTTAATCCTGGTTTAGTCCTGGTTTAGTACTGGATATGTCCTGGTTTAGCCCTGGTTTAGTCCTGGTTTAGCACTGGATATGTCCTGGTTTAGCCCTGGTTTAGTCCTGGTTTAGTCCGGGTTTAGTCCTGCTTTAGTCCTGTTTTAGTCTTGGTTTAGTCCTGGTTTAGTCCTGGTTTAGTCCTGGTTTAGCCCTGGTTTAGTCCTGGTTTAGGCCTGGTTTAGTCCTGGTTTAGACCCGGTTTAGTCTTGGTTTAGCCCTGGCTTAGTCCTGGTTTAGTCTTGGTTTAGCCCTGGTTCAGTCCTGCTTTAGTCCTGTTTTAGTCCTGGTTTAGTCCTGGTTTAGTCCTGGTTTAGTCCTGGTTTAGCCCTGGTTTAGTCCTGGTTTAGGCCTGGTTTAGTCCTGGTTTAGACCCGGTTTAGTCTTGGTTTAGCCCTGGCTTAGCCCTGGTTTAGTCCTGGTTTAGTCCTGGTTCAGTCCTGGTTTAGACCCGGTTTAGTCTTGGTTTAGCCCTGGCTTAGTCCTGGTTTAGTCCTGGTTCAGTCCTGGTTCAGTCCTGGTTTAGTCCTGGTTTAGCCCTGGTTCAGTCCTGGTTTAGACCTGGTTTAGACCCGGTTTAGTCTTGGTTTAGCCCTGGCTTAGTCCTGGTTTAGTCCTGGTTTAGTCCTGGTTCAGTCCTGGTTTAGTCCTGGTTCAGTCCTGGTTTAGTCCTGGTTTAGTACTGGATATGTCCTGGTTTAGCCCTGGTTTAGTCCTGGTTTAGTCCTAGTTTAGTCCTGGTTTAGTCCTGGTTTAGCCCTGGTTTAATCCTGGTTTAGTCCTGGTTTAGTACTGGATATGTCCTGGTTTAGCCCTGGTTTAGTCCTGGTTTAGTACTGGATATGTCCTGGTTTAGCCCTGGTTTAGTCCTGGTTTAGTCCTGGTTTAGTCCGGGTTTAGTCCTGCTTTAGTCCTGGTTTAGGCCTGGTTTAGTCCTGGTTTAGACCCGGTTTAGTCTTGGTTTAGCCCTGGCTTAGTCCTGGTTTAGTCCTGGTTTAGTCCTGGTTCAGTCCTGGTTTAGTCCTGGTTTAGCCCTGGTTCAGTCCTGGTTTAGACCTGGTTTAGCCCTGGTTTAGCCCAGGTTTAGACCTGGTTTAGTCCTGGTTTAGCCCTGGTTTAGTCCTGGTTTAGTCCTGGTTTAGAACTGGATATGTCCTGGTTTAGCCCTGGTTTAGTCCTGGTTTAGCCCTGGTTTAGTCCTGGTTTAGGCCTGGTTTAGCCCTGGTTTAGTCCTGGTTTAGTCCTGGTTCAGTCCTGGTTTAGCCCTGGTTTAATCCTGGTTTAGTCCTGGTTTAGTACTGGATATGTCCTGGTTTAGCCCTGGTTTAGTCCTGGTTTAGTACTGGATATGTCCTGGTTTAGCCCTGGTTTAGTCCTGGTTTAGTCCGGGTTTAGTCCTGCTTTAGTCCTGTTTTAGTCCTGGTTTAGTCCTGGTTTAGTCCTGGTTTAGTCCTGGTTTAGCCCTGGTTTAGTCCTGGTTTAGGCCTGGTTTAGTCCTGGTTTAGACCCGGTTTAGTCTTGGTTTAGCCCTGGTTTAGTCCTGGTTTAGTACTGGATATGTCCTGGTTTAGCCCTGGTTTAGTCCTGGTTTAGTCCGGGTTTAGTCCTGCTTTAGTCCTGTTTTAGTCCTGGTTTAGTCCTGGTTTAGTCCTGGTTTAGTCCTGGTTTAGCCCTGGTTTAGTCCTGGTTTAGGCCTGGTTTAGTCCTGGTTTAGACCCGGTTTAGTCTTGGTTTAGCCCTGGCTTAGTCCTGGTTTAGTCTTGGTTTAGCCCTGGCTTAGCCCTGGTTTAGTCCTGGTTTAGTCCTGGTTTAGTCCTGGTTTAGCCCTGGTTTAGTCCTGGTTTAGGCCTGGTTTAGTCCTGGTTTAGACCCGGTTTAGTCTTGGTTTAGCCCTGGTTTAGTCCTGGTTTAGTACTGGATATGTCCTGGTTTAGCCCTGGTTTAGTCCTGGTTTAGTC
This sequence comes from Rhinogobius similis, assembly GCA_019453435.1. Classification (NCBI taxonomy): domain Eukaryota; kingdom Metazoa; phylum Chordata; class Actinopteri; order Gobiiformes; family Gobiidae; genus Rhinogobius; species Rhinogobius similis. The sequence continues at coordinate 5,499,466 of CM033620.1, read as the reverse complement.
CGGGTTTAGTCCTGCTTTAGTCCTGTTTTAGTCCTGGTTTAGTCCTGGTTTAGTCCTGGTTTAGTCCTGGTTTAGCCCTGGTTTAGTCCTGGTTTAGGCCTGGTTTAGTCCTGGTTTAGACCCGGTTTAGTCTTGGTTTAGCCCTGGCTTAGTCCTGGTTTAGTCCTGGTTTAGTCCTGGTTTAGTCCTGGTTCAGTCCTGGTTTAGTCCTGGTTCAGTCCTGGTTCAGTCCTGGTTCAGTTCTGCAGATGTGATTAAAGTCTTTCGTATTGCATTTTTTTCATATTTCAAAAGTGTTGGCGCGTTGGGCACGTTTAAAATGTCACTGTCCCGATTTCACCCAAAAGCAGCGGCGGCGGCAGCTTCGGGGAGAGCGCTGTCGTGGTTTAGTCCCGCGTCGACTATTGGGTTTCTTTTACTTGTGGTCATTTATAATTCATCCGGCCCGGCTTCAACACCGCGAGAGCCGCACTGAGAAAAAAAAAACGATGTTCTTTTAAGTGACAGGAACACAAAGAGCCAGGCCACAAAGGAGCTGAGAGGACGACCCGAGAGGAGAAAGGGATGGAGGAAGAAGGGCCCAAGAAGAGGCCCATCATCTCTGCACGGGAGCGAGGTCAGTGCGGGACGGCGTCATATGGACCCAGTTAAAAAGTCATTCTGCGTCGGGCTTTGTTTGGAATTAGCCGGTAAACAAAGCAGAGGAAATTAAAGGGTAACCATAGGAAATAAGCTTCGTGCAAGAGGGACGGACCGGGTGGGATTTAATCAAATAAAGGTTGAAATATGGCGAGTGAATCTGAAGGCCAGACAGATTTAAGTGTATTATTATTGACGCAAATAAGAAATTGCTTGTTCTTTTTTGACATTTCGAGGCGATAATGCTGTTACGTTTACTGGAGTTGCTTTTAAATGAAATTGTGCTTTTCAGACGCTGTACTTTTACTCCGACTTGAATAATGTGTTGTACTTTTTCAAGTCTTCACACAAAAACTTAACGTCGACGATATTAAAGGGCCTATGACAAGTTGAAATACACATTTGACTAAACTGCAGTTAAGATAAATATATTCACATTTCTACTAAAATCTTTACAAATTTAACCCCAGTTTAGCTGTTTTTTATGTTTTAAATTTTACTTCCTGGTTGTAAAGTATGACATCACACTAGGAAATTACCATAGCAACCGCACTGTACACTGGGCCAAAACTCATCTAAAGTCACAGATTTTGTTCATTTGACAAAGAAAAACACATGTGACACTTTTATTTTGTTGGATCAATGTTTAAAGGGTCAAAAAAGTAGTTTATTTTGTGTAAATTATGCATAACCTTTGTCTCCCCAGTGTGATGTCATCAGTTTGTTTACTTCCTGTAATTGTCAACAGATTTTATTACTTTTCTCCATAAATAGCGACTTGATTGGTGTAAAACTATAATTTATATTTACAAGAGGCATTAATACACTGAATAAAGTTAAAATTAGAAAATGATAAAAACCTGTCATACGCACTTTAAATGATCTGAACATTCGAGTTTCTTCCACTGCTCCGTCAGATATGGTTTACATTTCTCGTTTTAGTTTAAATATACGTCATTTTGTCACTTTTTGGTCCACAACTTGGAACAACGGCAAAGAACACAAGAACAGAATTGAGCAGGAGTCAAACCGCCATTTCTTGGACTTTCTTGCACTTTTAGTTGAGTTGGTTTAAAGGGCGTGTGACAGGTTTTTATGATTTTCTAATTTTGACTTTATTTAGTGCATTAATACCTTGTGTAAATACAAATTATAGTTTTACACCAATCAGGTCACTATTTGTGGAGAAAAGTTGAAAAAAATGTTGAAAATTACAGGAAGTAAACAAACTGATGACATCACACTGGGGAGACAAAGGTTATGCATAATTTACACAAAATAAACTACTTTTTTTTTTTACCCTTTATACATTAATTCAACAAAATAAAGGCGTTCACACATGTTTTTATTTGTAAGACATACAAACCTGTGACATCAGATGAGTTTAGCCCAGTTTACAGGTGGTTGCTATGGTAATTTCCTAGCGTGATGTCATCATTTACAACCAGGAAGTAAAACAAAAAACCTTAAAAATAGCTAAACCGCACTAAAATTTGGAAAGCATTTGAACAAAATTTGAATATATTAATCTGATCTGCGTTTTTGTCAAATGAGTCGTCCAACTTGTCAGGGGCCCTTTAACATTATTAACTAGACGTCTTAAAGTGCGTATGACAGGTTTCTATGATTTTCTAATTTTTACTTTAGTTCAGTGCATTAATACTTGTTGTAAATATAAATTATAGTTTTACACCAATCAGGTCACTGTTTGTGGAAAAAAAGTTGAAAAACCTGTTGAAAAATACAGGAAGTAAATGAACTGATGACATCACACTGGGGAGACAAAGGTCATGCATCATTTACACAAAATAAACTACTTTTTTGACCCTTTAAACATTAATTCAACAAAATAAAGGTGTTCACATTTATTTTTATTTGTCAAATCCAAAAAATTTGACATTAGATGAGTTTTGGCCCAGTGTACAGTGTTGTTGCTATGGTAATTTCCTAGTGTGATTTCATCATTTACAACCAGGAAGTGAAATTAAAAATCTAAAAATTGCGAAAACGGTGTAAAATTTGTAAAGAATTTTAGCTAATTTTGAAATATGTTTATCTGAACTACATTTTGGTTAAATGAGTGTCCACCCTGTCATGGGCCCTTTAAGTGTGTGTTAAAACGACTAACTTCAAGGTGCACGATGTAATGTTTCTAGTCTGAGATGTTGTTGTTTTGCCTGAAATGTCGTTGTGTGGCTTTAAAACTAGCATTTAGCCGCGAGCAAAGTTTATTTATATCGCACCTTTCACTGACAAAGAAGACACAAACTTCTTCACAACAAAAAAGGAGTTAAATACAGATATAACCAGGGTTTCCGCGCAGCATTAAAAAGCATTATTAAAAGTTATTAATAGAATTTTGGCAAAAATAAGGCCTTAAAATGCATTTGAAAGCATTCAAGTCAATCCCCACGGGCATTCAATCTCTAAAAACATTTTGAATTTATCCGTCAGAACATTAACCATAAATTTGTAACTAATAAACAAATGGTATTTTCCTATTTAAAGTGCGTATGACAGGTTTTTATGATTTTATAATTTAATGTAATTGAATCAGTTGTGTATTAATACCTGATATAAGCATAAATTATAATATATATGTTTGGGGAGAAAAGTTGAAAAATCTGTTGAAAATATCAGGAAGTAAACAAATCGACGACATCACACTGGGGAGATAAAGTTTATACATAATTTACACAAAATAAACAGACATTTTTCACCCTTTAAACATTAATTCCACAAAATAAAGGTGTTCGTGTGTATTTTTCTTTGTGAAATGAAAAAATCTGTGACATTAGATGAATTTTGGTAACATCCTAGTGTGTCATAATTTACAACCAGGAAGTAACATTAAAAACATTTTAAAAATTGCTAAACTGGAGTAATATTTGTAAAGACTTTGGCAGAATTTGAAATATATTGATCTTAACTGCATTTCAGTGTTAGAGCAGTTCAACCTGTCGCTCCGTTCTCCATGTTGGTTTTTCCAGACTCTAAACCATGGATGTATTAAATGAACTGGATAAGCCACGCCCCCTCTGTCTGTGTCCCAGATTGATTAGTGGTCGTGCGAGGTACTGCAGCCTCTTGGAACCAGCCTTTTTCTAAAATGTCACATTATAATCACAGACAGGACTGCATTATTATCGGTATTTAAATAAAATAGAAGGAAATGTTCTTTTCTACCGTTTATAAAATCACCGAAATTACCGTTTTTATATGAAGTGGGGGATTGTCGTCACGTGGCGCCCTAAAGCAAAGACGGCCGCCTCCGTATCAGGAAGTAAAACAAAGATGGCAGCCTCCATATCAGGAAGTAAAGCAAAGATGGCCGCCTCCGTATCAGGAAGTAAAACAAAGATGGCAGCCTCCATATCAGGAAGTAAAGCAAAGATGGCCGCCTCCGTATCAGGAAGTAAAACAAAGATGGCCGCCTCCGTATCAGGAAGTAAAGCAAAGATGGCCGCCTCCATATCAGGAAGTAAAGCAAAGATGGCAGCCTCCGTATCAGGAACACAGACCTATAATAAAACCTGGAAGATGAATCCAAAATGGCCGCCCTGTTTATCCCTATGGAGTGAGCTCATTGGCGCATGACCCCAAAAAATGTCTTACTTCCACATTTACTTCCTGATACGGAGGCGGCCATCTTTGATTTACTTCCTGATACTGAGGCGACCATCTTTGCTTTACTTCCTGATCTGAGGCGGCCATCTTTGATTTACGTCCTGATACGGAGGCGGCCATCTTTGCTTTACTTCATGATACGGAGGCGGCCATCTTTGCTTTACTTCCTGATACTGAGGCGGCCATCTTTGCTTTACTTCCTGATACGGAGGCGGCCATCTTTGCTTTACTTCCTGATACGGAGGCGGCCATCTTTGCTTTACTTCCTGATACGGAGGCGGCCATCTTTGCTTTACTTCCTGATACGGAGGCGGCCATCTTTGCTTTAGGGCACCACGTGACCACAATCCCCCATGATGCTTTGAGCGACGTGAACGACCAGCAGCTGCAGGTCTTTGTGTTAGCGTTAGCTTGTGTGATTGTAATTGTGTTCTTCATGTTAGACACACGTGAAGCGTCTGAAATGAAATAAAATACAACTTACAGGTGTCTCTAGTCGAGCCTTTTCCACGAGCTTCTGTTTGTATCGTCCGACGCTCGTTCATGTGACTCGCACATGTTTGTGTGACGTCACTTCAGATAAAAACGGTAATTTCTGTGATTTTAGAAACGGTAGAAAAGAACATTTCCTTCTATTTTATTTAAATACCGATAATAATTCAGTCCTGTCTGTGATTATAATGTGACATTTTAGAAAAAGGCTGGTTCCAAGAGGCTGCAGTACCTCACACGACCACTAATCAATCTGGGACCACGGACAGAGGGGGCGTGGCTTATCCAGTTCATTTAATACATCCATGGTATCAGGAAGTAAAGCAAAGATGGCCGCCTCCGTATCAGGAAGTAAAGCAAAGATGGCCGCCTCCGTATCAGGAAGTAAATGCGGAAGTAAGACATTTTTTTGGGGTCATGAACCAATGAGCTCACTCCATAGGGATAAACAGGGCGCCATTTTGGATTCATCTTCCAGGTTTTATTACAGTTCTATGCTCTAAACGCTCTAAACGCTCTAACCTCTGACGCTGTGTCCAGGTCCGGGGCCGGGCCGGTACGCTCTGCCCCCCACAGTGGGATACATGAACCACGACTTCACCAAACCCTCCAGCCCGGCGTACACCTTCCACAGCCGCCAGAGCAGCGCCAGTGAGTCCGACACACACACCAGCTCCAGACTCAACTCCACGCACAGGATGTAGTGTCTTATAGTTTTACACCAATCAGGTCACTGTTTGTGGAGAAAAGTTGGAAAAACCTGTTGAAAAATACAGGAAGTAAACAAACTGATGACATCACACTGGGGAGACAAAGGTTATGCATCATTTACACAAAATAAACTACTTTTTTGACCCTTTAAACATTAATTCAACAAAATAAAGGTGTTCACATTTATTTTTATTTGTCATGTCAAAAAATGTGACATTAGATGAGTTTTGGCCCAGTTTACAGTGTTGTTGCTATGGTAATTTCCTAGCATGTCATCATTTACAACCAGGAAGTCAAATTAAAAAGCTAAAAATTGCGAAAATGGTGTAAAATTTGTAAAGAATTTTAGCTAATTTTGAAATATGTTTATCTGAACTACATTTTGGTTAAATGAGTCGTCCAACCTGTCATGGGCCCTTTAACGCCAAGGTGAAAAAGTCATGATACGTCTCCTTTAAAGTGACCAGACTGTGCTGTTGTTTGCAGTGGTGTCCGTCGACTCCAGTCCGGGGCCCAGGTACAGTGTGGACGCCCGGGTCACCAGGTTCGGGCGCATGCAGACACCGTCCTACTCCATTCTGGGCCGAGGGAGACGTTTAGGTGAGATTATGTGCTGATGGAGCAAGAGCCTGAGTGCATTTTATTATATTTGCATCAAGAATCATTTAAAGGGGAACATACACGCCGCTGATTTGGGAAAAATGGGAAAAAACTGTGATTTTTCTGACCATATTGTGATTACGATTAGATTTAATTTATGTTTTAATAATGGGATTCTGTTCAAAGTTCACATTTTAAACACAACAAGGATTCATCTGAAATATGAATTGACCAATTATTCAAGGAATCACGTTTTTAAAAAGGTTTTTGTTTTGTTTTAGTAGCGTTTTTGTCATTTATACCGCCATTTTTGTCACTTTTAGACACATTTTTGAGGCTGTTTGTCGCGTTTTTGCTCTTAGACTAGTTTGTTTTTCACTTTTAGACATGTTTTTGATGCTTTTGTTGCATTTTTGTCAGTTTTTGTCCCGTATTTGTCAGTTTTGTTTGCATTTTTGTTGCGTTTTTGTCACTTATAGTCCAGCTTGTGTCAATTTTAGTCACATCTTTGCATTTTTGTCGCTTTTAGACATGTTTTTGTCTCTTACAGACACGTTTTTGATGCTTTTAAACAGGATTTGCCTCTTTTTTGATGCTTTTGTTGTGTTTTTGTCACAACGCAAGTTTTAGTGCGTTTAAGTAACCTTTTAGACAAGTTTTTGATGTGTTTAGACACGTTTTTGACACTTTTAGACATGTTTTTGATGCTTCTAGACACATCTTTTGACGCATTTAGACATGTTTTTGTCACTTACAGACACGTTTTTGATGCTTTTAAACAGGATTTGCCTCTTTTTTGATGCTTTTGTTGTGTTTTAGTGTGTTTAAGTAAGCTTTTGATGCTTTTAGACCAGTTTTTGATGTGTTTAGACACGTTTTTGACACTTTTAGACATGTTTTTGATGCTTCTAGACACATTTTTGAGGCTGTTTGTCGCGTTTTTGCTCTTAGACTAGTTTGTTTTTCACTTTTAGACATGTTTTTGATGCTTTGTTGCATTTTTGTCAGTTTTTGTCCCGTATTTGTCTGTTTTGTTTGCATTTTTGTTGCGTTTTTGTCGCTTTTAGTCACGTTGATGCTTCTGTTGCATTTTTGTGACTTTGTATTGTTTTTGTCACTTATAGTCCAGCTTGTGTAAATTTTAGTTACATCTTTGCATTTTTGTCGCTTTTAGACATGTTTTTGACACTTACATACACATCTTTGATGCTTTTAAACAGGATTTGCCTCTTTTTTGATGCTTTTGTTGTGTTTTAGTGTGTTTAAGTAAGCTTTTGATGCTTTTAGACCAGTTTTTGACGCATTTAGACACGTTTTTGGTGCTTTTAGATGTGTTCAAGTATAGACACTAGACCTTTTTTAGTGCGTTTAGTTTAGTTTAGTTTTTGCAGCTTTTAGATTGTGTATTTGTCATTTTGTCATGTTGCTTTTAGACTAGCTTTTGACAGTGTTAGTCTTGTTTTAAAACAGGATATTTTGTTGTATGTGCAGGTAATTATTGATCTTCAAAATTTTAGCTTGCAGATTTCCATTTGACCTGCTCTCTCTGTTTAATTAAAAAAACAAACGCCTATTTCATTTTCTGACTTTAATCCGAAACCCCCAAACTACGGCAACAAAATACAACATCGCATCACGCTTTCACCCGGTTTACATTAGACACGGCACAATGACCACATGACAGGTACAGGATTTAATTAAAGACATGAAATATTGTGACACGCTGTACATTATATTACGTCGTGCGAGGGGCTGATTAGAACAGAGCCGAAAATTACCAAACGACACTTTTGACCTGACTCTCGGAGCGCGACTGCTGCTGTCAAAATACAGAATCAAATGACATGGGGTCGTTAGCGGTAATCAGTGGAGCAGCGACAACCAGCAGCTTCGAGAAACACGCAAAAGGCCAAAGTAACGCCACAACCGAATGTCTTAAAGTGCCTATGACAGGTTTTTATGATTTTATGAATACTTGTTATAAATATATATAATAGTTTCACACCAATCAGGTCGCTGTTTGTGGAGAAAAGTTGACAAATATGTTGAAAATTACAGGAAGTAAACAAACTGATGACATCACACTGGGGAGACAAACTTTATACACGATTTACACAAAATAAACTACTTTTCTGACCCTTTAAACATGAATTCAACTAAATAAATAAGTTCAAATATAGTTTTATTTGTCAGGTAAAAGAATTGATGACATTAGATAAGTTTTAGCCCAGTGTACAGTGTGGTTGCTATGGTAATTTCCTAGTGTGATGTCATTATTTACAACCAGGAAGTGAAATTAAAACGTATAAAACTGCTAAACCGGGATAACATTTGTAAAGAATTTTAGCAAAACTTGAAATATATGTATCTTAACTGCATTTTAGGTAAATCAAATCAATTTCAAATCAATTTATTTTTATAATGCCCAAAATCACAACAACAGTTGCCTCGATGGGCCACAGGTAAAAGCAGTTCAGATAACTGTCCCAGAATGCCCCTGTCCTTTGACCCTCCTTCAGGAAAAACTACAAAAAACCCCATGGGACAAAGTAGAAACCTCGGGGAGAACCACAGTGAAGGAGAGATCCTACTCCCATGGACGGACAGGCTGCAGATGAACTAGGACTGACATCCACTTGGACTGAACCAGAACCACTCAAGAGGGAGGTGGCTTTAAAGAGTTCCTCCAGGCGGACGAGGAGCAGTCCACCAGTGTAGAGAGATCCTCCAGCAGGAGATGAGGAACAGTTAATCTAAGTAGATGGAGTTGGTCCAAGCAGACGAGGTGTGGCTAATCCAGGGTTGAGGGAGTTCCTCCAGGCGGGTGGCGCATAGATCCTCCAGTGTAGAGATCGATCCTCCAGACAGATGGGGGTGGGGGGGTCGTCACTGGAGCAGCCGCCGCAGTGTCTGAAACAGAAAGAGAAACATGTGAACAGCAATGAACAGACTACAGTTGAAGTAATATTAAATATTGTTGATGGTAAAGTAGGAAGAACCAGAGGATAGTGTTCAAGCTGCCATACTTCTCCAGCAGAATTGCTCCAAGGGCAGCGTAGCTAAAACTGTAGGTTTTTATTTCTGTTCCTAACTGGCCTGACCATAAGCTATTTCAAAGAGGAACGTTTTGAGCCTGGTCTTAAATGTAGAGACTGTGTCGGCCTCTTTTACATGAACAGGGAGCTGGTTCCATAACATAGGAGCTTGGTAGCTAAATGCTCGACCTCCTACTGTGCTTTTAGAGACTCTGGGGACTAACAATAGTCCAGCATTTTGAGAACGAAGAGCTCTGTTTGGATGGTACGCTACTATTGCATCTTTGAGGTAGGATGGGGCCATATTGTTTAAAGCTTTATAAGTCAGGAGGAGGATTTTAAATTTGATTCTAAACTCAACAGGAAGCCAGTGAAGAGACTCTAACACTGGTGAAATATGATCTCTTCTTCTAGTACCTGTTAATAATCTTGCTGCTGCATTTTGAACCAGTTGAAAGCTTCTTATAGAGCTTTTAGGACACGCTATAAGCAGGGCGTTACAATAGTCTAATCTGGATGTGACAAATGCATGGATGAGTTTTTCGGCATCGTCTCTGGGCAGGATTTTTCTAATTTTGGTTATGTTACGCAAATGAAAGTAGGCTGTTTTACAGGCTTGATTTATATGAGCTTTGAACGAGAGATCTTGGTCAAATAGGACCCCAAGGTTTCTTACAGTAGAGCTGGGGGCTACAGTGATATTGTCCAGAGAAACTATCTGGTCAGATAAAGAGTCTCGCAGGTGCTTAGGGCCCAGCAGAATGACCTCGGTTTTTTCAGGGTTAAGGAGCAGATAATTAAGAGTCATCCAAGTTTTTATGTCTTTCACGCAGGCACTAAGTCTGTCTACTTGATGCGTCTGATCAGGTTTCATTGATAAATAAAGCTGAGTGTCATCTGCATAGCAGTGGAAGTTAATGCCATGCTTTCTGATGATCATACCTAAGGGCAGCATATAAAGTGTGAACATAACTGGACCGAGTACTGAACCCTGCGGCACAACCGTAGGTTACTTTAGAACATGGGGAAGATCTCTGGTTTACATTAACAAACTGGTACCTATCAGATAGATAGGATTTAAACCAGCTAAGGGCGGTTCCACTGACACCTATATCACATTCTAACCTCTGCAGTAGAATGTTGTGGTCGATGGTATCAAACGCTGCGCTGAGGTCCAACAGAACCAGGATTGAGACCTGTCCATCATCAGCAGCTAATAACAGATCATTTGTGACTTTAACTAGTGCAGTTTCAGTCTGTGGTACGCACGGAACCCTGACTGAAAAACTTCAAATAAATGATTGTCCTGCAGGTGGCGACAAAGCTGTTTAATCACAATTCTTTCAAGGATTTTAGAGACAAAGGGCAGATTAGAAATAGGTCTATAGTTTGCCAGTATGTCGGGGTCTAGATTAGGCTTTTTCAAAAGTGGTTTAACCACTGCATATTTGAAGGACTGAGGGACATAACCGCTTTCTAGTGAAGTATTTATTATATTAAGAATGGGATTTATAATTAGGGGGAGAATTTCTTTGAGGAGTCTACTTGGGATTGGGTCTAAAATACAAGTTGATGTTTTGGAGGACATAATGACTGAAGTTATCTCTGCCTGATCAACAGCAGTGAACCTATCTAGTATTACTGAAGGATTTGTATGGGACACTAGCTTTGCAGTCTGGGCTTGCTCGGTACTAATAGTGGGAGTCATTGCATTTAGTTTATCTCTAATAGTTGTGATTTTGCTGCTAAAGAATAGAAGAAAGTCATTGCAGCTTAGAGTAACTGGTATTGAGGGTTCTACTGCTGTGACAGTTTGTCAGCCTGGCTACAGTGCTGAAGAGAAATCTAGAGTTATTTTTATTTACTTCTATTAAATTTGAATAATATCTGGTTTGAGCCTTACGCAGAGCCTGCTTATAAGACAGAAGGCAAGTTTTCCATTCTAATGAGTGTCCAACCTGTCATGGGCCCTTTAAACGAGAGCTGGTTCAAAAATACATGTGTCGACTGGTATTATTCAGATTTTAAAGCTTGCAGGTACTATTCGTGTTGCTCTAGGATTAAGTATTGTGTTTATGTTGTATTTTTGAGCTGCTGTGTCCAATTAATTCCCTTCAGCCAACTTGATTAATGTGCGTATGCATGATCAAAAACAGGCAATATTTCTGCCGAGTCTGTTCACAATACATGCTTTTGTCTTTACAGCTGTTATTTATCAAATTTTTATCAATTTTTTTTTGTTAAGAAATGCTAAGTTCATTCTTATATTGTTGTACAGGAGACGCAAAGACTTTCAACAGTGTCCAGCTGCAGACCTTAATCCAGAGTCTCCAGCCCCGCAGACTTTAACCAAGAGGCGCCTTCACCCACAGGTCCGGAAGTATGTTGCACGGACGAAAATAATAATTTAAAAAAAGGTTACGCCGCAATATTACTTTTTACTGACCTAAGTAAGAGGTTAGTAAAAATATGTTTAAAAACATCAGAAAACATTCAAACTGAATGAAAGATTGACAGTTTATGGAAATATTGAAAGAAACTGCAGATCAAAATATTGAACATTATAATCAGAAAATAAAAAAACAGTATTGAAAAAATTAAAAACTTGAAAGAAAGATTACATGCATTACTGATTCATCTCATTACATTCATAAAAAACAAAGCCCCGCCCTCCACCACGTCTTCCACACAAACAAATATGATTTTAAAAAGCTCCAGCTCCTCCTCGTGTTCTTTATTGTCAGATTCCAGTCTCATCTTTATTGACGTTGGATCTATTTCTACAAATTCACATTAAATTTGAAATTAACAGTAAACTTCACCCCTAGTTTTTCAGAACATGTGACTTAAAACTCCACTTCAACGCCATTTACACTATATTTAAAACACTTGACGTTATAATACAAGTTTGATTCAAACACACACAATTAGAAGCAACAACATAAAGAGCGTGTGGTGCTGTAATATCTAAATATACACTTCACAGCACGATACAAACTCTAATCATCACATTTTGTTCAGATTAATCAGCGGAGAGACTAATATTTAATTTAGTTTGTACCTAGTTATAAATGAACAAGACGAGGAATGATTGAATTAAAAACATAAGGTGCCGTGTGTTGATGTTGGTTATTTTTGACACATCCAGGCTCTGGTAGGGCCTCTGGGTTAAGGTACGGGTCACGTGGGCGCCTCCTGGTTAAGGTCTGCGGAGAGGCGACCCTGGATTAAGGTCTGCAGCCACACGCCTCTCAAGACTTTACATCGTCCGTTTTGATATTGTGGAGCTAAGTTTGAGGCTGTTTGAGTTCATCCGTAACAAATTGTGAAAAGAGTTCGAGAAGATTATCAGTCTCTGAAGATAACACATGATTCACTGTATATTTATCATGTGTGGGATAAACAAAGAAAGATTTTAAGCCACATTATTATTTTGTGAATGTTAAACCTTAATGTGAATCACTATGTAAGAAATAAATCATTCAGTACATTAAATACAAATAAATACATACACATATACACATATACATATACACATACACATACACATACACATACACATACACATACACACATACACACATACACACATACACACATACACACATACACATACACATACACATACACATACACATACACATACACATACACATACACATATACATATACACATACACATACACATACACATACACATACACATACACACATACACACATACGGGTTTACAGGGTTTAGCCGGACTTTTTCTCCAAACCCGCCCGGTGGTGTATTACATGGACCACCCTTTCCCAGGGTCCTAGAGCTCTGGGAGTTAGATTAAGATGCTTCAAAAAATCTGAAAAAAATTTGGGTCACTTCAGAGTTCATACACTCGCAACAGAACTCCATACACACGAGCCTGCCCCTGTTCTGGTTTAGGCAGACTTTTTACTTTTGTGGTTTACGGAGACAGGAAATAGCATTCCCCGGACTATGACGTCATGTTCAAATTAACATGAATTAACATAAATACACAACATGACAACACAGCATTACCAGGACAGGGCATTTTATTTTTGAGAATTTGCTTTTTTAGTTGAAATACTGTCCCCATACAGTCTGTAATAAAAATTGGAAGTATTTTTGTTTATATGATATAATTATATCATATAAACAAAAATACTTCCAATAAACACAAAAAAGCAGTGTATAAAAATGAATGCACTTAATCCTGAGTAAACAAACCAAAAACCCCACATTTGCCGGTGGATTTACAGCATTTTAGCATCTCTTTTCCCTTTCAAACTGGCCATGTTTGTGGGTGTTTATGCAGCTATGAACGTCACAAACACAAGAACGTTATCTTCAACAGAAGAACCTACATTAGCCTTTCTTCTAAAATATAATTTAACATAAAAAGAAACATTTTAGAACATCTTATAAAATGGAGATTTCTACATTAAGATAAGAAAACACACATTTGTCTTGTACATTATGCCCTCTATGTTTGCACTGAATGTTTAAATTTCTCTTGGCTCTAAAAGACTTTTCACTCTGCAAATCAAATATAAAAAGTAGGTCAAAACTAGGACTAAAGTAAGACCAATGCAGGACTAAAGTAGGTCTAAACTAGGACTAAAGTAAGACTAAAGTAGTTTTAAACTAGGACTAAAACAGGACTTAAACAGGACTAAAGCAGGACCAAAGTAGGTCTAAACTAGGACCAAGGTAGGTCTAAACTAGGACTAAAGCAGAGCTAAAGCACTTTTCACTCTGCAAATCAAATAGTTTAATAATAAGTGAATTTATATTAATAAAATAAAACCTAATTTTGCTGGAGCTGCCGAGAAAGTATAATTTGCACATTAAAATCTGTGGATTTACAGATTTTGTTTCTGTAACTGCCTTTTTTAACGATTTTTAACAAAGTCCCTTACATCTTGTTCTTTGTGCTGACACAGAACCTTGAGTTTTGGAGGCCAGTTTGTGGATGTGATCTTTAAAATACCACATGATGGCCTTGACCTTTGACCTTCTTTGCCTTCTTTGGGGCTCCTCTTGTCACTTCTTCTGGACCAGAATCATGTCCTGTTTGTAGAAAAAAACGAGACAGAGTCAAAAAGAGAAAAGAAAAGAAAATATCAGACATTTACTCATTACCACAAACTCCTGTTTAAACTAAAGCAGGATTAAAGAAGGAATAAACCTAGACTAAAGCAGGGCTAAACCAGGACTAAACTAGGACTAAAGCAGGAGTAAAGCAGGACTAAAATAGGACCAAGGTAGGTCTAACTACTAAAGCAAGACCAATGCAGGACTAAACTAAGACTAAAGCAGGACCTCAAGTCTCAAGTATGTCTAAACTAGGACTAAAGTAAGACCAATGCAGGTCTAAAGTAGGTCTAAACTAGGACCAAGGTAGGTCTAAACTAAGACTAAAGCAAGACTAAATCAGGACTAAAGCAGGATTAAACCAAGTCTAAAGCTAGACCAAAGTAGGTCTAAACTAGGAACACGGTAGGACTAAACTAGGACTAAAACAGGTCTAAGGCAGGACTAAAGCAGGATTAAACCAAGTCTCAAGTAGGTCTAAACTAGGACTAAAGCAAGACCAATGCAAGACTAAAGTAGGTCTAAACTAGGACTGAAGTAAGACTAAAGTAGTTTTAAACTAGGACTAAATCAGGTCTAAAACAGGACTAAAAGCAGGACTAAAGCAAGACCAAAGTAGGTCTAAACTAGGACCAAGGTAGGTCTAAACTAGGACTAAAGCAGGACTAAAGCTAGACCAAAGTAGGTCTATACTAGGACCAAGGTAGGTCTAAACTAGCACTAAAGCAGAGCTAAAGCAAGACTAAAGCAAGACCAAAGTAGGTCTAAACTAGAACTAAAGTAAGACCAATGCAGGACTAAAGTAAGACCAATGCAGGACTAAAGTAAGACCAATGCAGGACTAAAGTAGGTCTAAATTAGGACGAAGGTAGGTCTAAACTAGGACTAAAGCAGGAAAAAGCAGGACTAAACTAGGAATAAAGCAGGATAAAGCAAGACTAAAGTAGGTCTAAACTAGGACTAAAGTAGGTCTAAACTAGGAGTAAAGTAGGTCTAAAGCGAGACTAAAGCAGGACTAAAGCAGGATTAAACCAAGTCTAAAACAGGACTAAACTAGGAATAAAGCAGGACTAAAGCAAGACCAAAGTAGGTCTAAACTAGGACTAAAGTAAGACTAAAGTAGGACTAAAGAAGGACTAAAGCTAGACTAAAAGTAAGTCTAAACTAGGACCCACGGTAGGTCTAAACTACTAAAGCAAGACCAATACTAAACTAAAGTAAGACTAAAGCAGGACTAAAGTTGGACTAAAGTAGGTCTAAACTAGGACTAAAGTGGGTCTAAACTAGGACCAAGGTAGGTCTAAACTAGGACTAAAGCAGGTCTAAAGCAGGATTAAACTAGGAATAAAGAAGGATAAAGCAAGACCAAAGTACGTCTAAACTAGGACTAAAGTAGGTCTAAATAAAGACTAAAGTAGGACTATAGCAGGTCTAAAGCAGGACTAAAGCAAGACCAATGCAGGACTAAAGTAGGTCTAAACTAGGACTGAAGTAAGACTAAAGTAGTTTTAAACTAGGACTAAATCAGGTCTAAAACAGGACTAAAGCAAGAC
The DNA here is from genome assembly GCA_019453435.1 of Rhinogobius similis. Lineage (NCBI taxonomy): Eukaryota > Metazoa > Chordata > Actinopteri > Gobiiformes > Gobiidae > Rhinogobius > Rhinogobius similis. The sequence goes on along the minus strand of CM033620.1, from coordinate 5,483,712 downwards.
CAAAGTAGGTCTAAACTAGGACCAAGGTAGGTCTAAACTAGGACTAAAGCAGGACTAAAGCAAGACCAAAGTAGGTCTATACTAGGACCAAGGTAGGTCTAAACTAGGACTAAAGCAGAGCTAAAGCAGGACTAAAGTAGGTCTAAACTAGAACTAAAGTAAGACCAATGCAACACTAAAGTAGGTCTAAATTAGGACCAAGGTAGGTCTAAACTAGGACTAAAGCAGGTCTAAAGCAGGAAAAAGCAGGACTAAAGCAGGAATAAAGCAGGACTAAAGCAAGACTAAAGCAGGTCTAAACTAGGACCAAGGTAGGTCTAAACTAGGACTAAAGTAGGACTAAAGCAGGACCAAAGAAGGTCTAAACTAGGACCACGGTAGGACTAAACTAGGACTAAAGCAAGACTAAAACAGGTCTAAGGCAGGACTAAAGCAGGTCTAAACTAGGACTAAAGCAGGACTAAAGTAGGTCTAAACTAGGACTAAAACAGGACTAAAGCCAGACCAAAGTAGGTCTAAACTAGGACCAAGGTAGGTCTAAACTAGGACTAAAACAGGACTAAAGCAAGACTAAAGCAGGTCTAAACTAGGACCAAGGTAGGTCTAAACTAGGACTAAAACAGGACTAAAGCAAGACTAAAGCAGGTCTAAACTAGGACCAAGGTAGGTCTAAACTAGGACTAAAACAGGACTAAAGCAAGACTAAAGCAGGTCTAAACTAGGACCAAGGTAGGTCTAAACTAGGACTAAAGTAGGACTAAAGCAGGACCAAAGAAGGTCTAAACTAGGACCACGGTAGGACTAAACTAGGACTAAAGCAAGACTAAAACAGGTCTAAGGCAGGACTAAAGCAGGTCTAAACTAGGACTAAAGCAGGACTAAAGTAGGTCTAAACTAGGACTAAAACAGGACTAAAGCCAGACCAAAGTAGGTCTAAACTAGGACCAAGGTAGGTCTAAACTAGGACTAAAACAGGACTAAAAGCAAGACTAAAGCAAGACCCAAGTAGGTCTAAACTAGAATTAAAGTAAGACCAATGCAGGACTAAAGCAAGACCCAAGTAGGTCTAAACTAGAATTAAAGTAAGACCAATGCAGGACTAAAGCAGGACTAAAGCAGGATTAAACCAAGTCTAAAGCAGGATTAAACCAAGTCTAAAGCAGGACTAAACCAGGACTAAACTAAGAATAAAGCAAGACAAAAGCAAGACCAAAGTAGGTCTAAACTAGGACCAGAGTATAACGTAAGGCAATTTACCATAATCTCCAGTATGGACCTGTTGTGTGATTGTAGACGGTGAAGCAGAATCCACAGCTTCACTAGTTCTGCTGCTGTGCCATCATCATCAGACTCATTCTCACTGTCCTTGGCTTCAGCATCACTTAACACACTTTCATCTAGAAAATTGGGAATTAAACTGTATTATTTTGCATGAATATATTTAGCAGCACAATAAATGATCACATTGGGCTCATGTACAAACATCTCTGTGTCAAACCTCAGCAACTTCCAACTTGTTTTTAATAAGTTTATCATTTAGTCTGTGTGGAGTCTGGATCAACCAATCACAGCTCTTGAAGTCCACAGCACCTCGGCGTGGCGACTTTTTGCACTTAGGAGCACAAACATGGCAAGCTTTCTGATTGGCCGCCGTGTGTGTCGGGGAGGTGTGCAGCACGTGTGGATTTGACGATACATCAGCCTTTAACCTCTATGGGCTTGCACAGAGCTGCACAGGTTTCTACTGAAATCTCCCAGGCCTTCATGATGTTGAATTCATGCTTTAAGGGTAAAAAAAAAGTTCCTTATTTTGGGTAAATTATGCATAACCTTTGAATGGAATGAGTCTCCCCAGTGTGATGTCATCAGCTTTTTACTTCCTGTAATTTTCAACTGATGGGACGAAAAAACCACACAGGCTCGTCGTGAATCCGAGGTTTGACTATCGGTCGGATTCTCCTCTCCAGTCCCTGGAATAGACCTTACCGGGGAGGCTGAGGAGTGTGACCCCCCTGTGGTTGGAACACACCCTCCGGTCCCCCTTCTTATACAGAGGGACCACCACCCCGGTCTGCCAGTCCAGAGGTACCGCCCCAGACTGACACGTGATGTTGCAGAGACATGTCAGCCAAGACAGTCCCACAACATCCAGAGACTTAAGATACTCAGGGCGGGTCTCATCCTGGAGCCACCAAGTAGCCAATAACCTCAGTCTCAGCCTGGGAGATGGACGAGTCGCCTCTGAGTCCTCGGCCTCTGCTTCCTCCTCGGAAGACGTGACAGCGGGATTGAGGAGGTCCTCAAAGTATTCCTTCCACCGTCCGACAACATCCCTGGTCGAGGTCAACAGTTCTCCACCCGCACCGTACACGGTGTTGGTGAAGCACTGCTTCCCTTTCCTGAGGCCAAAGACGGTTTGCCAGAATTTCTTTGAGGCCGACCGATAGTCCTCCTCCATGGCCTCCCCGAACTCCCCAATCCCGAGTTTTTGTCTCTGCGACAGCACGGGCCGCGGTGCGCTTGGCCTGTGGTACCTGTCAGCTGCTTCAGGAGTCCCACAAGCCAACAAGGCCCCATAGGACTCCTTCTTCAGCCTGACGGCATCCCTTACTTCACAGGCACCAGAGACCTTGCGACCACAGCTACGAGCCGCCGCATCGACACTGGTGGAGGAGAACATGGTCCACTCAGACTCAATGTTCCCAGCATCCCCCGGGATCTGGATAAGTTCTCCTGGAGGTGTGAGTTGAAGACCCCCCTGACAGAGGGCTCTGCCAGATGTTCCCAGCAGACCCTCACGATACGCTTGGACCTGCCAAGTCTGTTCAGCTTCCTCCCCCGCCAGCGGATCCAACTCACCACCAGGTGGTGATCGGTTGACAGCTCCGCCCCTCTCTTCACCCGAGTGTCCAAGACACACGGCCGAAGGTCAGATCACACGACACGACAAGTCGATCATCGACCTCCGGCCTGTGTCCTGGAGCCACTGATGGACCTTGTGCTTGAACATGCTGTTAGTTTTGGACAAACTGTGACTAGCACAGAAGTCCAATATCTGAACACCACTCGGGTTCAGATTGGGAGGCGTTTCTCCCGATTCCCCCTCTCCAGGTGTCACTGTCATTGCTGTTCGGACCGTGGGCGAGATAACAGTGAGAGACCTGTCTCACCTTTGCACTTGAAGGACACAGGTCCCGAACACTGAGTGCTCTTGTCCAAGGATGACACTTTTGTGCACACAGGCTGATGATCTTCACACTGTTGGGTCATAATTTATGTTAATCAAAATCAGAAAAAGGATTATTGCCATCGTCAGTGAACAATATTCGCAAACTATGAACTTGCTTTGGTGTAAGATGCAACATATAACAATGAATATAATAGTTGCAAAATATTTAAAGGAAAGAATAAAATAAAGTAAAATAGACTATATATAGAAAATGTACAGTTGGCTAGACAGCAGTTCAAATTTGACAGTGCAATAATATTCAATAATAACTGATTGCACTAGATATTTGAAATTCACATTTAAAAGGGTAAACCAATATTAACATGTCACACTATATATTGTACCTTTTCAACACAGACAACCGGATCCATTTCACTTGAACTGATGAGATGAACCTCATCATTTTCAGTGGTTCCCTAAAACAGAAAAAAGAAAAAACATTTGAATTTTACTCCTGTTGATACTGTTAATACCAGACCAAATTCAGGTTTTCCAAGAACTGAACCAAAGTGATACCACCATCAGCCCTTCCTGGAGGATAGACCCTCTAACCCGTTTGGTCCCACTAAGACAAATTTATGTGGTTTGTTGCTTAATTTTGCAGACACAGTTAGCCCTTATACAAACCTTCACTTTGAAAAGCATTTCATGAGAGTCTTTACAAAACACTGTCCATATAAACCATATCACAACCAGGTGATACACACACACACACACACGAGAGTCCTCACAAAACACTGTCCGTATAAACCATACCACACACACACACTGACAAAATGCACGTCACATGATGGACTTAAACCTGCCACCTGTGTTTTAATGAAGGGCTACATTTCATTTACCTTTTCATTCTGACTGAGTGGACCAAGCACTGGACTTGTCCCGGCCTGGTTGGTCTCAGATGTCTGGTTGGTCTCGGTCGTCCCGGCCTGGTTGGTCTCAGTCGTCCCGGCCTGGTTGGTCTCAGTCGTCCTGGCCTGGTTGGTCTCAGTCGTCCCGGCCTGGTTGGTCTCAGTCGTCCTGGCCTGGTTGGTCTCAGTCGTCCCGGCCTGGTTGGTCTCAGTTGTCCTGGCCTGGTTGGTCTCAGTCGTCCCGGCCTGGTTGGTCTCAGTCGTCCCGGCCTGGTTGGTCTCAGTCGTCCTGGCCTGGTTGGTCTCAGTCGTCCCGGCCTGGTTGGTCTCAGTCTTCTCGGCCTGGTTGGTCTCAGTTGTCCTGGCCTGGTTGGTCTCAGTCGTCCCGGCCTGGTTGGTCTCAGTCGTCCTGGCCTGGTTGGTCTCAGTCGTCCCGGCCTGGTTGGTCTCAGCCGTCCTGGCCTGGTTGGTCTCAGTCGTCCCGGCCTGGTTGGTCTCAGTCGTCCCGGCCTGGTTGGTCTCAGTTGTCCTGGCCTGGTTGGTCTCAGTCTTCCCGGCCTGGTTGGTCTCAGTCGTCCTGGCCTGGTTGGTCTCAGTCGTCCCGGCCTGGTTGGTCTCAGTCGTCCCGGCCTGGTTGGTCTCAGTTGTCCTGGCCTGGTTGGTCTCAGTCGTCCCGGCCTGGTTGGTCTCAGTCGTCCCGGCCTGGTTGGTCTCAGTTGTCCTGGCCTGGTTGGTCTCAGTCGTCCCGGCCTGGTTGGTCTCAGTCTTCTCGGCCTGGTTGGTCTCAGTCGTCCCGGCCTGGTTGGTCTCAGTCGTCCCGGCCTGGTTGGTCTCAGTTGTCCTGGCCTGGTTGGTCTCAGTCGTCCCGGCCTGGTTGGTCTCAGTCTTCTCGGCCTGGTTGGTCTCAGTTGTCCCGGCCTGGTTGGTCTCAGTCTTCACGGCCTGGTTGGTCTCAGTTGTCCTGGCCTGGTTGGTCTCAGTCGTCCCGGCCTGGTTGGTCTCAGTCTTCTCGGCCTGGTTGGTCTCAGTTGTCCCGGCCTGGTTGGTCTCAGTCTTCTCGGCCTGGTTGGTCTCAGTAGTCCTGGCCTGGTTGGTCTCAGTCGTCCCGGCCTGGTTGGTCTCAGTCGTCCTGGCCTGGTTGGTCTCAGTCGTCCTGGCCTGGTTGGTCTCAGTCGTCCCGGCCTGGTTGGTCTCAGTCGTCCCGGCCTGGTTGGTCTCAGTCGTCCCGGCCTGGTTGGTCTCGGTCGTCCCGGCCTGGTTGGTCTCAGTTGTCCTGGCCTGGTTGGTCTCAGTTGTCCTGGCCTGGTAGGTCTCAGACATCTCAGTTGTAGGTGGGGAATTGTGGTACTCCTCTGTCAACAGACAAGACTATTGAACTATATTCAACATCAATCCTATTGATCAATTTAACATTTGATTCCTTTCCTTTCTATTAGACTCCACCTGGAGGTCGCCTGTAAGTGAAGCTAGTCCTTTTATGCTTTTAGATTTTCTCTCATAAAATTGATAGATTGTCTTAAATAACATTTGCCAAAAATAATGAGCAGAAAACAATGGTATTTACGTGTATAACATGTTTGTACAGTAAACTAGCTGAGCACAGAACGATCCCTGCATATGCAGGGAACCCAATAATAATAATAAGTCAATAATAAGACCTTAATAGAAATCTTTAAGCTCTTATTGCAAACATCTAGCAATTTTTGGACCAACAAACACACCCCATATTTAGGAAAAGATTACATATTTTATATAATTACTTTAATTTCTTGAAATATTAAATAACCAGTACCAAACATTATTATCATATTTAACTGTGCGGTGTTTGGCTTCCAGTATGATATTTTATAGTTTGTCATTTATGATACTGATCCAAACTGATCTCAATCCAACACTAATCTTCTTACTTTTATTCTTTTTTATTAACACAGTTTAGTCTGATAGGCCTGTATAAATCGAATATATGTATACAGTGGTGAATATGGAGTAAATTATTACCTTTATATGATAGGCCTACTTAAAACAGCCTAATTATTTGTTATAGTATAATATTTAAACTCCTCCACAGCACAAAGCATCACTCTCAGTATCACATAAAGTTATGTTTTATCCCTCTGTTTCTAAAGCCAGTGTATTTTCCCACATATTATTGATGTTTGAGACCCGTAAAAAGACAGAAGCACATGGCTACTTAATATTCATGTAAACAACAGCCGCGTCAGCGCTGCGCAGTTAGCATAGCATTAGCATAGCATTAGCAGCATTAGCTTTGGATGACGGAGAAAACAAAGTCCATGCATCATAATTTTGACACTTTGCATCAATGAATTTATTCAAAAATAATAAAGACCTGCAGATATCCTGTCAATACATCAATAATTCATTAAATAAGTCTGCTTACCTGTGGTTTTAATCCTCCGTCACCGTCATTCAGCGTCAAACAACGTGAAAATCCATAGGGCATTTAATTGTTGAACTGCGCATGTGTAGACTGAGCTGAGAGCCCCTCCCGTCAGCGCTCCGTGCTACACCCCGCTCTCCGCCCCTCGTCCCGCCCTTTGTCCCGCCCCTCAGAAATCAGCCAATCAGAACGATTCCCGCTATTTTCGCTCCGTGTGTATCAGAAATGTGTATTCAACGACGATACTGCCACAAGAACTAGAGGGCGCTGTGTTATACACAAGAATACACAGAAAAAACAGGTTTGGGGATTAAATGGACTTTCAGAAAAAACGAGAATCTATGCTATTTAGACCCTCAGGAATCCAAATACACTCTTTGAATTAGCCGGACCTCGGCATAGTCCGGCTAATGCTATGAGGTCCGGATAGCCCAGGTGCCCAGTCAGGTGCACTGTCCGGATAAACCACATAAACCAACACACACATACACATACACATACACATACACATACACATACACATACACATACACATACACATACACACATACACATACACATACACACATACACATACACATACACACATATACATACACACATACACACACACATACACATACACATACACATACACATACACATACACATACACATACACATACACACATACACACATACACACATACACATACACATACACATACACATACACACACACATACACACATACACATACACACATACACATACATACACATACATACACATACATACACATACATACACATACATACACATACATACACATACATACACATACATACATACACATACACATACACATACACACATACACATACACACATACACATACACACATACACATACACATACACACATATACATTACACATACACATACACATACACATACACACATATACATACACACATACACACACACATACACATATACATACGGCTGAAATACTAATCTTAAAGGACAAATATTCTGCTACAGTGACTTTTTTGAGCTTTTAACCATGTTCTAACATAATCAAAAACATACCTGAAGTTGCATTCAAGCTGTTTTAAGGAATGTTTATTTAAAAAAAAACAAAAAAAACTAAAAAACCTCAGAGTGTCAAAAACACTTCCTGCTGAACTCCCTTGTTTCTGTAACGTATTTTCAGATCATCTATGTCACTTATCCAAGAATTTTCTGCTGTTTTAAGTCCTTAAATCATCCGTCTAAACACGATAAGTGCTGCTGCTATCTGTGTGTAGCATTCTCTTCAAGAGCTAATATAGCTAAGCATTTGGCGCCATCTACTGGCTGGATGAACAAGTGTCTTTCCAGAATGATGAGAAAAACTTAAATTATTCCATAATAAACTTTTTGTGTGTTTCAAAACGTGAGATGGCAAATTAAAGGTTCTCAAGAGCATGTTTAACGGCTAAAAACAATACAAAAATGCATTTTATTTTTCCTTTAACATTTGCAGGGCAGCAGTCACAAACTCCAGGCCCCGGGACCTACAGTCCAGAGAGGGCCCCCCCAATGAATGCTCACCGTAGACCCCCCTCCTACACCATGAGCACCCGTACCCGCTACCGCACCGTGGACGACGTCCCAGCACCCAACAGGTACGGCCTATGAGAACACGGGATAGGACTGGATATTAAAGGGGATGTACCAAACTCTTGTCATGTGATAAAGTAAGTCTGTTTGCCCCATAGAACTATAATAAAACCTGGAAGATGAATCCAAAATGGCCACCCTGTTTATCCCTATGGAGTGGCAATACATCCATGGCAAACCATGGATGTATTAAATGAACTGGATAAGCCACACCCCCTCTGTCTGTGGTCCCAGATTGATTAGTGGCCGTGTGAGGTACTGCAGCCTCTTGGAACCAGCCTTTTTCTAAAATGTCACATTATAATCACAGACAGGACTGAATTATTATCGGTATTTAAATAAAATAGAAGGAAATGTTCTTTTCTACCGTTTCTAAAATCACAGAAATTACCGTTTTTATATGAAGTGGGGGATTGTGGTCACGTGGCGCCCTAAAGCAAAGATGGCCGCCTCCGTATCAGGAAGTAAAGCAAAGATGGCCGCCTCCGTATCAGGAAGTAAAACAAAGATGGCCGCCTCCGTATCAGGAAGTAAATGCGGAAGTAAGAAACTTTTTGGGGTCATGCACCAATGAGCTCACTCCATAGGGATAAACAGGGCGGCCATCTTGGATTCATCTTCCAGGTTTTATTATAGTTCTATGTGAAATCCTCCTCCTCGCCTTCATCACCTCCAAACTCCACTATTGCAGTAGTTTATTCTATGGACGTCCCACCACTCGCCTTCAAAAACTACAAAACATTCAAAACTCTGCCGCTCTCCCGCCTTCTCACTCACACTCGGTCCAGAGAACACATCAGCCCCGTCCTCCAGCAGCTACACTGGCTTCCCGTTCAATATCGTATAAGCTCCTCCTCCTCACGTACAAGTCCCTCCATAACCCCGCCCCTTCCTACCTCACCGACCTACTCCAACTGTCCTGTCCCACCCGCCGCCTCCGCTCTGCTGACACCGACCTCCTCACTCCCATCACCCGCACTAAGCACCGGACCTTGGGGGGACCGAGCCTTTGCCGCTGCTGCCCCGCCCTCTGGCCCCGCCCTCTGGCCCCGCCCTCTGGAACTCACTTCCACAACCATCAGGAACTCGGACTCACTGCAGACATTCAAATCACTCCTTAAGACCCACCTGTTCAAACTGGCTTTTGTGTAAATGTATGTTGTTTTGTCTGTTTTGTCTGTTTATGTAAAGCGTCTTTGAGTGTCCAAAAAAGTGCTATACAAGTTTGATGTATTATTATTATTATTAGGACTATAAACCAGGACTAAACAAGGACTAAACCAGGATTAATTCAGGTCTAATCCAGGACTAAACCAGGATTAATTCAGGTCTAATCCAGGACTAAATCAGGATTAATTCAGGTCTAATTTAGGACTATAAACCAGGACTAAACCAGGACTAATTCAGGTCTAATCCAGGACTATAAACCAGGACTAAACCAGGATTAATTCAGGTCTAATCCAGGACGACTCCTCCTCACGTACAAGTCCCTCCATAACCCCACCCCTTCCTACCTCACCGACCTACTCCGACCTGACACCAACCTCCTCACTCCCATCACCTGCACTAAGCACCGGACCTTGGGGGACCGAGCCTTCGCCGCTGCTGCCCCCGCCCTCTGGCCCCGCCCTCTGGCCCCGCCCTCTGGAACTCACTTCCACAACCATCAGGAACTCGGACTCACTACAGACATTCAAATCACTCCTTAAGACCCACCTGTTCAAACTGGCTTTTGTGTAAATGTATGTTGTTTTGTCTGTTTATGTAAATCAGGCATGTCCAAACTCAGGCCCGGGGGCCAAATGCGGCCCTCAGACCAATTTTCTTGGCCCTTAGTCTTCCTGGTGAACGGGCCCACATTGTCCTGATAAGTACTATTTACAGCACATTTCAGATTTTCTACAATTCCAACCTAAATAACTAACATTTTGATGCCACACAGACCTGATATTAAGGCACTGAGACTGAATGTAGATGTGGTGGAGCTTAAAACATCAGATAAATGCAGCTTTTTTTAACGTTTCACGATTGATTGGTGGCCCTTCGCTTGGTCTATATTTCAATATGTGGCCCTCGATGGGAAAAGTTTGGACGCCCCTGATGTAAAGCGTCTTTGAGTGTCCAAAAAAGCGCTATACAAGTTCGATGTATTATTATTATTACTCTTACAAACACTTACCCACCTTCTTTCCACCCAGGTACATCTTGCCCAACTTACTGGGCAGCCAAGTGCCCCACAAGCCATCCAGTGCCAGTTTCACTTTCTCGGGCCGGAGGATAGTGGGGGCCCCCTCTGAGGACCTGTCCAAGAGCCCGGGGCCCGCCAAATACAACAGCATCCACCCCGACGTCGTGCACCGCCGCCAGCCCTCCTTCTCCATGCAGCCTCGCACCAAAAGGCCCAACTACTCCTCCGCCATCCCCGGCCCCGGAACCTACAGCCCCGAGAAGTTCTACCTGCACCTGCCCAAGAAGCCCGCCTTCACCATGGGCATCAGGCACTCGGAGTTTGTCACGCCCCTAGTGGTGGATGTGGTGAAATGACTGTGTGTTGTCCTAGTGTTTTTTACATTTTATTGTCTGTCTATTCACCGTCTTGTTTCTGTTGTATTAGTTCACACGGAGTAGACGAGCTCAACAGAAAATAAGTTCTACTTGACTAAAAAGCCGTTTTCAGACTGACCAGGAAATGGTTGCGTTGTGACTTGTTGTTGCTCGTGTTCATTAAACATTTTACACAAATCAATCTACTTTATGTAACATTTTAGCGTCAGACTTTTCCCTCGTTCATCATTAGCTTTAACGGAGTTCTCGTCAAACGAAAGTGCGTTTACAACAAAAGTGCAAAAGTGGGCGGGGCAGAATAAGGTCAATAAGCTGTAATAAAGTTGTTATTTAACGTAAGGTGTATGTGTACGGAAGCATAGAACTGTCAATGTTGTGGGGTTTTTTTTTGGATAGTTATTGTGCCTTTTTTTTTTTTGGATAGTTATTCTGACTTTTATTTTCGATAGTTATTCTACCTTTTTTTTTGGATAGTTATTCTGACTTTTATTTTCGATAGTTATTCTACCTTTTTTTTTGGATAGTTATTCTGACTTTTTTTTTTCGATAGTTATTCTGACTTTTTTTTTTTTTGATAGTTATTCTGACTTTTTTTATAGTTATTATGACTTTTTTTTTTTTTTGGGATATTTATTCTGACTTTTTTTTTGGATAGTTATTCTGACTTTTTTTTTTTGATAGTTATTCTGACTTTTTTTGATAGTTATTCTGACTTTTTTTTTGGATAGTTATTCTGACTTTTTTTTTTGGATAGTTATTCTGACTTTTTTTTGGGATAGTTATTCTGACTTTTTTGGGGATAGTTATTCTGACTTTTTTTTTTTTTTTTTTTGGTATATTTATTCTGTCTTTTTTTTTTGGATAGTTATTCTGACTTTTTTTTTTGGATAGTTATTCTGACTTTTTTTTTTTGGATAGTTATTCTGACTTTTTTTTTGGATAGTTATTCTGACTTTTTTTTGGATAGTTATTCTGACTTTTTTTGGGATAGTTATTCTGACTTTTTGATAGTTATTCTGACTTTTTTTTTTTTTTGGGGGGATATTTATTCTGGCTTTTTTTTTTTGGATAGTTATTCTGACTTTTTTTTTGGATAGTTATTCTGACTTTTTTTTTTTGGATAGTTATTCTGACTTTTTTTTATAGTTATTCTGACTTTTTTTTTGGTTAGTTATTCTGAATTTTTTTGATAGTTATTCTGACTTTTTTTTTGGATAGTTATTATGACTTTTTTTTTTTTTTTGATATTTATTCTGGCTTTTTTTTGGATATTTATTCTGGCTTTTTTTTTGGATAGTTATTCTACCTTTTTTTTTGGATAGTTATTCTGACTTTTTTTTTCGATAGTTATTCTGACTTTTTTTTTTTTTGGATAGTTATTCTGACTTTTTTTTTTTGGATAGTTATTCTGACTTTTTGATAGTTATTCTGACTTTTTTGGATAGTTATTCTGACTTTTTTTTGATATTTATTCTGGCTTTTTTGGATATTTATTCTGGCTTTTTTGGATAGTTATTCTGACTTTTTTTGATAGTTATTCTGACTTTTTTTTCGATAGTTATTCTGACTTTTTCGATAGTTATTCTGACTTTTTTGGATAGTTATTCTGACTTTTTTGATAGTTATTCTGACTTTTTCGATAGTTATTCTGACTTTTTTTGGATAGTTATTCTGACTTTTTTTTCGATAGTTATTCTGACTTTTTTTGATAGTTATTCTGACTTTTTTTTTTTGGATAGTTATTCTGACTTTTTTTTGATAGTTATTCTGACTTTTTTTGATAGTTATTCTGACTTTTTTTTGGATAGTTATTCTGACTTTTTTTTGGATAGTTATTCTGACTTTTTTTGGATAGTAAAAAAAAAAAAAAGTCAGAATAACTACCCAAAAAAGTCATAATAACTATCCAAATAAAAAATCTGAATAACTACCCCCCCCCCCCCAAAAAAAAAGTCAGAATAACTATCGAAAAAAACAAACAAAACACAACATTGACAGTTCTACGCTTCCGTATATGTTTCATCTAAAGACTTGTTCCATATTTTAAAGGGTCCATACTATGCTAATTTTATTTTAGCTTTTAGCCAAGGTGTTTTTTTTTCATCACTACAAGCCAGGAGTTGTGTTTGTTTCATTCACACATGTTAGCGTTATCCCCTTCAATCTTCCTCTCTAGTGCTAAAAACAGTCTGTTTCTCCTTGTGACATCATAAGGTGGTTTTCCAGGAAATCGTTCCTCAATTTTACTCCATTTTGCTCCGTCAGACTGATTCAACGCTCAAATAACCTTCACTAAAATGCAACATTGACGCTAGCAGCTGCTGTTTTTATTTCGTTCCAAACGTATTGCATTTCTTAAACATGAATTGAACAAAAACAGAACATTACAAAAACACTGAAACTGCTGCAAACAAAAAGTGTGAACATAAGGGGTGACATGCTACATCATTGTCGTTGATTTGAAAATGAAAAAACACAGGAGTGCTAGCAGCTATTGTCGTTAGCTCGTGGACAATGGGCACTCATTAAATAATAATACATAAAAATAGATTTATTATTAAAATACAAATAAATAAATAATAGATAATAAATAATGAGTTGTTTTTATTATTCCTGGGTGCTCCATAATGGACTCTTTTCCACAAAACCCCACTGGCTAGTTCCTCTGGCCGTGCACATGCGAGCTTCACTTCCTGTTTTGTTCATTCCTTTTGGGGAATTAGCCGAGTCTCGCAAATAATAATCAATAACCACAAAAAACAAAGCGGAGTCTGGGAAACGGCGCTGTGAGTATGATAAGACCTGTACGTACGGTAGAAATACTCCACCGGGAGAAACCTGTGTTATAGAAAATGTTACGTGTTTGTCTCACGTAACATGTAACACGTAAGCTAATGCTAACCTAATTTAATTTAAATGATAACAATCTGCACTAACCTTCTCACAGAAACATTCAAGATGGCATTCTGTGTACTTTTTATCAAGTTTGTCTGCTTTATATTTAAGTTAATTAGCGTTAGCCTTTAGCTTTGAGACACACACAGATTTCTCCTGGTGACATATTTACATTCATTCATCATCAGATCTTTTTTAATTAGATTTTTTCTTTACTCGGCTAAGTCCCGTAGAGCAGTGGTTCTTAAACTTTTTCAGTCGCGACCCCCAAAATGACAACAGTTCACATTTGCGACCGCCAAACATAAAAAAGGCGACACGCAAAGTGATAAATTAGCGTTATATCTAATGTTTGATTTTATTTTGAGAATATAGACCAAGGAAAATGACTTTGATTGGCCGACAAACAGGAATCTACATTTACCACTGCATTTGAAGGGTGTCAAGCCTTGTTTAAGACTATTGTATTCATTTTTCCCATCATCTCGGGATCCCTGGAAATAATTTCGCGACCCCCATTAGGGTCCCGACCCCTAGTTTAAGAACCACTGCCGGAGAATGAATGAAGCGAGATTTGACGGTAACTGGAACTAGCCGGGCGCTAAGGTGAAAAGGGCCCATAGTCCATATAGTGAAGTTCTATGGGTGTGACGGTGGGAGGGTCATGTTGACAGGGGCGCTCCAGTCGCTGCAGTGGCCCAGGCCCAGCGCGTCTTTGGCACAAACCTGGAACTGGTACGTCCTGCCCGCGGCCAGGCCTCTGATGGGCACGCTGGGGCTCTTAATGGGTTTCAACTGCAACAAACAGATGAGTGCGTTCAGTTTAGTGGTCGTGGTGTGGTCGTGGTAGTAGAACTATTAAAGGGCGTATGACAGAGTTTCATGATTTTCTAATTTTGACATTATTTGGTGCATTAAAACCAGTTGTACATATACATTTTAGTTTCACACCAATCAAGCCGCCGTTTGTGGAGAAAAGTTGAAAAATATGTTGTAAATTACAGGAAGTAAACAGACTGATGACATCACACTGGGGAGACAAAGGTTATGCATAATTTACACAAAATAAACTACTTTTTTTGTTCCTTTAAACGTTGATTCCACAAAATAAAGGTGTTTGCATGTGTTTTTATTCGTAAAATTTGAAAAATCTGACACTGAATGAGTTTTGGCCCAGTGTAAAGTGTGGTTGCTATGGTCATTTCCTAGTGTGATGTCATCATTTACAACCAGGAAGTAAAACAAAAAAACTAAAAAATTGCTAAACTGTGAGGAAATTTGTGAAGTATTTTAATCAAATTTGAAATATATTTATCTAAACTACATTTTTGTCAAATGAGTCGTCCGACCTGTCAGGGGCCCTTTAAAGGAATTAGTAGTGGTTAGTTAGCAGTAATAACGATATAAAAACAGTGTATTAAGCAGAATTAGGCCCAGTATTAGACCCAAAGTATTAGGCCCAAAGTCACTGGGATAGGCTCCAGTCACCCGCGACCCCTAACGGGAATAAACGGTAGAAAATGAATTAATGAAAGAATGAATGTATTAAGCAGTGTAAGTCATAGTATTAAGGCGAGACACTTTTTTTTTTTCCTTCGGTCAGTTTTCTCTCTCAAACATATCGTCTTTCATCTGGAAACAACAAACCAATGTCCAATCTGCTCTTCAAGATGTTTTATTATATCGTTTAATCCAGGCATGTCCAAACTCAGGCCCGGGGGCCAAATGCGGCCCTCAGACCAATTTTTCTTGGCCCTTAGTCTTCCTGGTGAACTGGCCCACATTGTCCTGATAAGTACTATTTACAGCACATTTCAGATTTTCTACAATTCCAACCTAAATAACTAACATTTTGGTGCAGACAGACCTGATATTAAGGCACTGAGACTGAATGTAGATGTGGTGGAGCTTAAAACATCAGATAAATGCAGCTTTTTTTAACGTTTCACGATTGATTTGTGGCCCTCCGCTTGGTCTATATTTCAATATGTGGCCCTCGATGGGAAAACTTTGGACACCACTGGCTTATATCATGTTTATATCATGTTTCCCAACCAGGGGTACAGGGACTCCAAGGGGTAAGAGATGAATTAATAGGGGGTACTTGGAATGGTTTCAGGTTTTAAATGAAGAAGAAATGTTCGTTTATCTGAATAAAAAGTGTAATTAGTTGAAAATTAAGCATCTTTTTTGAGTATTTTGGACCATAAATATGATTAAAACAAAAGAATATAATAGTAATAATTGACAATATTCCACTACTAAACCCATTTATTTGCCGGAAACTCAAGTTAAGGGGTACTCTGAGTGTAAGACAAAGCTTAGGGCAGGCATGTCCAAACTCAGGCTCGGGGGCCAAATGCGGCCCTCAGACCAGTTTTTCTTGGCCCTTAGTCTTCCTGGTGAACTGGCCCACATTGTCCTGATAAGTACTATTTACAGCACATTTCAGATTTTCTACAATTCCAACCTAAATAACTAACATTTTGGTGCCACACAGACCTGATATTAAGACACTGAGACTGAATGTAGATGTGGTGGTGCTTAAAACATCAGATAAATGCAGCTTTTTTAACGTTTCATGATTGATTTGTGGCCCTCCGCTTGGTCTATATTTCAGTATGTGGCCCTCGATGGATAAAGTGTGGACACCCCTGATGTAAGTCGTACAAGTACAAGCAGAGGAGTCCTTACGTGATTGGACCAGAGCTTTCCTCTGCTCTGCCACTGGTACAGGATCTGGTAGGACAGGGGGAAGACGTCCATGTGAGACCAGGTGGAGGGCGGGTCCCACTCCACCAGGACGGTCCTGGGGTCTGGACAGGACACCCGCACGTCCACAGGGGGGTCCGGCTTCACTGCAGGGGACAAACACAGGGTTAAAGTGAGTATGACAGGTTTTTATGATTTTCTAATTTTGATTTTGTTCAGTGTATTAATACAGTGTGTGAATATAAATGACAGTTTTACACCAATCAGGTCGCTGTTTGTGGAGAAAAGTTGAAAAATATGTTGAAAATTACAGGAAGTAAACAAACTGATGACATCACACTGGGGAGACAAAGGTTATACATAATTTACACAAAATAAACTACTTTTTTGACCCTTTAAACTTTAATTCAACTAAATAAATAAGTTCAGATATATTTTTATTTGTCAGGTAAAAGAACTGACGACATTAGATGAGTTTTAGCCCAGTTTACAGTGCGGTTGCTATGGTGATTTCCTAGTGTGATGTCATTATTTACAACCAGGAAGTGAAATTAAAACGTATAAAACTGCTAAACCGGGATAACATTTGTAAAGAATTTTAGCAAAACTTGAAATATATTTATCTTAACCGTGTTTTAGTAAAATAAGTACTTCAACCTGTCATGGGCCCTTTAAGGAGGGAAGTCTGGGACGGACAATAAACGGTAATACGGTTTTATTGTGATAAGATGAAGCAAATATAATCGCCGTTATTCCACCAGACTGTGCAGAAAAAAGCTACTTAATGTATAATCAAGTGCAATACTATATTATACTTGGTTAAACATGGAGCATATACCTACATTTTACAATAATAACTTAAGTAGTTTTAATAATTATGGTGGTATTATTGTTTTTTTTTTAAAATCAATTTATTTTTCAGAAAATTAACAACATGGTGGAAAAATGAAAATGCTATGCCAAGTGACGTTTTTTTGGAGGTTTTCTTTTTGATGTTTAAAGAACATTTCTATAAACATAAGAATCTATGAATTTAACAAAATCAACAACTCTTTCACCTTTGAAAAACATTTTCCATAAAAATCTGACAGTGACACATTTCAACGTTGGAAGAAGTACTTCATTTTGTTACGTGAGAAAAAGTACTGATAAAGGAGCAAAGAAATGACTCCTTTAGAGTAATTTCTTGAGTTATTAATTCATTCATTCATTTTCTCCCGCTTATTCCCGTTAGGGGTCGCGGGTGACTGGAGCCTGTCCCAGTGACTTTGGGCCTTAGGCGGGGTACACCCTGGACAGTGGACACTCATCACAGCAAACACAGAGACAGAGACAAGGACAGACAACCATTCACTCTCACATTCACTCACTACGGACAATTTAGAGTTCTCAATTAACCTCCACAGTCATGTGTTTGGACGGTGGGAGGAGCCGGAGAACCAGGAGAGAACCCACGGTAACACGGGGAGGACATGCAGACTCCACCCAGAGAGAGCGTGTGATGTTAGGGTGGGTACTTGAGTTAAATACTTAGTAAAAAGCAACAATTCAAAACCTTTATAAAAAACCTCACTATGAACGTAAAAAAAAAAACCCTCTCAAACCACATAGAAAGTACTTTTTACTTTTTAGTCCAATTCAAAAGTAGCAAAAGTAAAAGTAAAAGCAAAAATTACTTACAGAAACTGATTTTTTTTTTGTAAGTTAATTACTTTTACTTTTGTTACTTTCCACCAAGAAAGACCAATACTACAAAATGAAATAAATAACAAATATCAACACATTTTTATGTAAAAAACAAAAAAAAAACTAGGTGCTTATAAGAGCTGCTTCACTGTGAGAGTGAGACTTTTTTTTACATTTGAAGTGATCATTTTCCATTAAAATCTTCGAGTGAACATTATTAAAAAGTAAATGTATAGATGTTTTTACATTTCGATATGAACGAGGAGCTGAAACGGCCCACGTGTGTGTGAAAACAATAGAGAATGGTGGTGCAGTGCTGGTTACCGATGTCCTCGATCATGAAGGTGGAGAGGTGCGAGCTGCTGCCTCCTGGATACACCGCCGTCACGTTCAGGATGTAGTCTGTGAGCAGCTTCAGCTCCGGCAGGTGACAGCGCCACAGCTACAGCACAACAACAATTATCCTCATGTCAGCAGCAGTCGGGTCGAGTCGGTCGGTCGGTCGGTCGGTCGGGGGCGAGTCGAGGGCGAGTCAAGTCAAGTCAAAGTCAAGTCAAAGTCAAGTCAAAGTCAAGTCAAAAAGTCGGTCGGTCGGTCGGTTAGGGGAGCGAGGCGAGGGCAGTCAGTCGGTCGAGGCGAGTCAAAAGTCAGAAGTCAAGTCAAGTCAAGTCAAGTCAAAAGTCGAGTCGAGTCGAGTCGAGTCGAGACGAGACGAGTCGAGTCGAGACGAGTCAAGTCAAGTCAAGTCAAGTCAAGTCAAGTCAAGTCAAAAGTCAAGTCAAAAGTCAAGTCAAAAGTCAAGTCAAAAGTCGAGTCGAGTCGAGTCGAGTCGAGTCGAGACGAGTCGAGTCGAGTCGAGTCGAGACGAGTCAAGTCAAGTCAAGTCAAGTCAAGTCAAGTCAAGACAAGTCACGTCAAGACAAGACAAGACAAGACAAGACAAGACAAGTCAAAAGTCAAGTCAAAAGTCAAGTCAAAAGTCAAGTCAAAAGTCGAGTCGAGTCGAGTCGAGTCGAGTCGAGTCAAAAGTCAAGTCAAGTCAAGTCAAGTCAAGTCACGTCACGACAAGACAAGACAAGACAAGACAAGTCAAGTCAAGTCAAGTCAAGTCAAGTCAAGTCAAGTCAAGACAAGACAAGACAAGACAAGACAAGTCAAGTCAAGTCAAGTCAAGTCAAGTCAAGTCAAGTCAAGTCAAGTCAAGTCAAGTCAAGTCAAATCAAATGTATTTATAAAGCACATTTAAAAACAACCACAACGGCCCAAAGTGCTGCACAGACACAATATAAAATACAACAAGACAAATACAGAACATGCAGAAACAAGCTCAAATGTTAAAATGAACATACAGGAAGTAAACAAACTGATGACATCACACTGGGGAGACAAACTTTATACACGATTTACACAAAATAAACTACTTTTTTGACCATTTAACCACTAAATAAATAAGTTCAGATATATTTTTATTTGTCAGGTAAAATAATTGATGACATTAGATGAGTTTTAGCCCAGTTTACAGTGCGGTTGCTATGGTAATTTCCTAGTGTGATGTCATTATTTACAACCAGGAAGTGAAATTAAAACGTATAAACCTGCTAAACCGGGATAACATTTGTAAAGAATTTTAGCAAAACTTGAAATATATTTATCTTAACTGTATTTTAGGTAAATGAGTGTCCAACCTGTCATGGGCCCTTTAAGCTCCACCACATCTACATTCAGTCTCAGTGCCTTAATATCAGGTCTGTATTGCACCAAAATGTTAGTTATTTAGGTTGGAATTGTAGAAAATCTGAAATGTGCTGTAAATAGTACTTATCAGGACAGAGCGGGCCAGTTCACCAGGAAGACTAAGGGCCAAGAAAAATTGGTCTGAGGGCCACATTTGGCTGCTTTAGACCCCTCCTAAAATGCAGATTGAACTAGAAATCACGCTGATCAGAGAAGGACGACTATACTTTCCATGATTCTCTAATAAAACGTTGGAGAACATCGTAATCTAAGGCACAGTGACCAGTTACCTTGAGCTCCGAGGCTGGCAGGGTGACACTGTGAGGGAGGAGCTCTCCAGGGGGGATGAGGTGACAGGGCCGGGTCACGAGCTGCTTCTGCCTCTCACTGCAAGAAAAAGGTTCACTTATAAACTATGTGGAAGAAGACGGACCTGCTTTAAAACCATAGACTGTACATATCAGTGGACCATGTTAGCATGCTAGCCGCCGCGTTCCAAATAGGAAGCGGCTCTGGAGGCTCCTGACTCCATGAAGCCGAGCTCCCTTCACTTTCTGTGACACTGGAGCCTTTACTCTGTAACTGTTTCTGTCAAACTCACATCTGGAACTAAAATGTCTGTTTGACTCACTCCACATGAATCGGGTGTTTTTTTCTCGTTGGTTGTTCATAAATCAAGTTATTACAATAATAACTGACCAATCAGGTGCTTCCTTTTCCAGGGGCCGTTTTCGCTCGTGTTAGCAACAGGTGTGATTGACAGCTAGCGCCACACGTTGCCGCCGTCTCCTCTCACCGAGGGGCGGATACCGTTAGCAACCGCTAGCAACCGCGCTCCTGATTAGTCCGTGTGGTTGCCACGATACGCACTCGGATTTAAATATGGAGTCTGGCTCCACTTTAGCCGCTATAACTGCTAGCTCCACTTTAGCCGCTATAACTGCTAGCTCCACTTTAGCCACTATAACTGCTAGCTCCACTTTAGCCGCTATAACTGCTAGCTCCACTTTAGCCGCTTTAACTGCTAGCTCCACTTTAGCCGCTATAACTGCTAGCTCCACTTTAGCCGCTTTAACTGCTAGCTCCACTTTAGCCGCTTTAACTGCTAGCTCCACTTTAGCATTCTGCATTCTTTTATGATGAAAAGTTGCTCAGGACACTTCAGAATGAAAAATAGTAAAAAAAAGAAAAAATAAATAATAATAATAATAATTCTGGTGTATAATGAGCCAAATAATGTCTGTGCTACTAGCTGGTTTTGGCAGTAGTGTCTGTTTTGCATTCTTATATGATGAAAAGTTGCACAGGACACTTCAGAATGAAAAATAGTTTAAAAAAAAAAAGAAAAAGAAATAATAATAATAATAATAATAATAATAATAATAATAATAATAATAATAATAATAATTCTGGTTTGGGCAGTAGTGACGGTTTTGAATTCTTTTATTATGAAAAGTTGCTCAGGACACTTCAGAATAAAAAATATTAAAAAAAAAAAAAAAATGAAAAAAAGAAATAATAATAATAATAATTAGTCAGTTACATCCACATTTTTTAATCTGTTCACTCAAATTGGACAGTTTTTCAAGGCACACCTGTCAAAACGTCAGTCTACCTGTAGGTGGCGACGTAGCGCAGGGGCGTGGCGTGGGGAGGGTCGGCCCAGGAGCACAGGGTCCGGTTGGGCACACCGGAGCACAGGCAGTGGACCTTAGGAGCAGAATATGCGCCTGAGGGAACAGATGAAAACGCTTAGATGAAAAACAAAACTACACTTGTACATTTAATGCTTAAGAAATGTAAAAATATAAATGTCACCGCCGGCATGGAAAAGTCTATAGTTTACAAAAAACAAAAACAAAAAAACTGCACAACGTACGAGGGGGCGGACGATGTAGCAACTTTGCAGCTTCTGAATATGTTCCACGTGCCCTTGAGCAAGACTCTTTATTCACATTGAGTATGAATGTGCTTGTGAATGTTCGATATTTGTTCTTTTTGACCATTTACTATTTGCAGTGATAGAAAGTAATGAAGTACTGCACTTTCTGCACTGCAAAAAGTGCTTTACTAGAAACAAGAAAAAACCTTAAAACTGGACTAAAATTGCTTGTTTTAAGCAAAAAAATCTGCCAATGGGGTAAGCAAAAATTTCTTGCTTAGAAAACTTGTTTTAAGATTTTTTTTCTGGTGATCAAGAAAAAATAAGTCAAAAAACAAGAAAAAATGTCTCAATTGAAGCCAGTTGCTCCTGTAAATGGTTTGATTTAAGCCAAATGTTCTGAATGAACAGATTCAAGGAAATTATACTCAAAAAAGAATAAATCAGTAAAGATTTGTTTGTAAGTTGCTCAATTTAAGAATATTTTTTTCATTTTAAGACTAGATGTTGGAAAAATATCCTTAAAATTGTAAAATGTAAGCAATAATTTCTTATTGATATCACATTTCAAGGACATTTTGCTTGATATAAGTAAAATTATCTAATTTATTCCCATGAATTACATCTTTTTTCTTGATAATGATATCAAGACATGTTTGTATTCTTACTTTTTCTCAAATTAAGAAAAATACTCTTAGTCTACAGTTAAATAAGATTCAAATTAACCTTTGTATCTTGTTACAAGCAAAAATAGAACAGATTTGAGCAAATATATCTTAATAAGAAAAGGCTAGGTTTTATTTCTTAAAATAACATTTTTTGTCTTAAGATTTTTTTCCTAGACGAGATTTTTTTTCTTTTTAGAGAAAAAATAAGAATTTATTTCTTGTTATAAGACTTTTTTACTTTCTTAAAATCCACTTTTTGTAGTGTGTCATCTTTACACTTGTTTTACTTTTACTTCATTACATTTGAAATCAGTGTCTGTACTTTCTACTATTTTGAACTGGAACTGAAAAGTAGAAAGACCTACATACAATAGAAAAAATAAGAAATGTATTGGAATTGCTACCATGGACCAAAAATCAGCCCAATTCTTTATCAAAACCACTACATTAAACTCTTAAACAAAACCTGTACGACATATAGGGCTCGTATAATCATAAACCGGTCATAAAAGAGGTTTTATGACTCAAACTGAGCCTGAATTGCATGAAAATGATGTGGAAAATGTGGAAATTGAGTGTATTTGATGAAAACGCTCTTTTGTACTCCCCAGGATCCTCATCTGGGTCAAAGTTATCACAAATCGTTTTCATCACGTGGCTTTTGCAACAATCGCTTCATTGGAAGAATAATCCCTGCACCAATCGATTAGCAGTGAAACACTTTTTGCTCTTAAAAGTGCATTTTTAAGCAGGTATTTCAACATTTTACTGGATACTTTAACTTAAGCTGTGTTTTTCTTCTTCCACCTCTTGCTCTATTTCAAGAAAACTGTCATATTTTTGTAAAGGCAAACTACTTCAGTGATATTAATATTTAAACTGAGGAATAATAAAATGCACTTTTTAGCTGATTCACCTGTGGACGTAGTGTGGCTGACTCTGTGAAGTTCCATGGCCTGAGCTCCCAGTGCACACAGTCCACACAGGAGGGTCACAACGTGGACAAACATGGCGGCCGGCCGGAGGTTACAGAGGTAAAGAGTGACCAGATCTGAAATGGAATCAAAAAACATGTAAGAATTATTATTTTTTTAAATGTATTATTATTTATTTAAGGAAAAGGGGGAACAATGCATATTAATGTCAGCACTGACAGATATTTGCTTCTCCTCAAATAAGCCCAAGGTAGCACAATGTGTACAGTATGTAAATATATATTTGTACATGTAACTGAGATAAGTGGCTTATGGACTGATTTAATAGTGAAAGGTAATTAGGTGGGTCATGTTTATTCTATAAGACAAATGTTGTAAATACTTTTATTCTGTTCATGTGTGATGCTTGAGTCAGAGTGGAATTTGTGAATTGATCTTACTAATTTTTTGCTATTTGTACTATTTATTCTTGTAAATCAGGGACTGCAAATGGAAACGAGCTCTTTAGCTCTAATCTGGTGCGAAACATCTGTTTTTTATGAGCTTAATGTCTCTGTACATTGTCCCTTCAAATAAAGACTAAACTAAAAACTAAACTAATCTAAACTAAACTAATTAACATTTACACAAATGTAAATATGCCAGATTATAACCCAGGGCTAATTTCCATCTGCAGACGCCCCCTGCAGGTCACAGAAAGATAAGAACATACAGTACACTTCAGTTAAACAGAGACAGGAAAACAAGGTTTTGTCGTGTTAGTCCAACAACAAACATTCAAGAGAAACAAGTCGAAGAGTCACAGACAACAATTAAGACACAAGCCCTTCTACTGCAGAGTCCTATTGCACACACCCTTATATTGCACTGATCCCTATTGCATTTTGACTTGGAGATATAGTTAAAGTGCGTATGACAGGTTTTTAGGATTTTCTAATGTTGACTTTATTCAGTGCATTAATACCTTTTGTAAATATAAATTATAGTTTTACACCAATCAGGTCACTGTTTGTGGAGAAAAGTTGAAAATTCTGTTGAAAATTACAGGAAGTAAACAAACTGATGACATCACACTGGGGAGACAAAGGTTATGCATAATTTACACAAAATGAACTACTTTTTGACCCTTTAAACATTAATTCAACAAAATAAAAGTGTTCACATGTGTTTCTCTTTGTCAAATGAACAAAATCTGTGACATTAGATGAGTTTTGGCCCAGTGTACAGTGTGGTTGCTATGGTAATTTCCTAGTGTGATGTCATACTTTACAACCAGGAAGTACAATTAAAAACCTTAAAGAATAGCTAAACTGTGGTCAAATGTGTATAGATTTTAGTAGAAATTGAAATATATTTGTCATAACTGCATTTTAGTTAAATGAGTGGTCCAACCTGTCACATGGACTTTAAGCGTATGTTACACATGAGTGAGTATTAACATGTTTGGGCTCACACATGATCACATGTTTGTCTCTCTCTCAAAGAATGACTGTGAAACCTGAAATAGCGAATGTAGAAGAATCTTGATTTGAATCTATTTTAGTCTGGATTGTATTCTCGATCCTGTTCTTGACCCGGTTTGGTCCAGATTTAGTCCAGGTTTAGTTCCGGGCTTAGTCTTGCTTTAGTCCCGAGTTTAAGGTGCGTTCAAGTGTGAACGCACCTTAAATACTCCTCATTAGTTCATTGTGTCAAAGAAAAACAGTCCCAATCACGATCCTCCTCTGCTTGTTTCCATGGCGATGCTGCTGTTCTTGTTAAAGCGCTTTGGGTGCCTATTAGGTGGAAAAGCGCTCTATAAATAAAAATTCTTCTTCTTCTTCTTCTTCTTCTAAACGTATGTATGTGGCGTGCATTCAATGGCAGGTGTTTAAACTTTAAAAATCAAAATGCATTCTCGCTGTGATCAGGTCTGTTTGTCTCGACGGGGACAGGTGCCTTTCATGACTTACTGTGGAACATTCTAGGCCAGTGTTTCTCAAACTGTGGTCCTCGGACACCTCTTCAGTTCAAGTGTTTATTTATACATTTACTTTTGTGCATATTTTGTTGGCGCCTTTGTTCTTCCTCGCCAAGTGGCCCGTCATTATCATATGTTTTCGGACTGTCCTATTGAGATGGACATTGGGCCTCAAAACTCCTACACGGGCTCAATAAATGGATATGGATTTGGAATGTACTTTTGGCAGCGGGGAAGAACGGCATCGCAAAGACATGGACTAACATTATAATTGAACAAAAACAAAAATACTCAGACTAACTAAAACGATTCTGGATCAAATGGACTGTGACTTTAGGACTGTATTATATGTTCACATGTTTTTTCTGCATCTTGTTTTTGTTCCTTGTATGTTTTTTGTTGTTGTTATTGTTGTTTAGAGGAAAAAAAACAACTAATTTAGACCTTGAATAGTCCTGGTATAGACCCGGTGTTACTCTGAAATCCAAATCTATTCTTTAGTCTCCAGAAAAAGTTACATAGGGCAACTTTAAAAGGAAATTGTCAACGCATATAGAAGTTTTTTTTAATAATTTGTAAAAAGCAAACAACCAACCAAACCAGAACAAGGACAATGCTAAAAAAAGTACTAAATGAATGAAACTAATGACATAAATTAGATTATTATTATTATTCTCTTTTTAATATTTGAAGAAAGACATGTACTTTTTTCATCATAATCTTGCAAAAACACTTACCTTGTCGTAACAGAGCAGGCAGTAGTTCTTGCTGTTCCTGTGTTGTCTTCTTATTGTATCTTCCCTCGTTCTTAGAGACAGAATTGAGAGAAACGACGGCGGACGGTGTGTCTTTAAACTGTCATCGTTTGTCAAAGCGAAAGAGGAACCCCCTTTAGGAACCTCCTTCGACCACAAAACTAAAAAACACGACTTTACTTCCAGTTCCTCCGTGTCTAAAGAGGCCACCCCTGCCTCTCTCTACTACGTCAGGTTCGCTCCTGGATTTGGACTTCTGGGATTTAGGAAGTGTGGAATGGACAGAAAAAGTACTTTGGAAGTAAAAGTAAAAGTATAGGAGGCGCAGTGAATCGCAAAAGGGGGCAGTCCAGGTTTTGAAAGCGGTAAGTTTTTAGCGGTTGAGGTACACCCCTTGTTTGGAGAAGTAGACAGGAGCAATACTGGAAAAAAATATGATATAACACCTGAAGAGATGTGTGTAATGTGTGGAAAATTGTTTAAGATGACAAACAAAAGAGAATATGACAAAGACAAAGAGAAAAAAGAATGTAAAAAGTCATGAAAAAAGCTGAAATTGAAAATATCATGTGTTTTTTCCCCCGTTCTATTTGTATTCTTTTTGTACCGTAATTGAATTTTGAAAAAACTACAATGGATTTCTTAAGATAAATGAAAATGATAGTGGAAGTATTTAGAAAACCCCACTCCTTAAGACATCAGTTTGTGCCATTTTCAATTTCAATGCAGGGAATTTCCCAGAGCAAGCAATAATAATAATACAGAAGAAGAAAACAAAAATAATCCTTTAGTCGTTTAGTCCAGTGTTTCCCAACCAGGGGTACGCGGACTCCTAGTGGTACTTGAGCAATGACCAGGGGGTTTTAAATGAAGATGAAATGTACTTTTATCTGAATAAAAAAGTGTCATTAGTTGTACATTAAGCATCTTTTTGGAGTATCTTGGACCATAAATATAATCAAAACTAAAATATAATAGTAATAGTTGACAATATGTAACGAGTGAACCCATTTATTTGCCTGAAACTCAAGTTAACTCAAGGGGTACTCTGAGTGTGACTCAAAGCTTAGCGCAGTGGTTCCCAAAGTGGGGGTCGGGACCCCTTGGGGGGTCGCGAGGGGTGTGCTGGGGGTCGCAAGATGATTTCAAGATCTCATTTTAATTAATATGACATTGTATTTGCTCTTTTTTTTATTTTAAACAGTATCTTTTAGTAAAACAGGGTCTAATAAGACAATAAACTGTTCAAATAACCGATATTAAACCTGAATTAACAGGCTTTGACACTTAAAATTATTGCTACTGTCATTTTCATTTGTCTTTGGGGGTCCCGAGTCAATTGCGTGGCTAATTTGGGGGTCCTGGGCAGAAAAGTTTGAGAACCCCTGGCTTAGCGGGTACTCAAGACAAAAAAGGTTGGGAACCACTGGTTTAGTCGATTAATCGGTCGATGATGTCTTAGTCGACCAAGATTTTTATTAGCCGCTTAATCATTTTATTAAGATTAAATTGTATAAGTAGCAAAAAAGAGAAGCTATTGACCTTATTTCGGACGTTGCCTTATGCACCGCCGTCTTGTTTCCGTTGTATTAGTTCACACGGAGCAGACGAGCTCAACAGAAAATAAGTTCTACTCGACTAAAAAGACGTTTTCAGACTGACCAGGAAATCGTTGTGTTGTTGACTTGTTGTTGCTCGTGTTCATTAAACATTTTACACAAATCAATCTACTTTATGTAACATTTTAGCGTCAGACTTTTCCCTCGTTCATCATTAGCTTTAACAGAGTTCTCGTCAAACGGAAGTGCGTTTACAACAAAAGTGAAAAAAACGGCAAAAGTGGGCGGGGCAGAATAAGGTGAATAGAGTGAGTTTGCTGAGAATTTTGGAGTCTAACATATAAATACTCTGTTTCCTATTACTTTTCTGTAGAAATTGTTGTTTTAGCGTGAATTCCTGATGTTTTGAGTGCAGTTTAGGTCGGATACATGGAAATACTTCATAGTTTTGATATATTTTTAGTCGATTAATCAGTCGATAGGGCAGGTCTTTAGTCGACCAAGAATTTCTTTAGTCGACCACAGCCCTAGCCCACATTAATTCAGATTCAGATTCAGAAAACTTTATTGATCCCAGAGGGCAATTCATTTGCAGCATTTCCCAGAGCAGTTCACACACAAAACACACACTGCGTGAGTCCATTTCACAGTTACAACAATATTAAATATAATAAAATTAGCAAATACTACCATTCAAATTCAACAGTTTAATCGCGGAGGGCACGAAGGAGTTGGAAAAACCATTTGTTTTCCTCACTGGCGCATAGAAACGCGCCCTGAAGGCATCATGACAAACTCAGGAGTCAGAGGGTGTTGAGGCTGTCCCAGGATGCTCTTTGCTTTATTCAGCACCTGCTCCTCCCACAGAGAGTGAAGGTCCCTCAATTTGATGCCTGTAATTTTTGAGCAGGTTTTAACAATTGCCTGCAATGTAATGTATTAATGCTTTTTTACAAGTGTCCAGCCTTTCTTCCCGTTAAAGTAGTGTGGTAAACGCACTTTCGTTTGACGAGAACTCCGTTAAAGCTAATGACGAACGAGGGAAAAGTCTGACACTAAAATGTTACATAAAGTAGATTGATTTGTGTAAAATGTTTAATGAACACGAGCAACAACAAGTCACAACACAACGATTTCCTGGTCAGTCTGAAAACGGCTTTTTAGTCGAGTAGAACTTATTTTCTGTTGAGCTCGTCTGCTCCGTGTGAACTAATACAACAGAAACAAGACGGCGGCGCGTACGGCAACTTCAGGAATAAGGTGAATAGGCTTCTTAAACATGTGTTGAATTAACATCAGTGCATCAGATTAGATTTTTTAAACAGACATTGAGTGAAAATGGAAAAAAATATCTCTGTTCGTTTGTCTATGTCACTTTAAGTTAAGTTTTTGTGTCCTTTAGTTGCATTTTGTCGCTTTAAGTTGCTTTTTTATCACTTACAGTCAAGCTTTTGACACTTTAAGTCGCTTTTGTCACTTGCGTCTCTTCAAATTGCAATTTCTATTCTATTTTGATTTTGATTCTTTGGCAGCCCTTGTGAAAAGTGACAATTCAATGGAGAAAAGGCCAGCTAAGCCATAAATTACACATTATGGTAACACTTTCTGGTATTCACCTTATTCTGCCCCGCCCACTTTTGCCGTTTTTTGCACTTTTGTTGTAAACGCACTTCCGTTTGACGAGAACTCCGTTAAAGCTTATGACGAACGAGGGAAAAGTCTGACGCTAAAATGTTACATAAAGTAGATTGATTTGTGTAAAATGTTTAATGAACACGAGCAACAACAAGTCACAACACAACGATTTCCTGGTCAGTCTGAAAACGTCTTTTTAGTCGAGTAGAACTTATTTTCTGTTGAGCTCGTCTGCTCCGTGTGAACTAATACAACAGAAACAAGACGGCGGCGCGTACGGCAACTTCAGGAATAAGGGGGATAAATTGTTGTTTTAGCGTGAATTCCTAGTTGTGATGTTTTGAGTGCAGTTTAGGTGGAAAACATGGAAATACTTCATAGTTTTGATATATTTTTAGTTGATTAATCAGTCGATAGGGCAGGTCTTTAGTCGACCACAGCCCTAGCCCACATTAATGCTTTTTTACAAGTGTCCAGCCTTTCTTCCCGTTAAAGTAGTGTGGACATGGACCGTGTAAAGATGACTGGACATGGACTGGAGCTGCTGCCGTGTTCCAAACAGGAAGTGTCCATGGAGGCTGCTCCGGCTCCATCAAAGCCGAGCTCACGTTCACTTTGTACTGGGACATTGGTGCCTGTGTCAAGCTCAACGTCTGGAACTAAAATGTCCGTTTTGACACACTCTACATGATCCTGGTGTTTTGTTTTGTTTTTTTTTCGTTATGTTCTTCATAAATCAAGGTACCCTCATGTCTCCTGCTGCTGAGGGGCCATTAGCAACCTCGCTCCTGATTGGTCCGTTTCTTTATTTGTCAAATACTAATTCTTAGTATGGTGTCATGAGTAAAAAATTATAAACTTAAAACTTGCCAAACTTAAATACATTTTGTAACATTTTAGCAAAATCTTAAAATATAATTATCGCAAATGTGTTTTAGTAAAATTAGAAATAATGGGCACTTTAAATCTAACAATAAATACAATAGTAAATGTATAATATATTTGTTTGTATATATGTAAATGTAAAAGAGTAAATGTTGGTCAGAATAAATTATTTTGAGAAGTGTTTATTTTTTCAATATAAAATGTTTTATTCCGCAACAATCCAGGATCCAACGATCATTCCACCAACCATTTAATCATCTGAAGTTTCATAAAGTTATTTACATAGATTACAATCCTATATGTACAGCTCATGGATGTATTAAATGAACTGGATAAGCCACGCCCCCTCTGTCTGTGTCCCAGATTGATTAGTGGCCGTGCGAGGTACTGCAGCCTCTTGGAACCAGCCTTTTTCTAAAATGTCACATTATAATCACAGACAGGACTGAATTATTATCAGTATTTAAATAAAATAGAAGGAAATGTTCTTTTCTACCGTTTCTAAAATCACAGAAATTACCGTTTTTATATGAAGTGACGTCACACAAACATGTGCGAGTCACATGAACGAGTGTCGGACGATACAAACAGAAGCTCGTGGAAAAGGCTCGACTAGAGACACCTGTAAGTTGTATTTTATTTCATTTCAGACGCTTCACGTGTGTCTAACATGAAGAACACAATTACAATCACACAAGCTAACGCTAACACAAAGACCTGCAGCTGCGGGTCGCTCATGTCGCTCAAAGCATCATGGGGGATTGTGGTCACATGGTGCCCTAAAGCAAAGATGGCCGCCTCCGTATCAGGAAGTAAAGCAAAGATGGCCGCCTCCGTATCAGGAAGTAAAGCAAAGATGGCCGCCTCCGTATCAGGAAGTAAAACAAAGATGGCAGCCTCCGTATCAGGAAGTAAAGCAAAGATGGCCGCCTCCGTATCAGGAAGTAAAGCAAAGATGGCAGCCTCCGTATCAGGAAGTAAAGCAAAGATGGCCGCCTGCGTATCAGGAAGTAAAGCAAAGATGGCCGCCTCCGTATCAGGAAGTAAAGCAAAGATGGCCGCCTCCGTATCAGGAAGTAAATGCGGAAGTAAGAAACTTTTTTGGGGTCATGTGACAATGAGCTCACTCCATAGGGATAAACACGGCGGCCATTTTGGATCCATCTTCCAGGTTTTCTTATAGTTCTATGGTACAGCTTGACTTGTTCACCGCGCTCGTGGACACCTGCGCGGCCCCAGGACCAGCCCGGGCTCAGAAGGTCAAAGTTCATGGGTCACTGGTGGTGCTGGAGCTCTCTGTGATGGGGCCACGGCAGCCTCTTCATGTTCCACGCCGGTGCTTTGAGGGCGGGCCGGCTGAACAGGTGCTGCGCCTCTCCGGGCTCCGTCCCCGTGTGCGGCGCCCCCGTGTGGAGGTCCTGGGCCGCGCCGGAGGGAGCGCGCAGGGACGTGAAGGCCTTACTCAGCCAGGTGTTGCGGGCGTCCTGCAGGCTGCTGTTCAGAACCAGGTTTTGGTGCTGCAGCTCCTGAGAGGGACAGAAGAACGACGAGTCAGAGCGAGAAGACCAGAGACAAGACCAGGACCTGGGTTCACTTTGAACTACTTTATGAGGGCACTTTTTTATTATTTAGTGAGCGGTACTCAGTTACATTGACTTACATGACAGGTTTTTATGATTTTCTAATCTTGACTTTATTCAGTGCATTAATACTTG
Organism: Rhinogobius similis; assembly: GCA_019453435.1. Taxonomy (NCBI): domain Eukaryota; kingdom Metazoa; phylum Chordata; class Actinopteri; order Gobiiformes; family Gobiidae; genus Rhinogobius; species Rhinogobius similis. The sequence goes on along the minus strand of CM033620.1, from coordinate 5,452,001 downwards.
TTGTCAATATATATAATAGTTTTACACCAATCAGGTCGCTGTTTGTGGAGAAAAGTTGAAAAATATGTTGAAAATTACAGGAAGTAAACAAACTGATGACATCACACTGTGAGACAAACTTTATACATAATTTACACAAAATAAACTACTTTTTTGACCATTTAAACACAAATTCAACTAAATAAATAAGTTCAGATATATTTTTATTTGTCAGGTAAAATAACTGATGACATTAGATGAGTTTTAGCCCAGTTTACAGTGTGGTTGCTATGGTAATTTCCTAGTGTGATGTCATTATTTACAACCAGGAAGTGAAATTAAAACTTATAAAACTGCTAAAGTGGGATAACATTTGTAAAGAATTTTAGCAAAACTTGAAATATATTTATCTTAACTGTATTTTAGGTAAATGAGTGTCCGACCTGTCATGGGCCCTTTAAGTAACATTGTGAAAAAATAAATAAATAAAATACAATAAAATCATATCTTTTTCAGAGCAGTTTTCAAACACCATACTTGTATTTCTACTTATTATTCAGTTTTAGTTTGAAGTAAAAGTACTCTTACTTGACTAAAGTTTTGGTTCCTCTTCTCGTTGTGAGTAATTCTATAGTGACCTGGTGATTTATTTTTGTGTCTATTGTTTCGAAGTTCCACAATTTGTGCATTTTTTATTGTTTTGTTTGTCCAAAAACATGAACTCAAATCATAAAACACATTTTACAGACAATTTACATCCAAATAGTTACTCAGCAGTTAGTTTCTCCAAATGTTTTTCTACTTTTATTTGAGTAATTAGACTATATTTTATGTCTACTTGAGTAACATATATGATTGTTAAGTAATGTCACTCTTACTTAAGTAGATATTTTATTTTCTGTCATGAGCAAACTAAAGTAAAGTGATTCATTTTAGTAAATCTACTCGTATTTTTGTTTTTCCTGTATGTTCTGTAGGAAAGTGAAATATATGTTTATAATTTCTGGAGGGTATTACACTTTAAATATTGCAGTTTAAACTTGGACAAACATCAGTGATCCACAGGGAAATGATTCGGACAAAAACCCTCACATTGTCCAATAAAATCTCCAGATAAAAGTGAGTAAGTGCTGTAACTATTCAGTAATTAAAGTAGGATTAAAGGCAAAAGAGCCAACTAAAGCATAAATATACACTTGAATATTTATCTGTACTTATCTGTATAGTACCTTATTCTGCCCCGCCCACTTTTGCCGTTTTTTGCACTTTTGTTGTAAACGCACTTCCGTTTGACGAGAACTCTGTTAAAGATTAGATTAGATTTTTTAAACAGACATTGAGTGAAAATGGAAAAAAAATATCTCTGTTTGTTTGTCTATGTCACTTTAAGTTCAGTTTTTGTGTCCTTTTGTTGCATTTTGTCGCTTTAAGTTGCTTTTTTATCACTTACAGTCAAGCTTTTGACACTTTAAGTCGCTTTTGTCACTTGCGTCTCTTCAAATTGCAATTTCTATTCTATTTTGATTTTGATTCTTTGGCAGCCCTTGTGAAAAGTGACAATTCAATGGAGAAAAGGCCAGCTAAGCCATAAATTACACATTATGGTAACACTTTCTGGTATTCACCTTATTCTGCCCCGCCCACTTTTGCCGTTTTTTCCACTTTTGTTGTAAACGCACTTCCGTTTGACGAGAACTCCGTTAAAGCTAATGATGAACGAGGGAAAAGTCTGACGCTAAAATGTTACATAAAGTAGATTGATTTGTGTAAAATGTTTAATGAACACGAGCAACAACAAGTCACAACACAACGATTTCCTGGTCAGTCTGAAAACGGCTTTTTAGTCGAGTAGAACTTATTTTCTGTTGAGCTCGTCTGCTCCGTGTGAACTACAACGGAAACAAGACGACGGCGCGTAAGACAACTTCAGGAATAAGGGGGATAGTACCTTATTTGTACCTTTAAATATAATTTTTACAATTATACTTCTAAAATTCCAATAATAACATTTACATTTACATGTTATAATACTACTATTAATACTAACCAGTACGTAGTAACGTTTAAAAAATCTAAAAAAAAAAAGAAAGCTATATATACATACATACATACATATACATATAGCCAGTAGCGGACCTAGGAAATCAGGGGCCTAAGGCAAATGTAGACCCCTCATCAAGTGCAATTCTCAGTAACTTTTTAGACGTTTCTCTTGAATAAGGAAGTTTTCGTTTGTTGGTGACAGGTTCATAAATTTGGGGAGGTAAATTAACTATTGAAAAGAGCAGAATGTTTAAGAAATCGGACCATATTTCCCGTCTGTTGGTGCATTTTAACACATGTTCCAACAGATTTAAATACATGATTCATTTGTAATTTTAGAATGCTATGTGTTATTTACTATTTAGCTTTATTGGGGGGTTGGAGCTTGGGCAGAATGAATACATTTAACAATCCAAGACCATTTTTTTCTTGTTTAAAAGTACACTGCACTTCTTTACTTTACATTATATTGAGAGAATAGCAACTGTTTCAGAACCTCAGAGCTTCTATGATGATCAGGGCCCCCTTCAAGTTGGGGGCCCAAGGCAATTGTGGCCTGTTGCCTAATGGTGAGTCCGCATTACACTTATTTTAGCATTATAGCGAAACATTTTATCAGTACAAGTAATATATGTTAACCATTAAACAGGACTGTGGATGTCAAAATCAAGTTTGAGAGTTATATTTACTGAAATAAGAAACAACACGATTTAATGATTATTCACTGAGATCATGACATGATTTTAACTCTGCAATTGTGACGTATAAGACACAGAACCATCTGCTCTGTCTCCAAGAGAAGTTCAAACCGAGAGAGACAGTACAACCTCAGAGGAGAAAGGAAATGTAAGGACTAACGTAAAGAATAGATGTATTTCTGTACGAGGAGTTAATTTATGGAACAATTTGGAGGAGACATTAAAAGACTCTAAAAGTATTTACACTTTTAAAACAAAATTTAGATCCAATGTAATAAAAAAATATCAAGAAATGGAAAGAATGAGTGTGTGAGTGTTTGTGCAGCTCAGTGACTGTCTGTGTCTGTTTATATTATACACATTTATGGATATAAAAGTGTTATTTGTGCCTGTGATTATAGATTTATATCATGTTCATCTGTCGCTCTCTGCACGTCATACTTTAAGTTATTAGGGTTCGGCAAAATAAGTGTTAAACTCGGTCTGTAAAATGTTTTCTTTCTTTATTCATCTGCTTTTTTGTTTGTTTTGTTGGACCGAAGAAAAATAAATGAACTAACTAACTAAACAACAGTGAAATCTTTAACTTTTTCTCACTTTCTATCACTAGTCCTCAAGAAATTAAACTTTCAGAATGACAAAACAAGGTCAAATGTGACAAAAACAGCCAGATAAAAAAGTAATTTCGATTTTGATGCATTTTCTTGGACTATAGATTGAAAAAAAACAACAAAAAAACAATATTGTGCCTTGAATTATCATCATCATATGAATCTGAACCACAGAGTTACAGCAGAAATAAACACATGACTCTGGAAACTACCCAGAATACTCATCACCTGGTTTCTTTTTTTCTTTCTGTCTTCCTTTTGAACTGTCAGAACGAACAAAAACTACATCGTCACCTTGTTTAGTTTCAGTTCAGTGAAACTACTTTCAATCCGGGTTCACTTCCTCTGGTGAAGACGTTAGCGCTGGACTATGTCAATCTAAATGAATCGACAGTTTCTTTGAATGAATCCAGGTTTAAAAACGTGACTAGATTTAAACTTTTGTACATAACATCTTTCTAAATACAGTTCATTTTATAGATTGAACACAAAATAGGAAGAGGAAATGAGAAAAACCCTCCACCACAACCTTCTTAGTTAGTGCCTGCCTCATTATTTGTGGTAAATGAGGTCGTAATAGTCTTATCAGAGCAGTTTTCCGATACTTTTACTCCTATTTGTGTTACATAGTGGAAAGTTTAACAGTTCTCCAGTAAAAGTGTCGGTTCCTCTTCCCGCTGTGAGTAAGTCTATACATCAGCCGTGTCCAAACTAAGGCCCGGGGGCCAAAAGCGGCCCGCAGACCAATTTTTCTTGGCCCTCAAGCTTCCTGATGATTTGGCCCACATTGACCTAAGAATTCGTCGATGTAAACCCTCATTCGTCCAGGTGTGGTCCATCGTAGAAAGGGGTTCAGAGGTTGTCATCCGGACGCCGTTTAAAGATCGAGACGTTTCGACTTTTATCCAAAAGTCATTGTCAATCAGAGAGCTGGTATGGGAACCTGGGCCTTATATGCTACTCTAAGTAGTGGGAGTCCTGCCCCCAGGGAGGAGTCACTGAGTCCTGTCTTTGTTATAAGATTGTTTGTTTGTCACCTGGGACTTGATTAATTGGTCTATCTTGTTGATTAATGGTTGGCCTCACCTAGTTTCACCTGTGTCTAAAGGTCTATTGTTATCTTGATAGCTGGCTGTTGCTCCCTCCTCACTACTGATTGCCTCATTAGCATTTGACTGGTCTATTGATCTGGACCAAGGTGTTAGTATGCTGTCATAAATTTTGGCTAAATTAAATCTTAAGCCCCCATTCCTGTTTAGAGAAGGATTTTCTCTTTTTACAAAAATGGCCTCCTTTACTCCTCTTTCAAACCAGTTCTTCTCTCTGCTCAAAATCTTCACCTCACTGTCCTCAAACGAGTGATTTGTAGCTTTTAGGTGCAGATGGACTGCACTCTGCGGTCCTGTGGAAACAGGACAGAAAGGATAAAGACCCCAGCAGGAGGGGGGTCTCTATCCCTTATGTCTCGGGCCTGTCTGAGAAGTTTCAAAGGATTTTTAGACAACACGACATCCCTGTTTATTTCAAACCTGGCAACACAATTAAACAGAAACTGGTCCACCCGAAAGACAAGAGGCCGACAGAGAAACAGAGCAATGTAGTTTATTTGATAGAGTGCAGTGAGGACAGTTGTAAAGAACGTTACATAGGAGAAACAAAACAGCCATTGCACAAAAGGCTGTACCAACACAGAAGAGCGGCCTCCACAGGACCGCAGAGTGCAGTCCATCTGCACCTAAAAGCTACAAATCACTCGTTTGAGGACAGTGAGGTGAAGATTTTGAGCAGAGAGAAGAACTGGTTTGAAAGAGGAGTTAAGGAGGCCATTTTTGTAAAAAGAGAAAATCCTTCTCTAAACAGGAATGGGGGCTTAAGATTTAATTTAGCCAAAATTGATGACAGCATCCTAACACCTTGGTCCAGATCAATAGACCAGTCAAATGCTAATGAGGCAATCAGCAGTGAGGAGGGAGCAACAGCCAGCTATCAAGATAACAATAGACCTTTAACCACAGGTGAAACTAGGTGAGGCCAACCATTAATCAACAAGATAGACCAATTAATCAAGTCCCAGGTGACAAACAAACAATTTTCTAACAAAGACAGGAGTGCAGTGACTCCTCCCTGGGGGCAGGACTCCCAGTACTCAGAGTAGCATATAAGCCCGAGTTCCCAGACCAGCTCTCTGATTGACAATGACTTTTGGATAAAAGTCGAAACGTCTCGATCTTTAAACGGCGTCCGGATGACAACCTCTGAACCCCTTTCTACGATTGACCTAAGACATACTTTTTACGGCAATTTTCAGATTTTCTACAATTCCAACCTAAATAACTAACATTTTGGTGCGACACAGACCTGATATTAAAGGGCCTATGGCAGGTTTAAAGGGCCTATGACAGGTTGAAATACACATTTAACTAAAATGAAGTCAAGATAAATATATTAAAATTTCTACAAAAATCTTAACAAATTTAACCCCAGTTTAGCTGTTTTTCAGGTTTTAAATTTTACTTCCTGGTTGTAAAGTATGACATCACACTAGGAAATCACCATAGCAACCACACTGTACACTGGTCAAAACTCATCTAACGTCACAGATTTTGTTCATTTGACAAAGAAAAACACATGTGAACACCTTTATTTTGTTGAATCAATGTTTAAAGGGTCAAAAAGTAGTTTATTTTGTGTAAATTCTGCATAACCTTTGTCTCCCCAGTGTGATGTCATCAGTTTGTTTACTTCCTGTAATTGTCGACAGATTTTTCAACTTTTCTCCGCAAACAGCGACCTGATTGGTGCAAAACTATAATTTGTATTTACATGAAGTATTAACACACTGAATAAAGTCAAAATTAGAAAACCATAAAAACCCGTCATATGCCCTTTAAAGCACTGAGACTGAATGTAGATGTGGTGGTGCTTTAAAAATCAGATTAATGCAACTTTTTTTAACGTTTCATGATTGATTTGTGGCCCTCCGCTTGGTCTATATTTCAATATGTGGCCCTCGATGGAAAAAGTTTGGACACCCCTGCTATACATCTTAATGTTGACAATGTGAAACGATTAGAACATTTGTATTTCTTGCCACTACTTTGTAATTCTAACAACTAACTAGACATCACAACAATCTAGAATCCCTATATTTTTAAATTCAGTCAGAATTCTACGCTAGACTTTGCTGTTTAACTGTCACGTTGGTGATGGTTTTTGGTGCATCACAGGCTCCTCCGGTGGATCTAGGGCCGTTATCACAATTTGTGAAGCCAGTTATTTCTAATTTGGGCGTGAAAATGGACTCTGACCTAAAACTTGACACCAAATAAGGGGTGTGGTCAAATCCAGTTTTTTCCATCTTCGACAACTGGCCAGAGTGAAGCCCATGCTACCGAGGGACCTCTTTGAAAGGGTCATTCATGCCTTCAGGACCACTCGCTTGGACTATTGTAACCAGTGGGCGAGGCTACCGCGCTCAAATTGAGCCGTTCATTGGAGGCCGCCATGTTTGCAATCTGCTGCTGACCACTAGGGGCCGCTGCGGAAGTAGAATTATTCAATGCAAGTCAATGGGGAGTTAGACGTTTCCAAACCTACTTTAGATCCTGGCTCAAAATACGGCTTTGGTCTCAAACGTTAGCTTACGGCTCTGTGACGTTAGCTTACGGCTCTGTGACGTTAGCTTACGGCTCTGTGACGTTAGCTTACGGCTCTGTGACGTTAGCTTACGGCTCTGTGACGTTAGCTTACGGCTCTGTGACGTTAGCTTACGGCTCTGGCTGGTTTAGCCTGTGATTTTTTAAAGTTCGTGCATATCTAATGAAGAAGGCGGGCTTTACGCGCCGGAAATGTCAGGGCGGAGCCATACACCTACGAGTGGGCGGTAACCATAGAGACAACGACGGCAGTACGTCAGCAAAAGGCCGCCCCAAAGTCGCCCTCCCCCCGCCTCCCCACCGAGGGGGGAGTGGTGGGGGCTAACCCGCGGCCATTTTGAATTCTCCATGACTGAGCCGCATTATCATGAAAGGGGCGGAGCCACAACCGTCTGTCCACTATTTTTATGTCTATGATTGTAACGCACTCTATTCAGGCATAAATCAGACGGTTCTTTCCCGGCTGCAGCTCGTCCAAAATGCTGCTGCACGGCTTTCAACTGGAACTGGAAATATGATCATGTTTCACCTGTTTTATCCTCACTTCATTGGCTCCCAGTGCATTTTAGAGTAGATTTTAAGATTCTTTTGTTTACTTCTAAATGTTTGAATGGCCTTGCCCCCTCGTACCTCTCTGATCTGATCCACCTGATGCCCCGCCCTCTCCAGCCCTCAGGACCGTGCTTTGTCAGTTGCTGCTCCGCGACTGTGGAATCAGCCGAGAGACAAAAATGGTTGGGAACCACTCTGTTACAGTATTGCACATGATTATAGCGGGTGAATGGCACATGTTACAGTATTGCACATGATTACAGCGGGTGAATGACACATGTTACAGTATTGCACATGATTATAGCGGGTGAATGGCACATGTTACAGTATTGCACATGATTATAGCGGGTGAATGGCACATGTCCAGGGCTAAAACGAGAGAAACAGCTGTTTATTTGCCACCCAGTGAGTCATGACACAGAAAGACTGTGACATGACTGAGACTGGTCTACTATACGTTCACTTGAGTGCACTTTCTGGCCTCTGATTCAGAATGAACAGCCATCAGAGCTGACTCCCCCTCCCCCCAGTCACTCCTATTTCGCAATTGACAGAATCATTACTCACAAAACTGTGTGGGTGATTCATGGTTTTTAAAGAAATCCCCAAACAGAGTTCGAAAGTGACTAAATACATGTAGAAAAAATACGTCTAGTAATAGTAATTCTGGCACAGTGTCAAGATTCCTGTGTTCTCCCCCTCCCATCTGTGTTGTCTGGAGCTGGGCGGAGAGTATACTTGCTGCACCACCTTCAACGGCTCCTCCCACTACTCATCTGCAACCCATCTCCAATCAAGCATACACCTCTGCAGTATAAAGACTCGACTCATTCATCCACACCCTGCCAGATCGTTCAGTCTACATTCGTGGTGAACACCCAGGCCTTTTTGTTCTGTGATTTTTTTCAGTAATGTTTCCAGTGGATTGTCTGTTTTTTCCTGTGCTCCTCGGTCCACTCCGCCCCTCCAGTACTCACCTGTGCTCCTCGGTCCAGTCTGCTCCACTCCGCCCCTCCAGTACTCACCTGTGCTCCTCGGTCCACTCCGCCCCTCCAGTACTCACCTGTGCTCCTCGGTCCAGTCTGCTCCACTCCGCCCCCTGTACTCACCTGTGCTCCTCGGTCCAGTCTGCTCCACTCCGCCCCTCCAGTACTCACCTGTGCTCCTCGGTCCACTCCGCCCCTCCAGTACTCACCTGTGCTCCTCGGTCCAGTCTGCTCCACTCCGCCCCTCCAGTACTCACCTGTGCTCCTCGGTCCAGTCTGCTCCACTCCGCCCCTCCAGTACTCACCTGTGCTCCTCGGTCCAGTCTGCTCCCCTCCAGTACTCACCTGTGCTCCTCGGTCCAGTCTGCTCCACTCCGCCCCTCCAGTACTCACCTGTGCTCCTCGGTCCAATCTGCTCCGCCCCTCCAGTACTCACCTGTGCTCCTCGGTCCAGTCTGCTCCACTCCGCCCCTCCAGTACTCACCTGTGCTCCTCGGTCCAGTCTGCTCCCCTCCAGTACTCACCTGTGCTCCTCGGTCCAGTCTGCTCCACTCCAGTACTCACCTGTGCTCCTCGGTCCAGTATCCCGCTGTCCTGTTTCCTGAATAAATCTTGTACTTTTGAACTATTCTAGTCTGCATTATTTTTGATCCACCAGTCGTTACAACACACAGTTACTCTTTAAGTTGGTGCTATTCAGAGTACAAATACTTTTCTGTGATCATAGGAATGCCTTGTAGTACCTGGTCATTTAGAAAACTTGCAGTGATTGTATGTGTATAGTATGATTCTCTAATCAGGAATAAATTAATGCAAAACTAAACGGAGAAACAAACAAAGTAGTTTTAATTTTAATGTTGCATGTTTTACACTACAATATACTGCAAATGTGAAAGTTTTGTAAGTATTCAGAAGACAGTACTCTGGTTGGACCATGAACCAAAATACATTTAAAAGCAAATTATATATTTCTTATGAATTTATTTATTTATTTATTGACCTTAATTTAAGGAAAGTCCCACTAAGATTTGCAGTCTCTTTTTCCCCAGAGGGGCGGAGTCTGTACATGTTTTAGTGCCAGAGGAAATCAGAGCCTGGAGGAAACCTGCACAGACACGACGGGAACAGGGAATCTCCAACCAGAAAGGCCCCACACCACCCGGGAATCTAACCCAGGACCTCCGGGCTGTTAGGCAACAACACTGGCTGCTGTGCCACGGTGGCCTGGCTGTAATCGTCCCTACACTGTCCCCAAACTGAAAATCCACAAATGTTGAACCTTATCGTTCTGGTCATTCCTTTTAATACCTACACTTATGAACAAAGACTTGTAATCGCAGTTATAAGTTCTGTATTCTCATTCTGACTTGCTAAGGTTAACCTCAACTTTAAAATCTCTTTAGCACCTGTTTTGTTCGCTCCCAGTCCTGGTCACAAAGATAGATAATGGGCATCTGATCCTTTTATGACGTCCTTTCACTCTGAAGTCTGGCTTTAACTGGAAGCACCACTGATGGCTGTTGTTTTTCATAAATATTGATGTCACATATGTCCTCGCTCTTGTTTCACGATGATGTTTCATGTCGTCTCCTCATGATGTGATAACTATGTCTCCACCTGTGTCTTGTGTATAAAAAGCATGTGTTCTGATTGTCATGTACCTCCGTCGACCAGCAGAGGTCACTGTGTCAGGGAAAGGCCACTGTTCACTTTGGTACCAGTGAATAAATCAACTCATGGATCAGACTCATTCTCTCTGCATTTTTATTGTTTAACTTGTTTTAGAAATCCACAACAGCAATTCTCCCGTAACAGACTTCATTCATAAAGAATAGTTTAGTATGAATGACTCAGGCTTAGTCGGGCATGTCCAAACTATGGCCCGGGGGCCAAATGCGGCCCTCGGAGCAATTTTTGTTGGCCCCCAGGCTTCCTGGTGAATTGGCCCACATTGTCCTGAGAAGTACTTTTTATGGTAAATTTCAGTTTTTCTACAATTATAACCTAAATAACTAACACTTTGGTGTGGGACGGACCTGATATTAAGGCACTGAGATTGAATTTAGGTGTGAGGCACGTAAAACATCAAAGAAATGCAACTTTTTGGAACGTTTCATGATTGATTTGTGGCCCTCCTCTTGGTCTATATTTCAATATGTGGCCCTCGATGTAAAAAGCTTGGACACCCCTGACCTAACCCTAACTTCTAAGCTTTAAGAAAAAATGACTAAGCATAAATCATTCTTAGTAAACTATTTGCTCATAGTAAATCAAGTATTTTATCTTGCTTTATTAAGGCATGAATAAGTGTAGTTAATATAAGTAATGGTACCATATTATTTTTCCGGTAACACTTTATAATAACTACACTTATTCCTGCCTTAGTAAAGCATGAAAAAAGGCTTAATTCCTAGTGAACAAAGAGTTAATTAACAATGATTCAGGCTTAGTAACTACTTAACGAATGCTCTAACCCTAATTCCTGCCCCCAAACCTAACCCTAACCTTCATTAAGTCGTTACCATAGACTGTACATATCAGTGGACCATGTTAGCATGCTAGCCGCCGCGTTCCAAATAGGAAGCAGCTCTGGAGGCTCCTGGCTCCATGAAGCCGAGCTCCGCCCTCTTCCTGTGACACTGGAGCCTTTACTCTGTAACTGTTTCTGTCAAACTCACATCTGGAACTAAAATGTCTGTTTGACTCACTCCACATGAATCGGGTGTTTTTTTCTCGTTGGTTGTTCATAAATCAAGTTATTACAATAATAACTGACCAATCAGGTGCTTCCTTTTCCAGGGGCCGTTTTCGCTCGTGTTAGCAACAGGTTTGATTGACAGCTAGCGCCGCACGTTGCCGCCGTCTCCTCCCACAGAGGGGCGGATACCGTTAGCAACCGCGCTCCTGATTGGTCCGTGTGGTTGCCACGATACGCACTCGGATTTAAATATGGAGTCTGGCTCCACTTTAGCCGCTATAACTGCTAGCTCCACTTTAGCCGCTATAACTGCTAGCTCCACTTTAGTCTCTATAACTGCTAGCTCCACTTTAGTCTCTATAACTGCTAGCTCCGCTTTAGCCGCTATAACTGCTAGCTCCACTTTAGCCGCTATAACTGCTAGCTCCGCTTTAGCCGCTATAACTGCTAGCTCCACTTTAGCCGCTATAACTGCTAGCTCCACTTTAGCCGCTATAACTGCTAGCTCCACTTTAGCCACTATAACTGCTAGCTCCACTTTAGCCACTATAACTGCTAGCTCCACTTTAGCCGCTATAACTGCTAGCTCCACTTTAGCCGCTATAACTGCTAGCTCCACTTTAGCCACTATAACTGCTAGCTCCACTTTAGCCACTATAAGTGCTAGCTCCACTTTAGCCGCTATAAGTGCTAGCTCCACTTTAGCCGCTATAAGTGCTAGCTCCACTTTAGCCGCTATAACTGCTAGCTCCACTTTAGCCGCTATAACTGCTAGCTCCACTTTAGCCACTATAACTGCTAGCTCCACTTTAGCCACTATAACTGCTAGCTCCACTTTAGCCACTATAACTGCTAGCTCCACTTTAGCCGCTATAACTGCTAGCTCCACTTTAGCCACTATAACTGCTAGCTCCACTTTAGCCACTATAAGTGCTAGCTCCACTTTAGCCGCTATAAGTGCTAGCTCCACTTTAGCCGCTATAAGTGCTAGCTCCACTTTAGCCGCTATAACTGCTAGCTCCACTTTAGCCGCTATAACTGCTAGCTCCACTTTAGCCACTATAACTGCTAGCTCCACTTTAGCCACTATAAGTGCTAGCTCCACTTTAGCCGCTATAAGTGCTAGCTCCACTTTAGCCGCTATAAGTGCTAGCTCCACTTTAGCCGCTATAACTGCTAGCTCCACTTTAGCCGCTATAACTGCTAGCTCCACTTTAGCCACTATAACTGCTAGCTCCACTTTAGCCGCTATAACTGCTAGCCGCGATGGGCTTCATTTGGCTGTGGCCAAACGCTATGGGTGACGTCACAATCCCATAGTCCACAGATGTACAGTCTATGGTCGTTACTAAAGCTGAATCATGCTTAAAAAACTCTTTGTTCAGTATGAATTAAGACTTTGTTCATGGTTAATTAAGGCTGAACAAGGTGTAGTTATTATAAAGTGGTACCATTTTCCCTTACTTGATTTGGTCCACATATTAATCTTATACCTTTAAAACAGGCATGTCCAAACTCAGGCCCGGGGGCCAAATGCGGCCCTCAGACCAATTTTTCTTGGCCCTTAGTCTTCCTGGTGAACTGGCCCACATTGTCCTGATAAGTACTATTTACAGCACATTTCAGATTTTCTACAATTCCAACCTAAATAACTAACATTAAACATTATGATATTAAGGCACTGAGACTGAATGTAGATGTGGTGGAGCTTAAAACATCAGATAAATGCAGCTTTTTTAACGTTTCGCGATTGATTTGTGGCCCTCCGCTTGGTCTATATATGTGGCCCTCGATGGAAAACGTTTGGACAGCCCTGGTTTAAATCCTTTCAACATCTGAGCCAGACGCTAAACCTGGCCCCAGTTTTGCATCATTCGGACAGGTCTAGTTATTTCAGAGACATAACACCAGGCCACCAGTCTGTTCTTACCTGGATCTTACACTTGGCCTCCACCATCTGCAGCTTGGTGCGGGCCAGCTCCTGCTCCAGCTCTCTGATCTGGTCTCTGAGGGACTCCTTCTCCGTTCCGCCGCCGCCGCTGTCCTCTGGAGCCTCAGGACTCGTCGTTGCGGTGGACGTGTCCTCCTCCTCTTCCTCTTCTACCTCGGGCGTCTCCAGCGTCTCCAGCGCTCGTGAACAGCTGCTGCACGACTTCACGGCGCTCTGGAGAGAGAGAGACAATTTAGTTCCATGATTTGGTGGGAGTCGAGATCCTGTAATGAGTTAGAATGAATGAAAAACCTTTATTGCTTTGATGAGGAATATTTAAGCTTCACAAATGTATGAAACATTATAATAACAATATTTAAAGGGCGTATGACAGGTTTTTAGGATTCTCGAATTTTGACTTTATTCAGTGTATTAATACTTGTTGTAAATATATATAATAGTTTTACACCAATCAGGTCGCTGTTTGTGGAGAAAAGTTGAAAATTCTGTTGAAAATTACAGGAAGTAAACAAACTGATGACATCACACTGGGGAGACAAACTTTATACATGATTTACATAAAATAAACTAATTTAATTCAAATAAATAAAAAAGATAAAACGTATTTTTATTTGTCAGGTAAAAGAATTGATGACATTAGATGAGTTTTAGCCCAGTTTACAGTGTGGTTGCTATGGCGATTTCCTAGTGTGATGTCATTATTTACAACCAGGAAGTGAAATTAAAACGTATAAAACTGCTAAACCAGGATAACATTTGTAAAGAATTTTAGCAAAACTTGAAATATATTTATTTTAACTGCATTTTAGGTAAATGAGTGTCCGACCTGTCATGGGCCCCTTAAAGTGCGTGTGACAGGTTTTTACGATTTTCTATTTTTTACTTTATTTGGTGTATTAATACCTGTTGTAAATCTAAAGGATAGTTTTACACCAATCAAGTATCAGTTTGTGGAGAAAAGTTGACAAATATGCAGAAAGTTACAGGAAGTAAACAAACTGATGACATCACACTGGGGAGACAAAGGTTATGCATTAGAAACTACTCTTTTGACCCTTTAAACACTGATTCGACAAAATAAAGGTGTCATATGTGTTTCTCTTTGTCAAATGAACAAAATCTGTGACATTAGATGAGTTTTGGCCCAGCGTACAGTGTGGTTGCTATGGTAATTTCCTAGCGTGATGTCATACTTTAGACCCAGGAAGTACGATTAAAAACCTAAGAACGGCTAAACTGTGGTAAAATGTGTAAAGATTTTAGTAGAAATTAAAATATATTTATATTAACTGCATTTTAGTCAAATGAGTCGTTCAACCTGTCATGGGCCCTTTAAGAGTGTAACACCAAAGGCTTATTTTGCAGCGTTTAAGCTTAAGTTTTAGATAAAGCAAAGGCCTGTACAGTTATTATTTTGTTTACAAAGTTTCTTCTTCTTGTCCAATTTTGTCTTGTCTTATTTTATGTTGTCTTGTCGAGTGTTTTGTCCAATTTTTGATTTTATTCATTATTATTTTCATACTTGTATGTTTGTTTGTTGTTGTTTTTTTTGCTATTATAATTGAGTTGTTTATTTTATTGGTCATTTTAATTTAAATTGATTTTTTAAAAAAAGTTGTAATCTGTATTATTGTTTGTGTTCTGTTATTTGTCTTTCTGGTATCAAAAATGGCACAGATGTAAGATTTGATACAAAGAGCTGAATAAGAATAGTTAATTGCACAAAAAAAAAGTTTCTTCTACTTTTACTTTTTATAAAAAACTATTATGAAAAAATCAGTGCATGGAGGAAGTCACTAGAGCAACATGTGACTGGAGGCTCATTTAGGACAATACTGGAAGCTGCCACTAGGGGCCAGTCTTGTAACTACTGCAGCAACAAAATACAGCTGTGAGGGACCTGTACCATGACAGTGAGATCATGGGGTCAGTGAGTTTACACTTGGGTTCAAAGAATAATAATGAGCCTGGGAGGAGCAGTGCCCTAGAACCAGGAAACTATAGAAGAAGAGCCGAGTTGTGGGGGGTAATCGTTTGGAATATTCAGAGCTATAAATCGGGCTGCATTCTCTTTGTCGGGGCTTCTGGAGGGTTTTTCTTCGTGAGGATCTCTGTGGGTTTGGACCATGTAATCGCACTTATAAGTTCTGTATTCTCATTCTGACTTGCTAAGGTTAACTTCAACTTTAAAGGACCCATATTCTGCTCTTTTCCCCTTCACACAGTCTGTTCTAAGGGCTTTGTTGATACATTTTCTCGTTGTGTAATATCCATAACATAACAGTTTACAAAAAACACCCATTTCTTGGACTGGCCCCCCTCCTGCAAAAGCAAACGGCTCACTCTGAGATCTGACCCCCCCGAACAGAGAGCAGCCTGCCTCCCCCGCCCAACCCGTGACGAAGCCTAGAGTGGAGATGGTGCATGCGCCGTGTGCTCCGGTAAACAGCGATACACAAACACTGAATAAACATTTTCTCGTCCTGACGGTGCACTGCAAAAAGTGCCTTACTAGAAACAAGAAAAAAAACCTTAAAATTGGACTAAAATTGCTTGTTTTAAGCAAAAAAATCTGCCAATGGGGTAAGCAAAAATTTCTTGCTTAGAAAACTTGTTTTAAGATTTTTTTTCTGACGATCAAGAAAAATAAGTCAAAAACAAGAAAATGTCTCAATTTAAGCCAGTTGCTCCCTGTAAATGGCTTGATTTAAGCAAAATGTTCTGAATGAACAGATTCAAGGAAATTATACTCAAAAAAAGAATAAATCAGTATTCGTTTGTAAGTTGCTCAATTTAAGAATATTTTTTTCATTTTAAGACTAGATGTTGGAAAAATTTCAAGGAAATTTAGCTTGATATAAGTAAAATTATCTAATTTATTCCCATGAATTACAGCTTTTTTCTTGATAATGATATCAAGACATGTTTGTATTCTTACTTTTTCTCAAATTAAGAAAAATATTCTTAGTCTACAGTTAAATAAGATTCAAAATAACCTTTGTATCTTGTTACAAGCAAAAATATAACAGATTTTAGCAAATATATCTTAATAAGAAAAGGCTAGGTTTTATTTCTTAAAATAAGATTTTTTTGTCTTAAGATTTTTTTCCTAGATGAGATTTTTTTTCTTTTTAGAGAAAAAATAAGAATTTATTTCTTGTTATAAGACTTTTTTACTTTCTTAAAATCCACTTTTTGTAGTGTGCGTCGTGCTGAGTCCTACGTCCTGGATCTGACCTGGAGTTTGACGTGCTCCAGGGCCTCAACCACGGACGTGCCGTTTGGTAAATAACAAGCTAACTCTTCTATCTGTCGTATCCATCGTGTAATTACTGTGTAGCATTAGCATTAGCTGTTTTTATTCTTCCTGGAGGCGTGGCTTAAACACCGCGTCATCTTAGTGAGGAGCCCCCGTCTGCTGCTCAGCCGAGGGGGACGGAAAAGACAGTTCTCTAGTGAAAGCCTGAGGGAATCAATCAAAAAACCATTTTGGGCACAACATACGAGGCCCAAATAGCACTGGAGGAAGGTTAGAACCTCTGAAAAGTCCATTTTGCATGATATGGGACCTTTAAGATTGGAAGGAGCTCCTGTTATTGCATGTTGTTGTTATTTACAGTGTATTATCTAAAAGTGTGTGTATCAATCACACTTTTCCTTGGCATCCAAATTGAGTGTGAAATGTTTGTATTTTCCACGTTCTGTGTTGTACCTTGATGGAGTCGACCTCTTGCCTGTGCTGCTGCCTCTCGAGACGCTCCGTTAGCTTTGAGCAGATCTGAAGAAAAACACGAAGAAAAACAAATAAACGACTTCTTATTATTCACGCACAGATCACATTTAACCTCGTGCTCTCAGTCCAGTACCTGCTTGTAGTCTGCGATGATTCCCGAAGACCTCTGGATGTTCTGGTCGGCTTTCTCCAGCTCTCTCCTGAACACTTCTTTTAACTGCAGAAAAGAAAACCTATTTATTTATGTACACAGACTTTTTATCCAGGTATAGCGTGTATATTTTGCGACGTTTTTACCATGGCAGCTTCTTCTTCTTTGCCTCTCATCTGCTCCTGTGTGGCCTGCAGCTTGTGTTTTGTGAAGATAAGATCCTTGGAGAGCAGGTCTATTTGGTCTTCGGCCTGAAATTACAGATCACTATTAGAAGAAGAAGAAGAAGAATTTTTATTTATAGAGCGCTTTTCCACCTAACAGGCACCCAAAGCGCTTTACAATCCGTTGAAATTACAGTTGCCGTTACAACAAACATATACAATTACATTTATACACTGCAAAAAGTGCTTTACTAGAAACAAGAAAAATAAACTTAAAACTGGACTAAAATTGCTTGTTTTAAGCAAAAAAATCTGCCAATGGGGTAAGCAAAAATTTCTTGCTTAGAAAACTTGTTTTAAGATTTTTTTCTGATGATCAAGAAAAAAATAAGTGAAAAAACAAGAAAAATGTCTCAATTGAAGCCAGTTGTTCCTGTAAATGGCTTGATTTAAGCCAAATGTTCTGAATGAACAGATTCAAGGAAATTATACTCAAAAAAAAGAATAAATCAGTAAAGATTGGTTTGTAAGTTGCTCAATTTAAGAATATTTTTCTCATTTTAAGACTAGATGTTGGAAAAATATCCTTAAAATTGTAAAATGTAAGCAATAATCACATTTCAAGGACATTTTGCTTGATATAAGTAAAATGATCTAATTTATTCCCATGAATTACAGCTTTTTTCTTGATAATGATATCAAGACATGTTTGTATTCTTACTTTTTCTCAAATTAATAAAAATACTCTTAGTCTACAGTTAAATAAGATTCAAATTAACCTTTGTATCTTGTTACAAGCAAAATAGAACAGATTTTAGCAAATATATCTTAATAAGAAAAGGCTAGGTTTTATTTCTTAAAATAAGATTTTTTGTCTTAAGATTTTTTTTCCTAGACGAGGATTTTTTTTTCTTTTTAGAGAAAAAATAAGAATTCATTTCTTGTTATAAGACTTTTTTACTTTCTTAAAATCCACTTTTTGTAGTGTAGACAATGAACAATGAGCAGACACACAGTTGGAACTACAGGAGCTGTGCCAGTCCGTGATCCAGTCTTTGCTCCTTAGCATCCTTTCACTCAGTTCCACAAACTTTGTTTTGTTGTTGTCAGACAGGTTTTGGACGAATTCTCCTGTCTGGCAGATATTCCGATAGACAAAGGCAATTCCAAGCCCCGATAGTAGAAAGCCCGCTACCATGAATCCAAATATAAATAGATCTTCTACATCTTCGACCTGCAAGGGCTCGATGCATAGGATCTGCCAGGTGTTATACCAATTATCCCGTACGAACCTCTCCCGGAGAGGCTTTTCGTTGGGAGAAAATCTTATCCAGTGCACTCAGAGACCAATCAATCACATTCATTTTCAGAGATCAGTTGGCGGGCAGATAATCAGAGTAAAAAAGTTAGAAAAAATATTACATTTTGTCACTTTCTTATCGCTGTTTGGTTGTTTTAATGTCACAAATGCCGCTAAAATATGAATGCACGCGACGCCACCAGGCCAAGTTACAGGTCAGATCTATGAGAGTAAATGAGAGTAGAGCTGCAACTGTTGATTATTTTAGTAACGATAGATTATTTTTATAATTAGTCGACTAGTCAAACAATCATCTTTATTTTAAAATTAAGTGTATTATTGATGAAAATCAGATGAAGTTTATTCTTTCTTGAGCATTTTGACTTTGTTCTGCCCACAGTTAAAAGTATTTTGGTAAAGGGTTAAAGAACAAAGCAAAAGACAAAATTATGTCTCTACTCGTGCTAAAAAAACAGCCACAGGGTGAAAAGAATTACTTTGCTCTCAGTATTGGTTTAGTTGTATTTTATTTTGAAGGCCAGGTTAATGCATTGTGGGTAGATGAAGCAGGAAGCAGCCAGAGGAAAAATCATGGATGTATTAAATGAACTGGATAAGCCCCGCCCCCTCTGTCTGTGTCCCAGATTGATTAGTGGTCGTGCGAGGTACAGCAGCCTCTTGGAACCAGCCTTTTTCTAAAATGTCACATTATAATCACAGACAGGACTGAATTATTATCAGTATTTAAATAAAATAGAAGGAAATGTTCTTTTCTACCGTTTCTAAAATCACCGAAATTACCGTTTTTATATGAAGTGGGGGATTGTCGTCACGTGGCGCCCTAAAGCAAAGATGGCAGCCTCCGTATCAGGAAGTAAAGCAAAGATGGCCGCCTCCGTATCAGGAAGTAAATGCGGAAGTAAGAAACTTTTTTGGGGTCATGCACCAATGAGCTCACTCCATAGGGATAAACAGGGCGGCCATTTGGGATTCATCTTCCAGGTTTTATTATAGTTCTATGGTATTAGCATAGTAATGCCTCTATTCACGTGTATTAACGATCTCATTAGCATATGAAACGATCGTGAAAATGTAATGTTCTTTTTGTTTATCTCTAGTTTAGCAGCTATTTCCTGGTGCATTTATTTGGTATATTAGAAAGCTAATGTACAATGTATTTCTGTTTGTTTTACAGTTTCACTCGAGCTTTGTAAGGTGTGTAAAAGACAACAATAAAGGAGGAAGACGCTCAGTTTCCTGGCTCGTGAAAACCGAGTTTGGCTTGATCTACGTCCACATACACAACATATATAACACGTAGTGATAAGGATCTTGGCGCTCTACTACGACGTCACAAAACTGGTATATTTGAAACTCAGTGTTTTGTGAGGCTCAGAGGGAGATCATTTACCAAAAAGGATTCATCAAACATGCGTGAATGAAGCTAAATACAACTCTGGGTATGTTTTTGATGAGGGAACAATGTTAAAAGCTCAAAATATGCTGTTTTCTTATTTTATTCATATGCTTTTTTTGTGTATTTCTATGGACCGAACAAAAATAAACTAACTAACTAACTAAAATAAGTACATTTAGCATAATATGTGTCCTTTGAACTATTTATATACTCTCTCTTCTCAGCCTCCTGTATTCTTCTCTGCGCCTTTTCCATCAAATATGACGTCACGTTGCTGAAATACCACTTGCCGGAATCTTAGCCGGAAAGTTTGTCCGATCTATTAACTATTCCGTCCTCGTTCCTCGTTTATCTGTGTCTGCGACGAAGGTTTGAAATCTATACATTGCTTTGTGACAGGAGCCCGATAGATGGGAGTGCGTCGTGATGAATGCTGACATGACCAGATGGCATTTAAGATCCAAGAACCAATATTTACTGTGAATAATCGAGAGGAGATTATTCTGCATTTGACATTTAAAAAGGGGAGAGAGTGACTACTAGTGATTATGGCAGGTACAGTTTGATAAATGGAAGAAATCATGTCTATATAATGAGTAAATAGTGTTTAAATGTTCTTTATGTTTAGTTATACATTTCTTTCAGACTCAAACTATGACTTCAGAGAGAAATATTAGATACACACACTTAAAGGGCCTATGACAGGTTGAAATACACATTTGACTAAAACGCAGTTAAGATAAATATATTCAAATTTCTACTAAAATCTTTACAAATTTAACCCCAGTTTAGCTGTTTTTGTAGGTTTTAAATTTTACTTCCTGGTTTTAAAGTATGACATCACACTAGGAAATTACCATAGCAACCACACTGTACATTGACCAAAACTCATCTAATGTCACAGATTTTGTTCATTTGACAGAGAGAAACACACGTGACACCTTTATTTTGTTGAATCAAAGTTTAAAGGGTCAAAAGAGTAGTTTATTTTTTGTAAATTATGCCTGACCTTTGTCTCCCCAGTGTGATGTCATCAGTTCGTTTACTTCCTGTAATTGTCAACAGATTTTTCAACTTTTCTCCACAAATAGCAACCTGATTGGTGTAAAACTATAATTTGTATTTACACAAGGTATTAATGCACTGAATAAAGTCAAAATTAGAAAATCATAAAAACCAGTCACACGCACTTTAATGGTTTCGTGCTTCTTTAAAGGGCCCATGACAGGTTGGACACTCATTTACCTAAAATACAGTTAAGATAAATATATTTCAAGTTTTGCTAAAATTCTTTACAAATGTTATCCTGGTTTAGCAGTTTTATACGTTTTAATTTCACTTCCTGGTTGTAAATAATGACATCACACTAGGAAATCACCATAGCAACCACACTGTAAACTGGGCTAAAACTCATCTAATGTCATCAATTCTTTTACCTGACAAATAAAACTATATTTGAACTTATTTATTTAGTTGAATTAATGTTTAAATGGTCAGAAAAGTAGTTTATTTTGTGTAAATTATGTATAAAGTTTGTCTCCCCAGTGTGATGTCATCAGTTTGTTTACTTCCTATAATTTTCAACATATTTTTCACCTTTTCTCCACAAAGAGCGACCTGATTGGTGTAAAACTATTATATATATTGACAACAAGTATTAATACACGGAATAAAGTCAAAATTAGAAAATCATAAAAACCTGTCATACGCCCTTTAAAGGGGAGTTATTCAAAATGATTAATCATTGTTAAAGCAGTGTGTCCTCTTCTTTAGTTTAGTCTAAGTTGTATTTTGATTGATTACTGCATGTTAGAGTTAATCCTGTATTGTCCTGCAACTGTGGCTCGAATGCTCAAAAAATTCCTGTTTTCACCTGCCCCCTATCCCCGCCCACATCCCTGTACTTAGTTGCTGCTTGATACATGTAGGAAACTAAAATGTCACATGGCTGCTTTTCAAAAACAGAAACATGTAAATGACAATCTGCTGCTTGTTCCTGTGAAATGTCACTATGAAGGGGCGGGCCTTATCAGAACAGAAAGTCAATGGACCCGTTTTTATTCCTAGGCTGTTTGCAGTTTACAAAGAACAAAACATAAAATTATGATCTACTTATGTTTTAGCTCAATAAAAAACATAATATGTCTCCTTTAAGGCCACTTGCCTTCCTGGCCTTATCAAGATTTTGAGAGTTTTCTCTGTATTTGTAATTGTAAAGAATCATTTAAAATTAATGACCTCCTCCTCACGTACAAGTCCCTCCATAACCCCGCCCCTTCCTACCTCACCGACCTACTCCAACCCATAGAACTATAATAAAACCTGGAAGATGAACCCAAAATGGCCGCCCTGTTTATCCGTATGGAGCATGGATGTATTAAAAGAACTAGATAAGGTACGCCCCCTCTGTCCGTGGTCCCAGATTGATTAGTGGCCGTGTGAGGTACTGCAGCCTCTTGGAACCAGCCTTTTTCTAAAATCCTTCTATTTTATTTAAATACTGATAATAATTCAGTCCTGTCTGTGATTATAATGTGCCATTTTAGAAAAAGGCTGGTTCCAAGAGGCTGCAGTACCTCGCACGGCCACTAATCAATCTGGGACACAGACAGAGGGGGCGGGGCTTATCCAGTTCATTCATGGTTCCATGGTTACAGCTTGTATTAAATCATCCTGCGTTTGTCAGCTGGCTCCACCGGCCTCGTTGGGCTGTGGTCAGACTGTACCTGGTCCAGGGCGCTCCTCAGGGCCACCTTGCTGGAGATGAGCCGGTGGGCCAAGTTGTCGTTCTCCTGCTCCAGGCGCAAGCTGGTCTGCTGGAGGCGCTGGTTCTCCTTCTGGACAATGCAAAAAAGTCTCACTTAGGGCACGGGTGAAAAGAAATTGTGCAAAGACATGATCCTACCACACCTGAGCTGTGGAGCACAAGTACAAAACCTACACAGAACCCCTGTTCAAATGACAGAAAAAAGCAGTGAGAATTCTACACAGAGCAGGATATGGGGATCACACAAATATATTGTTCTTCAAATCCAAAATATTAAAGTTTGAGGATTTAGTTACATTTAAAACACTACTACTGTATTTTCCGCACTATAAGGCGCACCGCATTATAAGGCGCATAGAATAGAAGCTACAGTAGTGGCTGTAGTTGCGTAGTTGCGGCTCAGTATTGATCCATATATAAAGCGCACCGGATTATAAGGCGCACTGTCAGTTTTTTGAGAAAATTGAAAGCTTTTAGGTGCGCCTTATAGTGCGGAAAATACGGTAACTATTTCTAAAGCCAGACATAAACAACTACCAGAAAATATTCAAATCATGTTCAGTGACAGAGAAGGAAATTATAATCTAAGGAATCAGTTCAACTTCAAGAAATCATTTTAGCGCACAGCAACCAAAAAAATGTGCGTCTCAAGATGTGGAGCTGATCTATGGAACAGTTTAAATGAAACAAAGAGCTGCCCAAGTATAAACTGCTTCAAAAAGACGTACAAATACAACTTATTTAAAAAATATGCAGAAGAAGGTGGAGTAAAAGTTACAAATATTATAATCTGATATGGTTAAATAACTAATTACAATATTGTCATTAATTTTATCCTATTTTTATTGCATGCACCTATTTCATTCAGTCCTGTTCTAAACTGTGTTGCAACAGTGGAATTTCCCCCATTGTGGGACAAATAAAGGATCTCTTATCTTATCTTCTCTTCTCTTATCTATTACTAAACGTCATAGTATCAAATCTACAATTACAGCAATGACTTCCACGTCATTTTCACGCTGTATTTTGTCCTCTTTTGTTCTTTCCCCCAGAAGCCTCCTCACCAGATACTTGTCCAGGGGATCCTCCTCTTCACTGTCCATGATCTGCAGCCGGCTCTCCTTCAGCTTGGCTTTCTTGGTGGGCACCTGCGGGCGGACGTCAGCTTTGATTTAACACCGCGATCGCAAAAAAATAAAAATAAAAAATACACAGAGCGCTGTCGTGTTGTGAAGCCAAACAGACGCCAGAGGAGAAAAGATGAACGGACAGACGAGCGTGAATTAAAGCGCTGATTGAGAAAGCGTCGAGGAGCCGTCGCAAGAATTATTTCCCCGTCGCCAACGTCGTGAAGAGCGTTGGATTTCGTTTGCAGCCGGGGATAAATTTCACGCTTGTCAACTTGCATTACATTTGTGGACATTATTTTTTATGTAAACGGCATTTAGAGTGCCATTTGTCAAGCGTGAAGGCAGACAAAGCACCGGAGAGCTTTATGGAGAGAAAGGGCCCCAAGAACGTGCTATAAAGTGTGTAGAAAGACACTGGAGGCAAGGCGGTGGAAGTGTCTTGCCCAAGGGCGTATCAGGGATTAAAGTGCCTCTGACAGGTTGGACTACTTATTTAAAGTGCGTATGACGGGTTTCTATGATTTTCTAATTTTGACTTTATTCAGTGTATTAATACGTGTTGTAAATACAAATTGTAGTTTTACACCAATCAGGTCACTGTTTGTGGAGAAAAGTTGAAAAACCTGTTGAGAATTACAGGAAGTAAACAAACTGATGACACATCACACTGGGGAGACAAAGGTTATGCATCATTTACACAAAATACACTACTTTTTTGACCCTTTAAACATTAATTCAACAAAATTAAAGGTGTCACATGTGTTTTTATTTGTCAAATCAAAATAATGTGACATTAGATGAGTTTTGGCCCAGTGTACAGTGTGGTTGCTATGGTAATTTCCTAGTGTGATGTCATACTTTACAACCAGGAAGTAAAATTAAAAAGCTAAAAATTGCGAAAACGGTGTAAAATTTGTAAAGAATTTTAGCTAATTTTGAAATATGTTTATCTGAACTACATTTTGGTTAAATGA
Source organism: Rhinogobius similis (assembly GCA_019453435.1). Classification (NCBI taxonomy): domain Eukaryota; kingdom Metazoa; phylum Chordata; class Actinopteri; order Gobiiformes; family Gobiidae; genus Rhinogobius; species Rhinogobius similis. Next base: position 5,427,191 of record CM033620.1, on the reverse strand, counting down.
GTCGTCCAACCTGTCATGGGCCCTTTAAGTAAAATGCAGTTAAGATAAATATATTTCAATTTCTGCAAGAATCTTCACAGATTTTTACCCCAGTTTAGCTATTTTTTAGGGTTTTAATTTTACTTCCTGGTTCCTGGATGACATCACTCTAGGAAATCACCATAGCAACCGCACTGTACATTGGTCAAAACTCATCTAATGTCAAAGATTTTGTTCATTTGACAAAGAGAAACACATGTGACACCTTTATTTTGTTGAATCAATGTTTAAAGGGTCAAAAAGGTCTTTTATTTTGTGTAAATTATGCATAACATTTGTCTCCCCAGTGTGATGTCATCAGTTCGTTTACTTCCTGTAATTTTCAACAGATTTTTCGACTTTTCTCCACAAATAGTGACCTGATTGGTGTAAAACTATAATTTATATTTACAAGAGGCATTAATACACTGGATAAAGTCAAAATTAGAAAATGATAAAAACCTGTCATACGCCCTTTAACCTATATCCACATTTGGGATTGGTAGGTGAATGCTGTGTACTTTATCAACACATTGTTCCGATATTAGCTGGAACAATATTTGGGGATCAATATTTATCGTGGGTACAATTTTGTGGGGATTTTTTTGTTATTTTGTGGGAGTGCGATAAGATCTGAGCGTTAGACGGGACACAGAAACAATCAGTGGCATAACGTAGTTCCAATATTATTGTTTATTGTGATATTTTTCAGTAGCAATATATCGCATACACTTTTTTTAATTGTGAGAAGCCTAACTAGAGCTGTGTGTCCACGTCTTCAGTCAATGTAGACTCTGTGAAAGTGCGTCAAATACGTTCTAAATTCTGGAATGGAGGCAAAAGTTAAAGGGCCTATGACAGGTTGAATTATTCATTGAACTAAAATGCAGTTAAGATAAATATATTTCAATTTCTACAAAAATCTTTACACATTTTACCTCAGTTTAGCTATCCTTTTAGGTTTTTAATTGTACTTCCTGGTTGTAAAGTATGACATCACACTAGGAAATCACCATAGCAACCACACTGTACACTGGGCCAAAACTCATCTAATGTCAGAGATTTTGTTCATTTGACAAAGAAAAACACATGTGACACCTTTATTTTGTTGAATCAAAGTTTAAAGGGTCAAAAAAGTAGTTTATTTTGTGTAAATTATGCGTAACCTTTGTCTCCCCAGTGTGATGTCATCAATTTGTTTACTTCCTGTAATTGTCAACAGATTTTTCAACTTTTCTCCACAAATAGTGACCTGATTGGTGTAAAACTATAATTTGTATTTACAAGAGGTATTAATGCACTGAATGAAGTCAAAATTAGAAAATCATAAAAACCCGTCATACGCACTTTAAATAAACGTTGTGCCGTTTTTGAAGACACTTACGGGGAAATGGGGTCCAGAGTCGGCCACCAAGAAGGCCAAGATCTCATCCTCGCTCAGCTCCTCGGCCACGAGAGCGTCGTTGGAGATGATGGAGGACACCTCCTGCATCATGGTGCTCAGCTGGAGGAGGACGGGGGCCGGAGGAGGACGGGGGCCGGAGGAAGACGGGGGCCGGAGGAGGACGGAGGAGGACGGGGGCCGGAGGAGGACGGGGGCCGGAGGAGGACGGGGGCCGGAGGAGGACGGGGGCCGGAGGAGGACGGAGGAGGACGGGGGCCGGAGGAGGACGGGGGCTGGAGGAGGACGGGGGCCGGAGGAGGACGGGGGCTGGAGGAGACCGGAGGAGGACGGGGGCCGGAGGAGGACGGGGGCTACAGACACAGGACAGGAGAGGAGCGGAGAGAGGCACAGACCTGTCAGCACGAAAAGAGAAACAAAAAGGGAAATTAAATCAGTAAAAATAACGTGTTGACAAAGCATTCAACTTTCTTTTTTTTTTTTTTTTAGATTTTGTTCCAGTTTTCCCACAACATTACACCAGACAGGCAAAAATAAATAAATAAATAAATAAATAATGGGGATGACGGCCGTAACCCCCACGTAAAGCGCTCGTTTAGTGGGCACTTCGTGCGCACTTTCGCACGGGCTTCGCCCGTTTACAACGATAATGTTCAATTTTCCCACTACTAATTGGTATGCACGGAACGTGCATGAGTTGGGGAATGCGTTAGTGAGTGTTTGGAAGCGGGCGAGCGCTTCGCGCTCGATTTCGTGCGCACTTTGTGCTTTGCACGGCACTGCGAAACTAATAAAAAAATAAATACATGTGTAGCTAACTTTAAAAAATAAAATAAAAAATAAATAAATACATGTGTAGCTAACTTAAAAAAATAAATAAAAAATAAATAAATACATGTGTAGCTAACTTAAAAAAATATATAAAAAATAAATAAATACATGTGTAGCTAACTTAAAAAAAAACATATGTAGCTAACTTTAAAAAAAAATAAAATAAATAAATACATGTGTAGCTAACTTAAAAAAAAATAAATAAATACATGTGTAGCTAACTTAAAAATAAATAAATAAATAAATAAATACATGTGTAGCTAACTTAAAAAAATATATAAAAAATAAATAAATACATGTGTAGCTAACTTAAAAAAAAAAAAAAAAGCGTAGCTAACTTTGTGCTCACGTTTGCGCCGCGTCCTCCGCAGAGATAGGACAGACACGTGTGGACGTCTCACTCCGTCTTCAGACCTACTCGGGCATCCGGATGTCATAAACGGCACATACGGGTCTAAAGTCCAGTGTCTGAGCTCACACGACACACTCCAGTCTGTCCAAAGGTTGTAAAAACCAAACAGGTATGCTAGCTTTCACAGGTAAGTCTGTTAGCGCATTAGCCGCTAACAGCTAACAGCTAACTCGTCACGGCAGGTGTTTATGGGAGACTTTCTCGGTATGCACAGGTCCGACAGGTTTTATACCGCACCAGAGGCACTCCCACTGCTCACGACGCCTTTCCTTTTGTCCTCTGTCCTCCTCAAGTCATTGTTACACGACTGGAATCTCTGGAATATAATGCTGTAATTGCAAAAGTCTCGTTATGTTATTTTCTGCACGACCAGGACATAATAGAACAGGTGTAAACAGGCTAGCATTGGGTTAGCTTGGCAGTAGCATAACATTTTATTAATGCTTTTTAGTAACTTTTAAATAACACGCTTAAAGTGCATATGACGGGTTTCTATGATTTTCTGATTTTGACTTTATTTCGTGTATTAATACTTGTTGTAAATAGAAATGATAGTTTTACACCAATCAGGTCACTGTTTGTGGAGAAAAGTAGAAAAACCTGTTGAAAAATACAGGAAGTAAACAAACTGATGACATCACACTGGAGAGACAAAGATTATGCATCATTTACACAAAATAAACTACTTTTTTGACCCTTTAAACATGAATTCAACAAAATTAAAGGTGTCCACATTTATTTTTATTTGTCAAATCAAAATAATGTGACATTAGATGAGTTTTAGCCCAGTTTACAGTGTGGTTGCTATGGTAATTTCCTAACGTGATGTCATCATTTACAACCAGGAAGTAAAATTAAAGCTAAAAATTGCGAAAACGGTGTAAAATTTGTAAAGAATTTTAGCTAATTTTGAAATATGTTTATCTGAACTACATTTTGGTTAAATGAGTTGCCCAACCTGTCATGGGCACTTTAAGCTTTAGACCAGGCATGTCCAAACTCAGGCCCGGGGGCCAAATGCGGCCCTCAGACCAATTTTTCTTGGCCCTTAGGCTTCCTGGTGAACTGGCCCACATTGTCCTGATAAGTACTATTTACAGCACATTTCAGATTTTCTACAATTCCAACCTAAATAACTAACATTTTGGTGCCACACAGACCTGATATTAAGGCACTGAGACTGAATGTAGATGTGGTGGAGCTTAAAACATCAGATAAATGCAGCTTTTTTTAACATTTCACGATTGATTTGTGGCTCCGCTTGGTCTATATTTCAATATGTGGCCCTCGATGGACAAAGTTTGGACACCCCTGATTTAGAACAAACTACTGGGCTATTCCTTGTTAAAGAGGGGATTTGTGTCCATAACACAAATTTACAATTTACTTCTACCTTTAGCCAATTAAAATTATGGTTATTTTCATCTCACTTTGGGGGTCCTGAGCCGGTTGTATGGATATTTTGGGGTCCCAGCCAGAAAAGTTTGGGAACCCCTGATCTAGACCACGGGTTCCCAAACGTTTCTGCCCGGGACCCCCAAATTAGCCACGCAATTGACTCGGGACCCCCAAAGCGAAATGAAAATGACAGTAGCAATAATTTTAAGTGTCAAAGCCTGTTAATTCAGGTTTAATATTGGTTATTTGAAGAGTTTATTGCCTTATTAGACCCTATTTCACTAAAAGATACTGTTTAAAAATGAAAAAACAGAGCAAATACTATGTCATATTAATTAAAATGAGATCTTGAAATCATCTCGCAACCCCCAGCTCACCCCTTGCGACCCCCCAGGGGTCCCGACCCCCACTTTGGGAACCCCTGATCTAGACTACTGAATCAATCATATAATTTATAAGGGAAACTGTTCTAAAAATGAGTTTTATTAAAGTCTTGACTGTAATTATTTTCAGTCTTGTACTTATAATTGTATTTTTTGGAGCCACTGTGGCCACACTTACTTTTGACCTTTTGACCTGCAAGATGACCTTTCTTTTCATTGCATCGTGTCACCAAATTAAAGACTCACTGAATAGGTTTGAACTGTAACTGATAAAACTGTACACGGCTTTAATGTCTTTGTTGTGTTTAGGCCACATCAGGTTTTCCGTGAGGCGTGGGACACAGCTCAGGCCGTCTGGAGCGGTGACATCAGGCTGAAGAGCTCTGACGTGCAGGGAAACAGGCCGAGCAGGTAAAGTGAAACAAGTGATAGAATACCAGCAGACGCACATGAATGCACTGCAACAACAGGAGCCGCTGACCACACCCACATGTCCCCGACTAGGATCAGCCTAACCTTATTTCTCTTCAACACTGATTCATGCTTTGTCCTGTTTGTTTCAGTTAGAGGTAGACGGGCAACTTTAAATGGATCTTCTGTTTGAAAAGCAATTCATCTTATTCCTGAAGTTGCCGTACGCGCCGCCGTCTTGTTTCTGTTGTATTAGTTCACACGGAGCAGACGAGCTCAACAGAAAATAAGTTCTACTCGACTAAAAAGACGTTTTCAGACTGACCAGGAAATCGTTGCGTTGTTGACTTGTTGTTGCTCGTGTTCATTAAACATTTTACACAAATCAATCTACTTTATGTAACATTTTAGCGTCAGACTTTTCCCTCGTTCATCATTAGCTTTAACGGAGTTCTCGTCAAACGGAAGTGCGTTTACAACAAAAGAGCAATAAACGGCAAAAGTGGGCGGGGCAGAATAAGGTCAATAAAGTGGCACAACTTTGACACTTCCCTGTTCTTTTTGTGACCACAACTCTTTTCTCCACTTGAACAGAAACGAAAGTTGCACTTCCAGATAATTTATCCTCGAAAAGGAAAGTATGTGTGTCATATACAGCAACTGTACGCCGGTTAAAATCACAAAAGTACACAAAAGTTGTCTGGAAAATACTTTGTGGTAAAGAAAATGACTATTTTGATTAAGGCTGGTCAATTTCTCTGAACATAAACTTTCACCTGGAAACAAACAATCTAGACCAGTGGTTCCCAAAGTGGGGGTCGGGACCCCCCGGGGGGTCGCGAGGGGTGAGCTGGGGGTCGCGAGATGATTTCAAGATCTAATTTAAATTAATATGACACTGTTTTTACTCTATTTTTTACTAAAACAGTATATTTTAGTGAAATAGGGTCCAATAAGACAATAAACTATTCAAATAACAAATATTAGATCTGATTTATGACAGGCTTTTATGATTGTCTAATTTTGATTTTGTTCAGTGGATTAATACAGTTTGTGAATATAAATGACAGTTTTACACCAATCAGGTCGCTGTTTGTGGGGAAAAGTTGAAAAATATGTTGAAAATTACAGGAAGTAAACAAACTGATGACATCACACTGGGGAGACAAAGGTTATACATAATTTACATAAAATAAACTACTTTTCTGACCATTTAAACATCAATTCAACTAAATAAATAAGTTCAAATATATTTTTATTTGTCAGGTAAAAGAACTGATGACATTAGATGAGTTTTAGCCCAGTTTACAGTGTGGTTGCTATGGTGATTTCCTAGTGTGATGTCATTATTTACAACCAGGAAGTGAAATTAAAACGTATAAAACTGCTAAACCAGGATAACATTTGTAAAGAATTTTAGCAAAACTTGAAATATATTTATCTTAACCGTGTTTTAGTAAAATAAGTACTTCAACCTGTCATGGGCCCTTTAACACCCTTTGACAATTAAAATTATGGTTATTTTCATCTCACTTTGGGGGTCCTGAGCCGGTTGTTTGGATATTTTGGGGTCCCAGCCAGAAAAGTTTGGGAACCCCTGATCTAGACTACTGAATCAATCATATAATTTATAAGAGAAACTGTTCTAAAAATGAGTTTTATTAAAGTCTTGACTGTAATGATTTTCAGTCTTGTACTTATAATTGTATTTTCAAGAGTTATTAGTCCATTTTCCATTAGTGTCATGGAAAAAAAATTACAACGCAAGTTAACAAATTCATACATGGATTTAATTAAATGATTAACCATTGTGGAGTGTCCTGGCCAAAGATCTGCACACACACAAAAAAGCAAAACCATCAACATTGACAAATTTGGTGTACGGCATCTTTTCTCTCACAGAAGTGTGGCTCATAAAAGGTTGAGAAACACTGAATCAGTCAATTTATACCTTAAAGGGCGTATGACAGGTTTTTACGATTTTCTAATTTTGACTTTATTCAGTGTATTAATACTTGTTGTAAATATATATAATAGTTTTACACCAATCAGGTCACTGTTTGTGGAGAAAAGTTGAAAAATCTGTTGAAAATTACAGGAAGTAAACAAACTGATGACATCACACTGGGGAGACAAAGGTCATGCATAATTTACACAAAATAAACTACTTTTTTGACCCTTTAAACATTAATTCAACAAAATAAAGGTGTCACATGTGTTTCTCTTTGTCAAATGAACAAAATCTGTGACTTTAGATGAGTTATGGTCAATGTACAGTCTGGTTGCTATGGTGATTTCCTAGTGTGATGTCATACTTTACAACCAGGAAGTAAAATTTTAAACCTAAAAAACAGCTAAACTGGGGTAAAATTTGTAAAGATTTTAGTAGAAATGTTAATATATTTATCGTGACTGCATTTTAGTTAAATGTCTATTTCAACCTGTCAGAGGCCCTTTAAGTTTTAACCCCCAGAAACAAGCCAAGTTCTTATATCTGCCAACGTCTACAAACACATATAAAACTAACAAAGAATTGTAAAACTTTATTCTTTAAAACTTTATTCTTTAACAATACACTTAAGACACTTTATTTGCCATTTTTACTATTTATTCCCAGACAGCCACCTACTGTAAATAAGAGTGTGCACGTTATACTTTATATTGTATTTTTATTACCATGTTTAGTAATTATTTATCCTATTTTTATTGCATGCGCCTATTTCATTCATTCCTATCTTATCTTATCTTATCTTATCTTATCTTATCTTATCTTATCTTATCTTATCTTATCTTATCTTATCTTATCTTATCTTATCTTATCTTATCTTATCTTATCTTATCTTATCTTATCTTATCTTATCTTATCTTATCTTATCTTATCTTTTCTTTTCTTTTCTTTTTCTTTTTCTTTTCTTTTCTTTTTCTTTTCTTTTTCTTTTCTTTTCTTTTCTTTTCTTTTCTTTTCTTTTCTTTTCTTTTCTTTTCTTTTCTTTTCTTTTCTTTTCTTTTCTTTTCTTTATCAGATTTGAGTATTATTATATTTATATTTTGTCTTTATCTCAGTAATTTACTCTTCTACATGAAATGTTTGAAATACTGGGTCTTTCACGTGTTGTAACTTGCCTTAACTTGCCGTATGACGGGTTTCTATGATTTTCTAATTTTGACTTTATTTAGTGCATTAATACTTGTTGTAAATAGAAATTATACTTTTACACCAATCAGGTCACTGTTTGTGGAAAAAAGATGATAAACAAGTTGAAAAATACAGGAAGTAAACAAACTGATGACATCACACTGGGGAGACAAAGATTATGCATCATTTACACAAAATAAACTACTTTTTTGACCCTTTAAACATTAATTCAACAAAATAAAAGGTGTTCACATTTATTTTTATTTGTCAAATCAAAATAATGTGACATTAGATGAGATGGCCCAGAGTACAGTGTGGTTGCTATGGTAATTTCCTAGTGTGATGTCATCATTTACAACCAGGAAGTAAAATTAAAAAGCTAAAAATTGCGAAAACTGTGTAAAATTTGTAAAGAATTTTAGCTAATTTTGAAATATGTTTATCTGAACTACATTTTGGTTAAATGAGTAGCCCAACCTGTCATGGGCCCTTTAAATCATAAAAATCAATATCCTATTGGCCTGCACAGTACAACAACCTGGATAACATGGATTCCCAGCGGCACTTTAGAGATTTCCTTGTTCAAATGTGTAATCCAACTCCACAAAGTTCCCATATGGAGTGTCAACATGAAAAAAAACACCAAAGGCATTCTATATCAGGTTATTGTCTGCTGTTTCCGACATCATTTCCGGTGACGTCACATCCGGTGAGTCTATTCTGCGTTTGCGAGTTGATCGTTCTCCACACTTTATTGTTAATCCACGAATTATACAAAAACTATCTTACCCTCCTACACATAATTGAAAGTTTAATTGCTCCCTAAACAACCCGGAGCCTCATTTAGCTCACTTTGTTCAGTACTTCGTGGATTAAATCCCCCTGCCCGCTAGCATCAACGGCAGACTAGCCTAGCCGATAAGCGTAAAGGCTGGCCATCCTCCGCCTCTTTTCGCCCTTACCTGTTCAAGTTGTCATATGTTGAGTCAGAACCCTGCTTCCTTCACTGGCGACAGGGAGAGTTGCGTGAAGTGTGGCGTAGTGGTAGCTTTGGAAGCCAGGGTTACAGAGTTAGAAGCGGATCCGCATTGTGGAGGAGCTAAAGTCTACAGCTATAGCCAGGTCGTAGCATCAGGTTTACCGGACGCGCCGCAGGTAGCAGTGTTAGCATGGTTAGCAGTGTTAGCGGTAGCAAGGCTAAGCCTCAGGATAAGACCAGCCCCCAGCGCCTCCCGCGCGCAGCCGGGACAGACCAGGAACAAGACAGGGATAGATTTGTGACAGTTCGGAGGGATCGTCGCTAAGCCAGCCTTTTAGTGCACCATAAGCTTCCCGTCTGCAATAGGTTTGCCCCACTCGGCGATCACCGCCGCCCGAGCGTGACACTCTGGTGATTGGAAGTTCCATAGTCAGAGGCGTGAAGCTGCCAGCAGCCTCAGTTAGGTGTTATCCGGGGCCAGAATGGGTGACATCGAAGAAACCTTAGGCTTTTAAAAACAGAGTAGTCAGAGGTTCCGTCGTATAAGTGATTCCGCAAGTGGTAATGACACCGGCGGGAACAATCAGAAGTGCTCAAATTGCAGGTTGGGGCGGTGTGTGAATTAGCCGAAATCGATGTCAGGCTACCGTAATATTTTCTGGTCCCCTCCCCAATCGGGTCAATTATGAAATGTACAGCCGCTTTTCAGCATTCAACTGCTGGTTGTCTAGTTGGTGCCCCCAAAACAACGTAGTCTTTGTTGACAACTGGAGTGCGTTATGGGGAAAGCCGGGCTCATACGCGGGGATGGCATCCATCCGACTTGAGTACATCACTTTTAGTTCGAATTTGGCGATAGCGCAATGCCTAAAGTGGCGCTCTAAATATGAGTCCGGGTGCAGAAGTCTCTTCTCTGTCGCCAAAGCTCTCGCCAGCGCTGTCACAGATCAAGTGTTCAGAGTCAAAGCAAATAGAGACTGTCGTGTCCCTCGTGTAAATACTTGCCAATAAGTCAGATCCAAATACAGATAATTTAGGTGTCAGACCAAATAACTTAATACAAATAATCCCTACACATGATACAAATAAACTAATAAATAAGCATGTAAAATGTGGATTGCTAAACATTAGGTCAATTTCCTCCAAATCACTTTTAGTTAATAAATTAATAAACGATTATAATATTGATCTTTTAGCTTTAACTGAAACTTGGCGTCAACAAGATGATTATGTCAGATTAAATGAGGCCACCCCACAGAGTCATGTTAACTTTCAAGCTGCCAGGAGCTCAGGCGGGGAGGTGGGGTGGCAGTAATCTCACATTCTAGTTTACTCCTGAGTCCTAAAATTAACAAAACTAATAATGAGTCTTCCTCATTTGAAAGCCTTATCCTATCAATCACCTGCCCAAACTGGAGAAACCAAAAAGCTGTTCTGTTCATAATAATCTATCGACCTCCTGGTCCTTATTCATTATTCTTAACAGAATTCTTTGACTTCCTATCAAATTTAGTATTAGACTGGGAAAATATCGTGGTGGTTGGGGATTTCAACATTCATGTGAATGAAAATAATTGCCTCAGTAATGCCTTTAGCGCTTTATATTAGACAGCATTGGTTTCACTCAAAATGTAAATGAACCAACCCACAGTCACCAGCACACTCTGGACCTGGTTCTAACTTATGGAATAGAGATTAGTGACCTAAATGTCTTCCCCCAAAACCCAATAATGTCAGATCACTAATTACCTTTCAGTTTATTCTTAAGGACTATCCAGCTCCTCAGACTAAAACTATAATGAAAGGACAATATCTGAAAAATCTATTTTAAAGTTCAGAGAAATAATAGAACCAATATTTAATATTATGTCATGTGATCCTGTAGATTGCTGGCGCCAGTCCCAGTGCTATTGATAACTCTGTTGACTCAATGGTCAACTCTCTAAAATCTGCTCTTGATGTTGCAGCTGCACTTTAACAGAATGTAATCAGGCCCAAACGAGCCTCCCCTGGTACAATGAAGAACTCGTTCTCACAAACAAAGGTAAGAAAACTAGAGATCCTTACTTGCTCCCACACAGAAGAATCCTAAAGAATGGGAAAACCTGCCTTCTGTCTTATAAGCAGGCTCTGCGTAAAGGCTCAAACCAGATATTATTCAAATTTAATAGAAGTAAATAAAAATAACTCTAGATTTCTCTTCAGCACTGTAGCCAGGCTGACAAACTGTCACAGCAGTAGAACCCTCAATACCAGTTACTCTAAGCTGCAATGACTTCCTTCTATTCTTTAACAGCAAAATCACAACTATTAGAGATAAACTAAATGCAATTACTCCCACTATCAGTACTGAGCAAGCCCAGACTGCAAGCTAGTATCCCATACAAATCCTTCAGTAATACTAGATGGTTCACTGCTGTTGATCAGGCAGAGATAACTTCAGTCATTATGTCCTCCAAAACATCAACTTGTATTTTAGACCCAATCCCAAGTAGACTCCTCAAAGAAATTCTCCCCCTAATTATAAATCCCATTCTTAATATAATAAATACTTCACTAGAAAGCGGTTATGTCCCTCAGTCCTTCAAATATGCAGTGGTTAAACCACTTTTGAAAAAGCCTAATCTAGACCCCGACATACTGGCAAACTATAGACCTATTTCTAATCTGCCCTTTGTCTCTAAAATCCTTGAAAGAGTTGTGATTAAACAGCTTTGTCGCCACCTGCAGGACAATCATTTATTTGAAGTTTTCAGTCAGGGTTCGTGCGTACCACAGCACTGAAACTGCACTAGTTAAAAGTCACAAATGATCTGTTATTAGCTGCTGATGATGGACAGGTCTCAATCCTGGTTCTGTTGGACCTCAGCGCAGCGTTTGACACCATCGACCACAACATTCTACTGCAGAGGTTAGAATGTGATGTAGGTGTCAGTGGAACCGCCCTAAGCTGGTTTAAATCCTATCTATCTGATAGGTACCAGTTTGTTAATGTAAACCAGAGATCTTCCCCATGTTCTAAAGTAACCCACGGTGTGCCACAGGGTTTCGTACTCAGTCCAGTTCTGTTCACTCTTTATATGCTGCCCTTAGGTATGATCATCAGAAAGCATGGCATTAACTTCCACTGCTATGCAGATGACACTCAGCTGTATTTATCAATGAAACCTGATCAGACCCATCAAGTAGACAGACTTAGTGCCTGCGTGAAAGACATAAAAACTTGGATGACTCTTAATTATCTGCTCCTTAACCCTGAAAAAACCGAGGTCATTCTGCTGGGCCCTAAGCACCTGCGAGACTCCTTATCTGACCAGATAGTTTCTCTGGACAATATCACTGTAGCCCCCAGCTCTACTGTAAGAAACCTTAGGGTCCTATTTGACCCAAGATCTCTCGTTCAAAGCTCATATAAATCAAGCCTGTAAAACAGCCTACTTTCATCTGCGTAACATCAGCCAAAATTAGAAAAATCCTGCCCAGAGACGATGCCGAAAAACTCATCCATGCATTTGTCACATCCAGATTAGACTATTGTAACGCTCTGCTTACAGCGTGTCCTAAAAGCTCTATAAGAAGCTTTAACTGGTTCAAAATGCAGCAGCAAGATTATTAACAGGTACTAGAAAAAGAGATCATATTTCACCAGTGTTGGAGTCTCTTCACTGGCTTCCTGTTGAGTTTAGAATCAAATTTAAAATCCTCCTCCTGACTTATAAAGCTTTAAACAATATGGCCCCATCCTACCTCAAAGATGCAATAGTAGCGTACCATCAAACAAGGCTCTTCGTTCTCAAAATGCTGGACTATTGTTAGTCCCCAGAGTCTCTAAAAGCACAGTAGGAGGTCGGCGTTTAGCTACCAAGCTCTATGTTATGGAACCAGCTCCTGTTCATGTAAAGAAGCCGACACAGTCTCTACATTTAAGACCAGGCTCAAAACGTTCCTCTTTGAAATAGCTTATGGTCAGGCCAGTTAGGAACAGAAATAAAAACCTACAGTTTTAGCTACGCTGCCCTTGGAGCAATTCTGCTGGAGAAGTATGGCAGCTTGAACACTATCCTCTGGTTCTTCTACTTTATCTATCAACAATATTTAATATTACTTCAACTGTAGTCTGTTCATTGCTGTTCACATGTTTCTCTTTCTCTCACTTCCCCGAGAGTGGAGACTGTTTCAGGCTACTGCGGCGGCTGCTCCAAGTGACGACCCCCACCCCCCACCTGTCTGGACGATCTATGCGCCACCCGCGTGGACAGCTGGATTTGCCACACATCGTCGGCCTGGGCGAACTCCTTCTACTTTAGATGAACTGTTCCTCATCTCCTGCTGGAGAGGATCTCTCTACACTGGTGGACTGCTCCTGCGTCCGCCTGGAGAACTCTTTAAAGCCACCTCCCTCTTGAGTGGTTCTGGTTCAGTCAAGTGGATAAATCAGTCCTAGTTAATCTGCAGCCTGTCCGTCCGTGGGGTAGGATCTCTCCTTCACTGTGGTTCTCCAGAGTTTCTACTTTTCCGTGGGGTTTTTGTAGTTTTTCCTGCTTGTGAAGGAGGTCAAAGGACAGAGGCATTCTGGGACAGTTATCTGAACTGCTTTTACCTGTGGCCCATCGAGGCAACTGTTGTTGTGATTTTGGGCATTATAAAAATAAATTGATTTGATTTGATTTGATTTGTTTCCTGAAATTGTAGAAGCTTTAAGTTTGGGAAATAGACATTATTGACCTTATTCCTGAAGTTGTCGTACGCACCGCCGTCTTGTTTCCGTTGTATTAGTTTTACACGGAGCAGACGAGCTCAACAGAAAATAAGTTCTACTCGACTAAAAAGACGTTTTCAGACTGACCAGGAAATCGTTGCGTTGTTGACTTGTTGTTGCTCGTGTTCATTAAACATTTTACACAAATCAATCTACTTTATGTAACATTTTAGCGTCAGACTTTTCCCTCGTTCGTCATTAGCTTTAACGGAGTTCTCGTCAAACGGAAGTGCGTTTACAACAAAAGTGCAAAAGTGGGCGGGGCAGAATAAGGTGAATACCAGAAAGTGTTACCATAATGTGTAATTTATGGCTTAGCTGGCCTTTTCTCCATTTAATTGTCACTTTTCACAAGGGCTGCCAAAGAATCAAAATCAAAATAGAATAGAAATTGCAATTTGAAGAGACGCAAGTGACAAAAGCGACTTAAAGTGTCAAAAGCTTGACTGTAAGTGATAAAAAAGAAACTTAATGCGACAAAATGCAGCTAAAGGACACAAAAACTTAACTTAAAGTGACATAGACAAACGAACAGAGATATTTTTTTTCCATTTTCACTCAGTGTCTGTTTAAAAAATCTAATCTAATCTTTAACGGAGTTCTCGTCAAACGGAAGTGCGTTTACAACAAAAGTGCAAAAAACGGCAAAAGTGGGCGGGGCAGAATAAGGTCAATAGACATAGTGGGAAAGCATTTCAGGGAAAGGTGAACAAAACAGAAAAAAAAGTGTTAGAAAAATATTAAAATGTATGGTTTATAATAAGATTAAACGGTCCAAATAACACAACACTAACACAGCTCAGTAAGTAATAAAATCAACAGTAAAATTACTTTCAGTTCACATTTTATTCATGTTATATATTTTATGCAAACACCCACAAGAACACCTTCATCAAGTGCCAGTTAGAAGTTAAAAAAGATTATAGAAAGTCATAGGCTTTTTGTCACACTTTGCTGCTGAGGAAACCTTTTTGTTGCAGATATTGTGTATTGGCTTCAGAACATTTCACTTGAACAACATTTTCAATCGTTACACAATTTAAAGGGCGTATGACAGGTTTCTATGATTTTCTAATTTTGACTTTATTTAGTGTACTAATACTTGTTGTAAATAGAAATTGTAGTTTTACACCAAGCAGGTCACTGTTTGTGGAGAAAAGTTGAAAAACCTGTTGAAAAATACAGGAAGTAAACAAACTGATGACATCACACTGTGAGACAAAGGTTATGCATCATTTACACAAAATAAACTACTTTTTTGACCCTTTAAACATTAATTCAACAAAATTAAAGGTGTTCACATTTGTTTTTATTTGTCAAATCAAAAAAATGTGACATTAGATGAGTTTTGGCCCAGTTTACAGTGTTGTTGCTATGGTAATTTCCTAGCGTGATGTCATCATTTACAACCAGGAAGTAAAATTAAAAAGCTAAAAATTGCGAAAACGTTGTAAAATTTGTAAAGAATTTTAGCTAATTTTGAAATATGTTTATCTGAACTACATTTTGGTTAAATGAGTCGCCCGTCCTGTCATGGGCCCTTTAAATAAAAATCAACAAAGAAGAAGAGTAATTATATATTCTACATGGAAGACACTGCAGGCTACCGAGTCTAATGTGCAAATGACAGGTTGTCACGGTTTCTTGTCAATCTTTAGTTTGGTGAAATAGTCCCTGTGGTAAATATTTATCATAGTTTTGCGTCAGTCAAGTGGCAGTTTGTGGATTTAAACTGAAAAACTGATGAAAAAAGCTGAAAATTACAGGAAGTAGTGTTGAGTTCGCAGAAGAATCCCTCTGTGATGTCTCCAAGAAGCGTCATTCTATTGAAAATTCAGATACAATTTAAACTCGACTGACAATTTAAGCAATTATTTAACATATAAAGGTGTTTATTATTTGTCAAACCATAACTATTGTGTC
Source organism: Rhinogobius similis (assembly GCA_019453435.1). Taxonomy (NCBI): domain Eukaryota; kingdom Metazoa; phylum Chordata; class Actinopteri; order Gobiiformes; family Gobiidae; genus Rhinogobius; species Rhinogobius similis. The sequence goes on along the minus strand of CM033620.1, from coordinate 5,411,539 downwards.
ATTTATATGGATTTTGGCCCTTGTTTACAGTATGGTTGCTGTAAGAGTTGTGGAATTACTTCTACTTATTGCTGCCCAGGAACTTGAGGCAATGTTTTTCCGAGTAAAAACATTTCAAGTTAGTTTCTAGGAAGGCCTTTAACAGTAAATTTGCACTGGTTAGCTTTATTAAACACCCTTTGACTCCGATTTTTATAATTTATCGTGTGATTTTCATTTGTAAATCATCTGACCAGACAGCTTTTAATTTGAGCTCGTTAAAATAAAAATTAAAGGGGTGTGGCTTTAAGGATAAGCCCTTTCAGGTTTCTGCCACACTCCATCACGTTTGTGTTGTTTTGTTTCATATGGACTTCTGTTTTTTTTTGATTATGTGAAAATAAATCAAATCCCAACTTTCCGAGATAAAAAGCCCATGGATGCAAATAAATCGGTGTCCCAACTTCTCGTCTTGGAAATCTGCTGCCAGTGTCCAACCAGGAAGTACAACTATAAACCTCACCAAAATGGTCAAACTGGACAAAAATAAGCATCATTGTAGTAAAATCTTTAATATAATCGTTGCATTTTAGTGAAACGTGTAGTCTAACCTGTCATTTGCACTTACTACGCTGTAATATCTTGATAAATGAGACTATACTATAACACTCATTTCTTTGTCTTGGCTTTCAGGGAAACTGGATAGAATTCCCGTCATGGCCGTTAGCCCTCAGGGGGGGAAGCGAGAGAACGGGACCAGCTCTAGAGAATGAGAACACAAGCCAAAGAGGTAAGAGGAGAGAGGAGAGGACAGATACTACTGTCTCTAGTCATTCACCATGGATGTATTAAATGACCTGGATAAGCCACGCCCCCTCTGTCTGTGTCCCAGATTGATTAGTGGCCGTGTGAGGTACTGCAGCCTCTTGGAACCAGCCTTTTTCTAAAATGTCACATTATAATCACAGACAGGACTGAATTATTATCGGTATTTAAATAAAATAGAAGGAAATGTTCTTTTCTACCGTTTCTAAAATCACCGAAATTACCGTTTTTATATGAAGTGGGGGATTGTCGTCACGTGGCGCCCTAAAACAAAGATGGCCGCCTCCGTATGAGGAAGTAAAGCAACGATGGCCGCCTCCGTATCAGGAAGTAAAGCAAAGATGGCCGCCTCCGTATCAGGAAGTAAAGCAAAGATGGCCGCCTCCGTATCAGGAAGTAAAGCAAAGATGGCCGCCTCAATATCAGGAAGTAAAACAAAGATGTCAGCCTCCGTATCAGGAAGTTAAGCAAAGATGTCAGCCTCCGTATCAGGAAGTAAAACAAAGATGTCAGCCTCCGTATCAGGAAGTAAAGCAAAGATGGCCGCCTCCGTATCAGGAAGTAAAACAAAGATGTCAGCCTCCGTATCAGGAAGTAAAGTAAAGATGGCCGCCTCCGTATCAGGAAGTAAAGCAAAGATGGCCACCTCCGTATCAGGAAGTAAAAGATGGCCACCTCCGTATCAGGACGTAAAACAAAGATGGCCGCTTCCGTATCAGGAAGTAAAACAAAGATGTCAGCCTCCGTATCAGGAAGTAAAGTAAAGATGGCCGCCTCCGTATCAGGAAGTAAAGCAAAGATGTCAGCCTCCGTATCAGGAAGTAAAACAAAGATGTCAGCCTCCGTATCAGGAAGTAAATGCGGAAGTAAGAAACTTTTTTGGGGTCATGCACCAATGAGCTCACTCCATAGGGATAAACAGGGCGGCCATTTTGGATTCATCTTCCAGGTTTTATTATAGTTCTATGGGATAAACAGGGCGGCCATTTTTGATTCATCTTCCAGGTTTTATTATAGTTCTATGCTCTGACCTCTGTCCACTTCTGCTTTTATTGCTGAGTATCAGATGACGTCACAGAGTAAAATGTTACTGACGGTTTTGTGCTGTGTTCGGAGTATTCTAGTAATTCTAGTTAGAAAATCGATTAGGACTGTCTGCTAAAAAGGATTCAAATGTGGGTATTTTCCTTTTTGAATTGAGTCATCACTAGTGTTGTTAAAAATACCCAAAATCAGGCAGTAATCAATACTAAAACTGGTATCAAAACTGGATACTAATTTGAACCCTAGTACTGATAATAGTTATAAACGTTGTCCTGAAGAGTTTTATAATGATTTTGAGCTTTCTCGGAACTAGTATAAGACCACACGCTATAATGAAAAAAGTGCAATTATTTTGGGTTGAAAATATTAGTCTATTCCATAGACCGTACATATCAGTGGACCGCGTTAGCATGCTAGAATACCGTTAGCAACCGCGCTCCTGATTAGTCCGTGTGGTTGCCACGATACGCACTCGGATTTCCAAATATGGAGTCTGGCTCCGCTTTAGCCGCTATAACTGCTAGCTCCGCTTTAGCCGCTATAACTGCTAGCTCCGCTTTAGCCACTATAACTGCTAGCTCCACTTTAGCCGCTATAACTGCTAGCTCCACTTTAACCGCTATAACTGCTAGCTCCACTTTAACCGCTATAACTGCTAGCCGCGATGGGCTTCGTTTGGAGCCAAACGCTATGGGTGACGTCACAATCCCACAGTCCACTGATATGTACGGTCTATGGTCTATTCTCTAAAACCTTAACATTGTTGAATTGAAATCGTCACGGAGAATCAAGTTCATTCCTTGATATTGAAATCGAGTTTAAAATATTACTACCCAAGAATTTTCAGCTGGCCTAACGTTAAACTTTACAGATTTTAACATGCTAAATACTAGACTTAGCTTTCATTCAAAATAGTCTGACGCTATAGTGTGATAGATGTATTTACCAGCAGTGACCCGGCAGCTTATCGGTTTCTTCCACAGCTCTTTTGTGTACTTTTTATTATTGTTTTTGCTATTTGCTATTGTTTTTGTAGTTCGATTACGAGCTCTGTGCAGTACATTAGAATCCAATCCGTTTTTTACCCGGACAGGAGCCTGTATTCAGGTCATCATAGGTTTAAGCTTAAGGTTATTTTCAAAAGAAATACAATACAAATCTAAAAATGAAACCACAAATTTATGTCGATTCCAATTTTTGTTGTTGCCATCTGAAATGCATTAAAATCAACAGGAAAGCAACAATTTCATGTGGCCTTGTTGACATTAAAATCAACGTATTTTTATTTTTTAGTCTGGACGAACAAACTACAAAGTGTGAACTACTGTGCGACACTTGTTCATAAATTGTGCTACAGTATACAGTATAAATAAAGCGGATCGGGATTTTTGGGTTTGCTTGAAAGCCTTTGACGTACATGAAGAAAATATTAGGCAAGAAAATGTAATCTACTACATATTTACACTTTTATACTCTCATTTTGACACTGGGTTTAGCATCATAAAAGTAAAATAGGGCAATCAGAAAAGTGGAAATATCGTCAGTGGAACAAAATCAGAAATAATACGTCTCTTATGTCTATTTCCAGTGCTGGTTTTATCACACATACACCCTCAGAGGAGCCGTGAAGAGCCAGAAGTTTTAAAGAATTAAATTATAATTGACAAAAGGGAAATAAATATGTTAGAAATGAAACGTATTTTGTACAAAACAAGGTAAAGGTACATTTGGGTCATATTAGTGTGCGATAAGATGAAGATACAGGTCCCTCAGGAGTTCCCCAGAGCACCGCGGCGGGACTCTTTATATTGTCACTCAGGGCTGTTCCACGTCTGAATGTCTTTTTTTTTTTTTTTACTATTGGCATCTCCCAGGGGACGGAACCAAGAGTTTTACTGTTTCAATAAGACGGGGGGAAAAGGCTGTGAGGAGGAAAAAAAACCAGCTATGAAAGTGTTTGACTGTCACACATAACTTCAACTGAAAAAGTTTAATTTGAGCTCCTTTTTTAAGACTTGAAATGCTAAGTTTCTCGGAATGTGGTGCCATAAATACGAATGTGCTTTGTGTAATCAGCGAAACATTGGAAGATCGTGGTGGAGTTGATTTGGTAGTTTATGAAATTCAGTGCATTTTGATTGTGGCGGTGATGATGACAACACTAAGCAATAAAAAGTAAATGTGCTTCTTAAATTTGAACACAAAACAATATTATCTAATCGTCATTAATACAGAAAAGTAAAAAAAATGCCTGAAAAATTGTTGTTTGTGCTACATTTACTTGAAATGTGTTTGTACACGCGGTAACTTTTGGTTTATTTTAATTTATCATATTCATTGCAAAGAAATGAAAAGCAAATGCAAGTCAAAAATACTCATGTGAACTGTCACTGGCATTTCAAGAAATTGAAGTTGGTTATATAAAAATGTATTTGAACACACATCACAATCAGTTGTGGCTTCATTATCGTGTGCTGTACAGAGCCATTGTATGCACTGCAAAATCTGTTAAAATAACTTGAATTCACATTTGGGTACAACTTTATAATAACTGCACTTTAATTAGCCTCCATTAAGCATGAACAAAGATTTAAATCATCATAAGCAAATAGTTTATTTGAATATAATAATGCAAAATTGACTTTGTTGAGCTTTTATCCATGCTCTAACGATGTTCCGATTTTTTTTAAACGGAAAAAACATACCTGGAGTAGCATTTAGCTTGATTCACGCTTGTTTGATTTGAAAATCCTCTCTGTTGCTGTTTTAAGGGCTTAAATCATCGCCAGACTCGCTCTGAACATTTCAAAGCATTGTGGGTACATATTTACATGGGTGTAATTGTCTCTGCAGCCAGTAGATGGAGCCACAGCTAAGTCAAAATGACACCAAGAGCAGGTTTAAAGGCAAATAACAATATGAAAAATGCAGAATATTCTTCCTTTAAGAATGATTCAGGCTTTACTTAAACTACTTAATTAAAGGGTTAGGAGTTATTAATAAATTAGTTACTGTTAATTAGTTACTGTTTGTTCATTATTAAATAAGTCTTTGTCCATGCTTTATTATTATTATTCTTTATTTTTTATTATTAGACTATTAAAATGTAGTTGTTAATAAGTGTCACCTGAATTAATTTGTTGTAGTAGTTTGAACTAATTTAGATTGATAAAACGATTAGGCTTGAATTAAAGTAAGATTATCTACTGATGAGATGTTTAGGGGCGGGTGATACGCCACAAAATCTATATCACAATTTTCCTTGCACCAGATCACAATTATGATTTTATCACAATTTATGTAAACTTAGTTGGTTTGTTAAAATAATCAAAAATGTTTTACTAATCTATTATACTAGTACTAGTATTATACTATAATATATATATTATAAGTACCAAAACGTGTAAAAGGCTGCGTACATAAATGGAACTACTTTTATTTATTTATATTCTGTGGATTATCATTGTGCTATTGAAACTGGTATCAAGCCTTTTCCTTAGTATGAGTTTAAAATGTTAGTATTGTGACCATAGACCGTACATATCAGTGGACCGCGTTAGCATGTTAGCCGCCGCGTTCCAAATAGGAAGCAGCTCTGGAGGCTCCTGGCTCCATGAAGCCGAGCTCCATTCACTTTCTGTGACACTGGAGCCTTTACTCTGTAACTGTTTCTGTCAAACTCACATCTGGAACTAAAATGTCTGTTTTGACTCACTCCACATGAATCGGGTGTTTTTTTCTCGTTGGTTGTTCATAAATCAAGTTATTACAATAATAACTGACCAATCAGGTGCTTCCTTTTCCAGGGGCCGTTTTCGCTCGTGTTAGCAACAGGTTTGATTGACAGCTAGCGCCGCACGTTGCCGTCTATGGTTGCCGCCGTCTCATCTCGGATACCGTTAGCAACCGCGCTCCTGATTGGTCCGTGTGGTTGCCACGATACGCACTCGGATTTACAAATATGGAGTCTGGCTCCGCTTTAGCCGCTATAACTGCTAGCTCCACTTTAGCCGCTATTGACCTTATTCTGCCCCGCCCACTTTTGCCGTTTTTTGCACTTTTGTTGTAAACGCACTTCCGTTTGACGAGAACTCTGTTAAAGCTAATGACGAACGAGGGAAAAGTCTGACGCTAAAATGTTACATAAAGTAGATTGATTTGTGTAAAATGTTTAATGAACACGAGCAACAACAAGTCAACAACACAACGATTTCCTGGTCAGTCTGAAAACGGCTTTTTAGTCGAGTAGAACTTATTTTCTGTTGAGCTCGTCTGCTCCGTGTGAACTAATACAACGGAAACAAGACGGCGGCGCGTACGGCAACTTCAGGAATAAGGAGAATAATTGCTAGCTCCACTTTAGCCGCTATAACTGCTAGCTCCACTTTAGCCGCTATAACTGCTAGCCGCGATGGGCTTCATTTAGCCGTAGCCAAATGCTATGGGTGACGTCACAATCCCATAGTCCACTGATGTGTACGGTCTATGATTGTGACACCAAAACTCTTCATATTGCTTTGAAGAGGTAAATAAAGTATGCTGTAATTAGTTAATTACAGCTGTCACTCACTCAGAGCTGTATTAAACAGAAAATTAATTTTGATTTGATGACAGCAGATTGTCACAGGGATCAGACCGTATCACCCGCCCTAGTTATGTTGAATGTTTAACTTCGTCTGGTAGATAAGTTCAGTTAGAATAAGACGGAAAAACTTGGTAGAAAACTTAGTTCAAGCTACTAAAAGATGAATACTCAGAATTCAAGTCATTTCTTCTTTTTTGCAGCGTATGTGAATGTGCCGTAATAGTCCATAATACCTCCTGACCTTGTGCAGCCGGTGCTCGTAAAGACTTATTAACGTTACAGTCAAACATCGGTGCTGTAGGACTGCAGCGGCGGCGGGGGAGGCGGGAACATGTCTGACGACCCGTAGAAACTCAGGCTGAGGGCGGAGGGCGTGTGCGGCAGCGTGGAGGCGTGGGACGGGGGCTCGTAGTAGGTGTGGAAGCCCAGCCGCTCGCCGCCGTTGTGCAGCAGCTCGTGGTGGGCCAGTCCCGGCGGGGAGCACGAGGGGCAGGAGGGGCACAGGCTGAGGGGCGACGCCGACGAGGCGGTGGTGGTGCACAGCTGGTCCAGGGACACCGGGGTGATGTCGGTGCCGTCCATCTCCAGAGCGGCGCAGGCGTCACAGGGGAAGTGAGAGAGAGGGTCGGCCCCCAGAGAGCCCAGGCCCACCTCCGGCTCGGCCTTCTTACAGCAGTAGTACTGTGGGAGAAGAGGGAGAATCACAACACAGCAGGGCTAAATCAGAAGAAGACAGGCTGAGGGAAGAGGTGGGGAAATGAGTTATGGTTAAAGGTCCCATATTCTCCTCTTTTCCCCTTTACACAGTCTGTTCTAAGGGCTTTGTTGATACATTTTCTCGTTGTGTAATATCCATAACATAACAGTTTACAAAAAACACCCATTTCTTGGACTGGCCCCCCTCCTGCAAAAGCAAACGGCTCACTCTGAGATCTGACCCCCCCGAACAGAGAGCAGGCTGCCTGCCCCGCCCAACCCGCGCGCCTCCCCCGCCCAACCCGTGCCGAAGCCTAGAGTGGAGATGGTGCATGCGCCGTGTGCTCCGGTAAACAGCGATACACAAACACTGAATAAACATTTTCTCGTCCTGACGGTGCGTCGTGCTGAGTCCTACGTCCTGGATCTGACCTGGAGTTTGACGTGCTCCAGGGCCTCAACCACGGACGTGCCGTTTGGTAAATAACAAGCTAACTCTTCTATCTGTCGTATCCATCTTGTAATTACTGTGTAGCATTAGCATTAGCTGTTTTTATTCTTGCGGCTGCGCGCTTCCTGGAGGCGTGGCTTGAGCGCCGCGTCATCTTAGTGAGGAGCCCCCGTCTGCTGCTCAGCCGAGGGGGACGGAAAAGACAGTTCTCTAGTGAAAACATGCGGGAATCAATCAAAAAACCACTTTGGGCACAACATACGAGGCCCAAATAGCACTGGAGGAAGGTTAAAACCTCTGAAAAGTCCATTTTGCAGGATATGGGACCTTTAAGAAGTGGAATGAGGAGGAGTACAGGGAGCTGAGCATCACTTTTGTACAGTGGACCAAAAACAATGAACCATGCAATTGTCCAACAGTGAGGGGGGTGAATGCCAGTTCAAAAGGTGATGTTGATGTCCAGGTGTCCAGAGGAGGTGAGGTGGATGAGAGTGTTGTGATGGACAAGGGGGGTGATGAACCGGTGCTCCGCCAAAATGCAGGTCCAAAATGCTGCTGCCGCTTGTTGACGGGGACGAGAAAGCGTGAGCACATGACCCCAGCGCTCGCCTCCCTTCACTGGCTTCCTGTCAAATTCAGGATTGATTTTAAGATTTTGATGTTGGTTTTTAAATGCCTAAATGGATCGGCCCCTGAATACCTGTCTGAACTTTTAACAGCTCATGTCCCAGATCAGTGAGGTCAGAAAATCAGTTGTTGTTAAATGTGCCCAGATCCCGATTAAAAACTCGAGGAGACGGGGCCTTTGCTGTGGAACAGTCTCTACAGATCAGAGCTGCTCCATCACTAGAGTCTTTTAAATCTGCTCTTAAAACTCACTTCTTTGCTTTGGCTTTTAACACAAGTGAACTGTTATCTGTTGTGTTTGTAATCATTTTGTTCTTTTACTGTATGTTTTTACCATGATGTGCAGGTGAAGCACTTTGGGCAGCTGCTGTTGATGTAAATGTGCTACAGAAATAAAGTTGACATTGACATTGACATCCGCCGCCGAGTGAAGGTGACGGAGGTGTGCGGCCAGGAGTCTCGTAAAGATGGGCCAGGGTTGTGAAGTCCTTTTTTCATGGAGATGGATATTGCGTGTGCAGTGCAGCGGATGTGTAAACTATTCTGTGTCTGAATTTGAATTCAAATTGACTGACATGATGTGGGGTGTACCAATTATATATGTCTGCCCAGATGGTTGCAATCGTGCGTGCAGGGAATGTAAGTGACCATTTGTGTTCCACCTGTGCACTCCGGGCAACAACAAAAAAAATGACATCACAGAAGCTTATTGAAACAATAGCAAAGCGAATGTGTGCTGTAATCAAAGCTAAAGGTGCTCCAACTAAACCAGGCATGTCCAAACTCAGGCCCGGGGGCCAAATGCGGCCCTCAGACCAATTTTTCTTGGCCCTTAGTCTTCCTGGTGAACTGGCCCACATTGTCCTGATAAGTACTATTTACAGCACATTTCAGATTTTCTACAATTCCAACCTAAATAACTAACATTTTGGTGCAGCACAGACCTGATATTAAGGCACTGAGACTGAATGTAGATGTGGTGGAGCTTAAAACATCAGATAAATGCAGCTTTTTTGAACGTTTCACGATTGATTTGTGGCCCTCCGCTTGGTCTATATTTCAATATGTGGCCCTCGATGGAAAAAGTTTAGACACCCCTGAACTAAATAGTAGAACGTGTGAACTTATTTTCTTTGGTGACTTTTTTTTGGACAGACAGCGTATCATGGTGGTCACTGAGACAGCAAGTGCAACTGATCTGTTAACACCCAGAATCTGTGCAAAAGAGTAGGTCTGTCAATAATTATTATACCGACTTATCATTCAATATATGAAAATAATATATTTGGCACTCAGTATTTATCGTGTCTGTTTTCCTTGCACTTCAGAGAACCTTTTCATTCTTTTTAAAATGTTCTTTTTGTTGCTTTCAGTCACATTTTTGTTACTTTTTGTAGCATCTTTGGTACTTTTAGTGGCTTTTACAACACTATTTTTTTTAATAATTTCATTTTTAATCAGCTGTTTGCGAAGCCCTCCTTTTTCTTTTCTTATACTATAAACCATATACTGGATTGTCAAAACAGCATTCACAATAGTAAAAATAAAGCGTTTTCACCCACTAGGGGGCAGCCTTATTACCAAAAACACATTAACAACTGTATGAATATGAGACAAACAAACAAAACCATCCACACACTGCACTCCAGACCTGAACGTGTTTGTACCTGGAGTCTACAGTAACAGAGCACTGCTATGATGCACAGCAGGATGACTCCGGCCAGTATTCCCCCGGTTATCACGATTGTTCCAGCGGACATTCGACCTGCTCTCCATCCAACCTGCACCTCCCGAAGCACACAGCGTCAGAAAACGACACCTCTTCACCAAAACTACAGCAACATTCTGTACTCACGTCCAACAGAGGCTTCTATAACACCTGCGAAAGAAAGAAAGAAGACATTAGACTAAATGTGTGTGAATATAATGGTGTAAACATGGCACTGATGTAACACGTGGTAAGCACATGTTCCCAGCAGCTGTTGACTCTGGCGCATATGTGCACATGTCAGTGTTCAGATGCTGCTCTGCTAACGACCCAATGATGGTGGAAAACCTCCGTGAACAAACGCACATCCATGCAGAAACTATGTCAATCGTTTGTGCTTCGTTTGTGCTGCAAAAAGTTTAATTTGTGCTGCTTTAGTTTTCGAGATATTAACGATTCTTTTATTCACCTTATTCCTGAAGTTGTCGTACGCGCCGCCGTCTTGTTTCTGTTGTAGTTCACACGGAGCAGACGAGCTCAACAGAAAATAAGTTCTACTCGACTAAAAAGACGTTTTCAGACTGACCAGGAAATCGTTGCGTTGTTGACTTGTTGACTTGTTGTTGCTCGTGTTCATTAAACATTTTACACAAATCAACCTACTTTATGTAACATTTTAGCGTCAGACTTTTCCCTCGTTCGTTCTCGTCAAACGGAAGTGCGTTTACAACAAAAGTGGGCGGGGCAGAATAAGGTGAATAAAGTGGCACAAAAACACGACTAGAAGTGACAAAAATGTGGCTAAAAGTGACAAAAACCCTGCGAGAAGCGACAAAAACATGACCATAAGCAGAAAAATTCTATATAGCGAGAAAAACGGGACTAAAAGCGACAAAATTGTGACAAAAAATGACAAAGTGAAAAAAGAACGTGACTATGAGCAACAAAAATGCTATTCTCCTTATTCCTGAAGTTGCCGTACGCGCCGCCGTCTTGTTTCCGTTGTATTAGTTCACACGGAGCAGACGAGCTCAACAGAAAATAAGTTCTACTCGACTAAAAAGACGTTTTCAGACTGACCAGGAAATCGTTGTGTTGTTGACTTGTTGTTGCTCGTGTTCATTAAACATTTTACACAAATCAATCTACTTTATGTAACATTTTAGCGTCAGACTTTTCCCTCGTTCGTCATTAGCTTTAACGGAGTTCTCGTCAAACAGAAGTGCGTTTACAACAAAAGTGCAAAAAACTGCAAAAGTGGGCGGGGCAGAATAAGGTCAATAGGTCAAATTAGGGTCGCCCAGTCCCCCAGGAAGCTTAAAAATGCTCCAAAACGGCCTGAAATGTTCACTGACGCTGTAAATGTATGTATTAGTCACTTCTTTTATTATTATGTCGATTAGACAATATTACTTGGCCAAACTATGAAAACAGCTCCTACAATTCAATGGCAGATCTACAGAAAAACGTAAGTCTTTGGTTTTGTGGTTGTGAGGGCTGTTTTCTGTTTATCGTGTGATTTTCATTTGTAAATCATGTGACCAGACAGCTTTTAATTTGAGCTCGTTAAATAATCAATTAAAGGTGTGTGGCTTTAAGGATAAGCCCTTTCAGGTTTCTGCCACACTCCATCACGTTTGTGTTGTTTTGTTTTATATGGACTTCTGTTTTTTTTTGATTATGTGGAAATAAATAAGTCAAATCACTTGAAACACTCCTGGAAACACTTGCATCTAACACGCCACGACCAAAGCCACAACAGTGGAGCCACTCATTGCTGTGTTCATGTTTGGAGCGGGTTTTGGTGGTGTCCTAACTTTTGATCAGCTGCAGAACAGTCTATTTCAGGCAGAGATTATGAGAAGGAATTTAAGGCACAGCATTAAAGGGCGTATGACAGGTTTCTATGATTTTCTAATTTTGACTTTATTTAGTGTATTAATACTTGTTGTAAATAGAAATTATAGTTTTACACCAATCAGGTCGCTGTTTGTGGAAAAAAAGTTGAAAAACCTGTTGAAAAATACAGGTAAAAAAAAAAGATTATGCATCATTTACACAAAATAAACTACTTTTTTGACCCTTTAAACATTAATTCAACAAAATTAAAGGTGTTCACATTTATTTTTATTTGTCAAATCAAAATAATGTGACATTAGATGAGTTTTGGCCCAGTTTACAGTGCGGTTGCTATGGTAATTTCCTAGTGTGATGTCATCATTTACAACCAGGAAGTAAAATTAAAAAGCTAAAAATTGCAAAAACGGTGTAAAATTTGTAAAGAATTTTAGCTAATTTTGAAATATGTTTATCTGAACTACATTTTGGTTAAATGCCAACCTGTCATGGGCCCTTTAACATCTCCATGGATACAAGCAACACCAGAAAAGTTACGTTGTGCGCCTTTAAAAAAAGCCATTTCTACAACTATTACTTTAAAAAATCCAAGTCGATCCAAGCCTGTGTGGATGCTATGCAAGGTTTTTTTTTCTACTCCAAACCTAATTCATCCTTTTTTTCCTCGAACTAAATAAATAAATAGTTTTGAGTTCTGTGTAAAAGCATTCTTTGATTGTGTGACTGTCTTCTCTGTCACGGCGCATGACAAAGGCCAGGTCTGTGTCCGTGGGCCGTTTACGTTTGCTCGTACATGAGTGTGTTCACTGTTCTTTGTTGTCAGCAGAGGTCGACGACATTGATGAGGAGCAGAGTGCCCCCTGGAGGCAGCAGTGTAAACAAACCCTTACATCAGAGGACAGCGGGACATGGAAGGAGGTCAAAGGTCAGGCTCAGCGGGTGGACAGCAGGAGGATTCACTGGTCACTGTGGGACAAGGACGAGACACAAACAAGAGAGAATTAACATCAAACCAGTGCAGGTGACTGTTCATTCATTTATTTCTCGAGTTTCATGTTATGCAGAATATAACAGATAGTGATTGAAGATGAAATAAAACGTACACATGCCCGAAAATATGTTATATGGTGTTTCAGAACTATTGAATTGCTTTAAAGGTCCCATATTCTGCTCTTTTCCCCTTCACACAGTCTGTTCTAAGGGCTTTGTTGATACATTTTCTCGTTGTGTAATATCCATAACATAACAGTTTACAAAAAACACCCATTTCTTGGACTGGCCCCCCTCCTGCAAAAGCAAACGGCTCACTCTGAGATCTGACCCCCCCGAACAGAGAGCAGGCTGCCTCCCCCGCCCAACCCGTGCAAATCCAAGCAAAAAGATAAAACCATAGAATATAAATAAATTAATAGAATAAATAAATTTAAAAATGCTAAAACACAGAGGACACACTCACGCGGTGTTAAAAGCCAGAGAATAAAAGTGGGTCTTAAAACGAGACTTAAAACATTCCACTGTGGGGGCCGTTCACTCGTGGGGGGGCGGAGCATTCAGAGTTTGGGGCCGACCACAGAGAAAGCCCCGCCCCCTGGTTCTAAGTCTGGTCTTAGGCCCCACGAGCTGGAGCCGGCCCTCGGACCTCAGAGCGCACGGGGGGCGATACATTTGGATGAGGTCCCAGATGTTCTGTGGGGCCGGTCCATTCAAAGCTTTAAAAACAAACAATAACATTTAAAATCAACTCTAAAATGAACAGGAAGCCAGTGCAAAGACTCTAAAATCAGAGTCATGTGCTCTGGTTTTCTGGTTCCAGTCAAAAGGCGCTGCAGAGTTTTGGACCAACTGTAAGCGGGAAAGTGCATGAGGCTGATGCTGTAAAAAAGTGCATTACAGTCGTCTAAACGAGACGAGATAAAAGCGTGTACGACTTGTTCAAAGGATTTAAAAGATAAAAAAGGTTTGACTTTAGATAAAAGCCTCAAATGATAAAAACCAGATTTGACAAACATCATAAGAAATTCAGAATATTAATCCTGTTTTGAGAAAGTTTTTAAGAACTCAATGCCAAAGAGAAAGTAATGTGGCATCTAAAAACTCAGAAAGCCTCTAGAGGACAGAAGAGCAGGAGAGAGCTCTGAGAGGCCAGGTCACTGCTCTCAAACGTGACCTGGAAGAGAAATGTGAGGAGAAGGAGGTTCTCAAGAGTCTGGTGACCTAACGCCATTGCTAAATGAGAAAGAACTGGCCACAGCAGCAGCACTGAGCAAAGTGACCTGCTGGAGCAAGAGAATCAAGCCACCACAAAGGCTCAGGGTAAACTGGAGGATCACATGAGTCAGGAGATGAAGAAAGACATGTCTTCTCTAAGATCTGCCCTGACAGAGGAGAGGCGCGTGAACAGAGAGGCTGAGACTCCAAACTCCAAATCCTTTAAACCAGAGCCTTCAAACTAAGAGTCACATTTAACGTTTTCATCGAAAAACGCCACTCTAATTATCTCTCTGCTCTGACTCAAATAAACAAACAAAGCAATTGAAGGTGCGGGCGCTGTATCGGACCGTTGTGGTGAAGAGAGAGCTGAGTCGAAAGACAAAGCTCTCGATTTACCTCAATCTACGTTCCTCCCTCACCTGGTCATGAGCTCTGGGTAATGACCGAAAGGACGAGATCGCAGATACAAGCGTCGAAATGAGCTTCCTCCTCCGCCGGGTGGCTGGGCGCTCCCTCAGAGACAGAGAGGAGCTCAGTCACACGGGAGGAGCTCGGAGTAGAGCCGCTGCTCCTCCACGTCCAGAGGAGCAGCTGAGGCTCAGGCATCTGCTCCGGAGCCTCCTGGACGCCTCCCTCGGGAGGTGTTCTGGGCATGTCCCACCGGGAGGCGGCCCTGGGTTAGACCCAGGACAAGCTGGAGGGACTACGTCTCTGTGGCTTGGGAACGCCTAGGGAGGAGGAACTGGAGGAAGTGTCTGGGGTGAAGGAAGTCTGGGAGTCCCTGCTCAGACTGCTGCCCCCGCGACCCAGCCCCAGATAAGCGGAAGAAGATGGATGGATGGAGCAGTTGAAGGACACCAACCAAGAGAATGAGAGCCTCAGCTGTACATACTGTAGAGAGCACAGAGGAGCACAAGAGGCTGGTCCTGGAGCAGAAGATAGAGGAGCTATCTGAGCCCACCTCAGAGGAGACCTACTCTGCTCTGAAGCAAGAGAAAAGAGAGTTCCAAGAAACTCAGCAGCCAACGAGGAGCCATGGCAGGAGAGCATCAGCTGCTTTAAGAAGACACACTCAGACCACAGGCAGAGATAGTAGATGTTGTAATCGTTCTGTATTCTCATTCTGACTTGCTAAGGTTAACTTCAACTTTAACATCTCTTTAGCACCTGTTTTGTTCGCTCCCAGTCCCGGTCACAAAGATAGAGAACGGGCATCTAATCCTTTTATGACGTCCTTTCACTCTGAAGTCTGGCTTTAACTGGAAGCACCACTGATGGCTGTTGTTTTTCATAAATATTGATGTCACATATGTCTTTGCTCTTGTTTCACGATGATGTTTCATGTCGTCTCCTCATGATGTGATAACTATGTCTCCACCTCTGTCTTGTGTATAAAAGCACGTGTTCTGATTGTCATGTACCTCCGTCGACCAGCAGAGGTCACTGTGAAACTCATGGATCAGACTCATTCTCTCTGCATTTTTATTGTTTAACTTGTTTTAGAAATCCACAACAGCAGTTCTCCCGTAACAATGTGGAGATGAAGCAAATGTCACTGCCAAGCAAAAAATGAAGTTTATTTTGCTTATTTACTTTACTTGTTTTACTTTTTTTTGCTGTATTCAGAGGGTAGCAGTTAGCATTAGCAATCACAAACACAATCAGGATGTTTAAGTGCTGGTGGTGCCACATAAGGAATTAGAAATATTTAGCCGCTGGGTGCTTTTTTTGAGTGGTCTGCTTCTCCTCGTTATGTTTTCCCATGTCAATTTGGCAAAATAACAAAACAAAAAAAATCATAAATGATATTGTGATACGTGGGCCTCTTGTAATGTTAGGCCTATAAATCAAACTTTGAAACAGCCATTAGTCAGTCAAACACAACAGATTCATTTGCACATCATGAGATATTGTTACGCCGGCTCAGGGCCAGGATTCTGTATCAAAGTTGGAATCCACCGCCCTGTTGTGGCAGAAAATATGGAACTGTGACAGCACATAATGTGGTTGTACCAGGCAATGTGAGCAAGGGAGGGAGGGAGGGAGGGAGGAAGGAAGGGAGGAAGGGAGGAAGGAAGGAAGGAAGGAAGGAAGGAAGGGAAGAAGGGAAAGAAATAACAAGGGAAGGAGGAAGGAAGGAAGGAAGGGAGGGAGGGAGGGAGGGAGGGAGGGAGGGAGGGAGGGAGGGAGGGAGGGAGAGAGGGAGGGAGGGAGGGAGGGAGGGAGGGAGGAAGGAAGGAAGGAAGGAAGGAAGGAAGGAAGGAAGGAAGGAAGGAAGGAAGGAAGGAAGGAAGGAAGGAAGGAAGGAAGGAAGGAAGGAAGGAAGGAAGGAAGGAAGGAAGGAAGGAAGGAAGGAAGGAAGGAAGGAAGGAAGGAAGGAAGGAAGGAAGGAAGGAAGGAAGGAAGGAAGGAAGGAAGGGAAGGAAGGAAGGAAGGAAGGAAGGAAGGAAGGAAAGAAAGAAATAACAAGGGAAGGAAGGAAGGAAGGAAAGAAATAACAAGGAAGGGAAGGAAAGGAGGAAGGAAGGAAGGAAGGAAGGAAAGAAATAACAAGGGAAGGAAGGAAGGAAGGAAGGAAGGAAGGAAGGAAGGAAAGGAATAACAAAGGAAAGAAGGAAGGAAATAACAAAGGAAGGAAAGAAATAAAGATCGGAATGAAGGAAAGAAGGAAGGAAGGAAGGGAAGAAATAACAAGGGAAGGAAGGAAGGAAGGAAGGAAGGAAGGAAGGAAAGAAATAACAAGGGAAGGAAGGAAGAAAGGAAGGAAGGGAAGAAATAATAAGGGAAGGAAGGAAGGAAGGAAGGGAATAACAAAGGAAAGAAGGAAGGAAATAACAAAGGAAGGAAAGAAATAAAGATCGGAATGAAGGAAAGAAGGGGGGAAGATAGGAAAGAAATAACAAGGGAAGGAAGGAAGGAAAGAAATAACAAGGGAAGGAAGGAAGGAAGGGAAGAAGGAAGGAAGGAAGGAAGGAAGAAAGGAAAGAAATAACAAGGGAAGGAAGGAAGGAATAACAAAGGAAAGAAGGAAGGAAATAACAAAGGAAGGAAATAAAGAAATAAAGATCGGAATGATAAAAGAAGGGGGAAGATAGGAGAGAAATAACAAGGGAAGGAAGGAAGGAAGGAAGGAAGGAAATAACAAGGGAAGGAAGGAAGGAAGGAAAGAAGGAAAGGAAGAAAGGAAAGAAATAACAAGGGAAGGAAGGAAGGAAGGAAGGAAGGAAGGAAGGAAAGAAATAACAAGGGAAGGAAGGAAGGAAGGAAGGAAGGAAGGAAGGAAGGAAGGAAATAAATAACAAGGGAAGGAAGGAAGGAAAGAAATAACAAGGGAAGGAAGGAAGGAAGGAATAACAAAGGAAGGAAAGAAATAAAGATCGGAATGAAGGAAAGAAGGGGGGAAGATAGGAAAGAAATAACAAGGGAAGGAAGGAAGGAAGGAAGGAAGGAAGGAAGGAAGGAAGGAAAGATCGGAATGAAGGAAAGAAGGGGGGGAGATAGGAAAGAAGGAAGGAAATTACAAAGGAATGAAGGAAGGGAATAAAAACGTTAATAAGGAAGATAGGAAAGAAGGAAGGATGAAATAAAAGAAGGAAGGAAATAAGTAAGGAATGAAAGAAAGAAAGATGGGAAAAGGAAGAAAAAACAAAGTAAAGAAGGAAGGAAGAAATAAAAGAAGGAAATAATTAAGGAATGAAGAAAAGAAGGAAGGGAGATAGGAAAGAAGGGAGGAAGGATGAAAGGAAGGAAGAAATGAAGGAAGAAAGAAAGAAAGAAAGGCTTGAGTTGTAAAGGCACATGTTTGACCGAGGGAATTCAAATATAAATTCCTGCTTCCGTTGATAAACTCCTAAAACCTCAGCCCCGTACTTTTATACTTTTACTTCTAGACGACAAAATCTGTGGGAGAACTGCAGGACGAGGCTCACTCCCAGACCACTTACGGTAAATGTGTTATGTTTATGTAATCGTGAAAATATTGCATCCGTAAAAAGCTGGTCCAAGCCGAGCAAATCACCCGATAATCATGGACAAGACTTAAAAGTACCAGAGTGGAACGTGGGCTTCACCATTAGTCTGCTCCAGGTTCATTGGGTTTGTGATTTTAATGCAACTTTTCCTGTTGTGTAAAGCACTTTGAATTGTCTCGTGTATGAAATGTGCTCGACAGATAAACTTGCCTTGTCAGGTGTACTGCACGTTTGCCAAGGAAGGAAGGAAGGAAGGAAGGAAGGAAGGAAGGAAGGAAGGAAGGAAGGAAGGAAGGAAGGAAGGAAGGAAGGAAGGAAGGAAGGAAGGAAGGAATAACAAAGGAAAGAAGGAAGGAAGGAAGGAAGGAAGGAAGGAAGGAAAGGAATAACAAAGGAAAGAAGGAAGGAAGGAAGGAAGGAAAGGAATAACAAAGGAAAGAAGGAAGGAAGGAAGGAAGGAAAGGAATAACAAAGGAAAGAAGGAAGGAAGGAAGGAAGGAAAGGAATAACAAAGGAAAGAAGGAAGGAAATAACAAAGAAGGAAGGAAATAACAAAGGAAGGAAAGAAATAAAGATCGGAATGAAGGAAAGAAGGAGGGAAGAAAGGAAAGAAATAACAAGAGAAGGAAGGAAGGAAGGAAGGAAGGAAGGAAGGAAGGAAGGAAGGAAATGAATAACAAAGGAAAGAAGGAAGGAAATTACAAAGGAATGAAGGAAGGGAATAAAAACGTTAATAAGGAAGATAGGAAAGAAGGAAGGAAACAAGTAAGGAATGAAGGAAAGAAAGAAAGATGGGAAAAGGAAGAAATGAAATGAAAGGAGGAAATAACTAAGGAATGAAGAAAAGAAGTAAGGAAGATAGGAAAGAAGGGAGGAAGGATGAAATGCAAGAAGGAAGGAAATAATAATGGAATGAAATAACCAAAGAAAGAAGGAATGAAAGAAGAAAAGAAAAATGGAAAGAAGAAAAGGAACGCAGGAAAGAAAGAAAGAAGGAATGAAAGAAGGAATGAAATAAAGAAAGAAGGAAGGAAAGAAGGAAAGAAAGAAAGAAAGAAAGAAAGAGAAAGAAAGAAAAAAGGAAAGAAAGAAAGAAGGAAGGAAAGAAAAAAGGAAAGAAAGAAAAAAGGAAAGAAAGAAAGAAGGAAGGAAAGAAAAAAGGAAAGAAAGAAAGAAAGAGAAAGAAAAAGAAAGAAAAAAGGAAAGAAAGAAAGAAAGAGAAAGAAAGAAAAAAGGAAAGAAAGAAAAAAGGAAAGAAAGAAAGAAAGATAATGTATAATAAATTATGTAATTGTGAAAATATTGCATCTGTAAAAAGCTGGTCTGCTGCTCCTCCCAAGCCGAGCAAATCACACGATAATCACACACAAGACTTAAAAGTGACAGAGTGGAACGTGGGCTTCACCATTAGTATGCTCCAGGTGTACGGCGCCTTTGCCTATAGCTCTGAGGCCGTATGGTTAGCGTGTGTGGCTACATCCAGCATGCTAATCACCTGCCTCAGCACCAGGGGCCACCGCTTCAGTTCAGCAGAAAGAACGTCGCCCATAATTCCAATTTGTCTCGGAGTAACACGCAGAGTATTCGTGTCCGAGGCTCGTCTGGTGATTATTATTCATACAATTATTAATATGAAAAGTAATGGTTTTACAAATGTATGAAAGATATGCACATCCCCGAGGACCGAGATACATTTTTAACACTGAAGTACAATTTTGAATGATTTTTAATGTCTCTGTGGATGGAATTTAAAGGGCATATGACGGGTTTTTATGATTTTCTAATTTTGACTTTATTCAGTGTATTAATACTTCATGTAAATATAAATTATAGTTTTGCACCAATCAAGTCGCTATTTGGGGAGAAAAGTTGAAAAATCTGTTGACAATTACAGGAAGTAAACAAACTGATGACATCACACTGGGGAGACAAAGGTTATGCATAATTTACACAAAATACACTACTTTTTTGACCCTTTAAACATTAATTCAACAAATTAAAGGTGTTCACATTTATTTTTATTTGTCAAATCAAAATAATGTGACATTAGATGAGTTTTGGCCCAGTTTACAGTGTTGTTGCTATGGTAATTTCCTAGCGTGATGTCATCATTTACAACCAGGAAGTCAAATTAAAAAGCTAAAAATTGCGAAAACGGTGTAAAATTTGTAAAGAATTTTAGCTAATTTTGAAATATGTTTATCTGAACTACATTTTAGTTAAATGTGTATTTCAACCTGTCATAGGCCCTTTAACCCTGTCATAGGCCCTTTAACCCTGTCATAGGCCCTTTAAACCTGTCATAGGCCCTTTAAACCTGTCATAGGCCTTTTAACCCTGTCATAGGCCCTTTAAACCTGTCATAGGCCCTTTAAATGAAAACGCTGTTGAGAAATGAACACGTCTCAGCTGTTCTTTCTGTGCAGCAAAGTAAGGTGTCGTTTATTGTTCTGTTATGACTTTTCCTGCTTCCCTGCAGTGGGTGACCGCAGTGCAGCACCCAGGGACCCTGCTCCAGATTAGAAGATCTGAGATAATACGGGGGAGAAAATAAAAGCACAGGTAGAACATGCAGATTCTACAGGGAGGCGTTTACAAAGCGCCCAAAGGTTATTCCAAGATTTAGAGATGAAGTACCTTTTTATGCAGATAAAACGATGGCCACTCTCTGTGAGAAATGATGACAGCAAGAATGTCATTGTCTCTCTTTCTGTGTAGATTTGCTTACTCTCTCTGTGTCTGGCTGGATGCTCTGGTCCCCTCATCAACCTAAATCATTCACGAAATCCTCCAGCTAATTAAAGCTTTTAAATCCTTTGAACAAGTCGTACACGCGTTTATCTCGTCTCGTTTAGACGACTGTAATGCACTTTTTTACGGCATCAGCCTCGTGCACTTTCCCGCTTACAGTTGGTCCAAAGTTCTGCAGCGCCTTTTAACTGGAACCAGAAAACGAGAGCACATGACTCTGATTTTAGCGTCTTTGCACCGGCTTCCTGTTCATTTTAGAATTGATTTTAAATGTTATTGTTTGTTTTTAAAGCTTTGAATGGACCGGCCCCACAGAACATCCAGACCTCATCCAAATGTATCGCCCCCCACGCTCTGAGGTCCGAGGGCCGGCTCCAGCTCGTGGGGCCTAAGACCAGACTTAGAACCAGGGGGCGGGGCTTTCTCTGAGGTCGGCCCCAAACTCTGGAACGCTCCGCCCCCCAGGTCTGAACGGCCCCCACTGTGGAGCGTTTAAGTCTCGTCTTAAGACCCACTTTTACTTTTAACACGGCGTGAGTGTGTATCCTCTGTGTTTTAGCATTTTTAAATGTATTTATTCTATTAATTTATTTATATTCTATGGTTTTATCTTTTTGCTTGGATTTGATTTTACTGGTTTCACAAGCCGTAAGATCAAATTGAGTTGTTGTTACATACAGTGTTTTGCCGTTTTATGTTTGTGTGTGTGCAGCACTTTGGAAACAGTTCTGTTTATGAAATGTGCTACAAATGAAGTGGATTTGGATTTGGATATTCACCAATTTAGATTATTCATGATTGATATTTTTGCAATATTTTAATACAGCTTATAATACAGTACAAGTCAACTTTGTAAACCTTTCAGATAGAATACCATTGTACAACTGCAATCGTTTATTTATTTATTCACAGCAGAATGGATTCCGTAATGAGAGACATTTAATTTAGCTTATTGCGGTAATAATATGTTGTCCTTCCATAAGGATTATCGGCGTGAAATACTTAATCAACTCCAGAAGAAGATAAACGAACTCATTAGTAATTACAAGCCGCGCTGAGAAATGGATCTTCCCGCCCCCCATTACAAACGCCTGCCAAACGTCTGCACGGAGACCCCGAAGCGCTGGCTGTTTTTGTAGCTTTAGAAAATTGCTGAGTCAAAAGTAGCATCAGTCTCACTCTCCAGCTTCACACAGTCTTTATTCGTGTCATTTATTTCACTTTGAGTCATCCACGTGCTCCATCTCCCTGGCCCTGTCTCTAACTCAGGGGTGTCCAAACTTTTTCCATCGAGGGCCACATATTGAAATATAGACCAAGCGGAGGGCCACAAATCAATCGTGAAACGTTAAAAAAAGCTGCATTTATCTGATGTTTTAAGCTCCACCACATCTACATTCAGTCTCAGTGCCTTAATATCAGGTCTGTGCTGCACCAAAATGTTAGTTATTTAGGTTAGAATTGTAGAAAATCTGAAATGTGCTGTAAATAGTACTTATCAGGACAATGTGGGCCAGTTCACCAGGAAGCCTAAGGGCCAAGAAAAAATGGTCTGAGGGCCACATTTGGCCCCCGGGCCTGAGTTTGGACATGCCTGCTCTAACTCCATGTCAACTGAGCAAACTTTTCCTCCCCCCCGTTGGACATGATGTATATTTTACCAAACCAAGAAACAACCATTAGTCATAAACGACAAACACATTCTATTTTGCACGTATTGGGACGTGTATTGTATTGTTTCGACTTTTCTTAATCAGTAAAAACATGTTCCCATCCCAGAGCAGCTGTCAGTCTGCGGCCCAGTTGCAGGAGGGTGTTTGGGGCTGGTGCGGTGACAGTCCTCCTCGTCTCCTCTCGTCCAGCTGACAGAAGCAGCAGGTGATGGAGGGAGCTGATTATAGCACACATGCCAGGGACCAGCATGCACCTGGGCGCCCCCGCTGTTCTGGTACAGACCGGCACAAACAGGTAGCCACACGCTCTCGCTTCTCTGTTTGTTGGCCCACACTAAACTGCAAACCACGAGTCGGAAATAGTTCTACCTCCGTTAAATGGCTGCGGTAAATCAGTTAAGTTGCAGAAGTTTGTGCAGAAAATTTGAAAAACAAAGGTTGGAATTACAAGTAGTATAAGTAGTAAAGTTCTAAAACAGAATCACCACGTTTGCAATAAACTAAAATACAATCTACTTTTAAATCCATACGAAACTCATTGACAAAACAAGGAGCAAAAATCTATTTCAATGCAATGATAATCCCTCATCTTTGGTGTTTCCTGTTGGTCACAAGCCAAACTACAATAAAACCTTTAGAAACTTTATATAAGCAGCACTTAAAATTCTAAACAGGAAACCACGGATTTATCATCACTGTCAGATACTAAATATAAAATGATCAACTTTGACAATACAATTAAATTGGCCAACCTCAAATTATTATTCAAGATTATCAATAATGTGGCACCGCCGCCATTGAAAAAGTTTGTTCATTTAACATCTGATCAGATGGTCAGAACGACTGGGTCAACAGCAAATGGCCAATGAACCAAAACGGAAAACATCACTAGGACAATCTGCATTTTCATTTAAAGGTCCCATATTCTGCTCTTTTCCCCTTCACACAGTCTATTCTAAGGGCTTTGTTGATACATTTTCTCGTTGTGTAATATCCATAACATAACAGTTTACAAAAAACACCCATTTCTTGGACTGGCCCCCCTCCTGCAAAAGCAAACGGCTCACTCTGAGATCTGACCCCCCCGAACAGAGAGCAGGCTGCCTCCCCCGCCCAACCCGCGCGCCTCCCCCGCCCAACCCGTGCTGAAGCCTAGAGTGGAGATGGTGCATGTGCCGTGTGCTCCGGTAAACAGCGATACACAAACACTGAATAAACATTTTCTGGTCCTGACGGTGCGTCGTGCTGAGTCCTACGTCCTGGATCTGACCTGGAGTTTGACGTGCTCCAGGGCCTCAACGACGGACGTGCCGTTTGGTAAATAACAAGCTAACTCTTCTGTCTGTCGTATCCATCGTGTAATTACTGTGTAGCATTAGCATTAGCTGTTTTTATTCTGCGGCTGCGCGCTTCCTGGAGGCGTGGCTTAAACACCGCGTCATCTTAGTGAGGAGCCCCGTCTGCTGCTCAGCCGAGGGGGACGGAAAAGACAGTTCTCTAGTGAAAACATGAGGGAATCAATCAAAAAACCACTTTGGGCACAACATACGAGGCCCAAATAGCACTGGAGGAAGGTTAAAACCTCTGAAAAGTCCATTTTGCATGATATGGGACCTTTAAAACAATCTCAGAATGGAATAAACTTCCAACTGAGCTAAAATTATCCAAAGACCTAAAAAAATGTAGCCTGCAAAACAAAACAACATTTTCTTAAAGGGCCGACCTGTCAGCGTCAGAGTTAGACACGAGATACAGGGAGGTTCAGGAAGAGACAAGTTTGAATTATTTTTTACTAATCATTGAAATGTATTAACACTGAACACATCATGAATCGCATTGTCTTATGATCTGTGTTCATTGTTTTTGTCATTGTGTGTCTCAGGGACTGCAGATGGAAATGAGCTTAGAGAGCTAAAGTCTGGTACAAAACATCTTTTCATATTCTTGTGATTAATGCTCTTGTACACTGTCGCTGTCAAATAAATCAAATAAATAAAAATCTCTCTGTGATGTCATCAAAAAGTGACAATGAAAACGCAGAGACGATTTACACGCAACTGACACATTTTTCTGAAACTTTAAACAATCATTTTACAAAATAAAGGCATAATCAGCTATTATTGTTTGTCAAATCATAGCTATTGTGTCATTTCTATGGATTTTGACCCTTGTTTACAGTTTCGTTGCCAGTAACAGTTTTATTAATTATTGTTTTATTAGGATCCCCATTAGCTGCCCATTTAACGGTCGCTAATCTTCCTGGGGTCCTCTTTAAAAATTGCCATTAGATCATTCAAATAAACAATACATTAGCAAATTATCAAAATCATAATTTCGCAATACAAGTAACGGTTACATAAACATAAATAATAAAAAGAGAAAAATGTACTTCAATGCATATTACAAGGAAAAATAGTCTTCCTTAGTTCATCTGGTCGTCTGCATTAATTGTAATATCAATCACATCTGCTCCTCATGTTCAACCAGGATGTGCAGTTTTAAATGTTACAAAAATGGTCAAACTGAGGAAAAATAGGCAACATTTTTGTCTTAAAGGTCCCATATTCTGCTCTTTTCCCCTTCACACAGTCTGTTCTCAGGGCTTTGTTGATACATTTTCTCGTTGTGTAATATCCATAACATAACAGTTTACAAAAAACACCCATTTCTTGGACTGGCCCCCCTCCTGCAAAAGCAAACGGCTCACTCTGAGATCTGACCCCCCCGAACAGAGAGCAGGCTGCCTCCCCCGCCCAACCCGTGATGTAGCCTAGAGTGGAGATGGTGCATGCGCCGTGTGCTCTGGTAAACAGCGATACACAAACACTGAATAAACATTTTCTCGTCCTGACGGTGCGTCGTGCTGAGTCCTACGTCCTGGATCTGACCTGGAGTTTGACGTGCTCCAGGGCCTCAACCACGGACGTGCCGTTTGGTAAATAACAAGCTAACTCTTCTATCTGTCGTATCCATCGTGTAATTACTGTGTAGCATTAGCATTAGCTGTTTTTATTCTTGCGGCTGTGCGTTTCCTGGAGGCGTGGCTTAAACACCGCGTCATCTTAGTGAGGAGCCCCCGTCTGCTGCTCAGCCGAGGGGGACGGAAAAGACAGTTCTCTAGTGAAAGCCTGAGGGAATCAATCAAAAAACCACTTTGGGCACAACATACGAGGCCCAGAGAGCCCTGGAGGAAGGTTAGAACCTCTGAAAAGTCCATTTTGCATGATATGGGACCTTTAAATATAATCACGTTCATGCATTTTAGTGAATTGTGTAGTCCGACCTGTCATATGCACGTCAAAGTCATTTAAAGTCAAGTGGTCGTTTAAATAAATAGCTGTGTAAAAATATAGGCTTTGTTGTAATATTACAATATAAAATATCTCTTTTTTTTTCCACGGACAATGACAATATCAAAGGGTAAGTTCCTATTCATGGTTTTCAGGCAAATTATTCCTTCCTTTTTTTGAAGGATTTTGTGAGGACCTTCGCTCATTCAAAAGGTATAATGTTTGAACTGCACTGTAGTTTAACAAAGTCAGACCGTTGCCATGCCAAATCCTTCAAATCAGGAAGGAATCTTTTGGCCTGAAAGAAAATAATGTGAAGTGTACAGGTGACCATGATTCTTTGCTTCCTTTCAGTGCAACCAACATTTGCGAAACTATGTTACAAATATTTTCTTCTCAAACAGTTTCGTACAAAATAATTTTCAGACAGAAGGCTGGGGCCAATATTAGTCTATGTGCAAGTCATTATTTTAAGACAAAAACATAACTGTTCAACAGATTATTGCTATTTGTGCTGAGCATGAATCCTTAAAAGAAATACAAAACATCTTAAAAATAGACAACTCACAAAAAGATTTAATTTCAAAACGTATTCCTCACTTTCTGAGCAAAGCAGAGTTTCAGCGTCATGCTACTGCTAACAGCAAACACTAGCATGCTAGCTATTCATAAAATTCATGGATGTATTAAATGAACTGGATAAGACACGCCCCCTCTGTCTGTGTCCCAGATTGATTAGTGGTCGTGTGAGGTACTGCAGCCTCTTGGAACCAGCCTTTTTCTAAAATGTCACATTATAATCACAGACAGGACTGAATTATTATCAGTATTTAAATAAAATAGAAGGAAATGTTCTTTTCTACCGTTTCTAAAATCACAGAAATTACCGTTTTTATATGAAGTGGGGGATTGTCGTCACGTGGTGCCCTAAAGCAGAGATGGCCGCCTCCGTATCAGGAAGTAAAACAAAGATGTCAGCCTCCATATCAGGAAGTAAAACAAAGATGTCAGCCTCCGTATCAGGAAGTAAAACAAAGATGGTCGCCTCCGTATCAGGAAGTAAAACAAAGATGGCCGCCTCCGTATCAGGCATGGATGTATTAAATGAACTGGATAAGGTACGCCCCCTCTGACTGTGGTCCCAGATTGATTTGTGGCCGTGTGAGGTACTGCAGCCTCTTGGAACCAGCCTTTTTCTAAAATGTCACATTATAATCACAGACAGTACTGAATTATTATCGGTATTTAAATAAAATAGAAGGAAATGTTCTTTTCGACCGTTTCTAAAATCCCCGAAATTACCGTTTTTATATGAAGTGAGGGATTGTCGTCACATGGCGCCCTAAAACAAAGATGGCAGTCATCGTTTCAGGAAGTAAAACAAAGATGGCAGCCATCGTTTCAGGAAGTAAAACAAAGATGTCAGCCTTCGTTTCAGGAAGTAAATGCGGAAGTAAGAAACTTTTTTGGGGTCATGCGCCAATGAGCTCAGGCCATAGGGATAAACAGGACGGCCATCTTGGATTCATCTTCCAGGTTTTATTATAGTTCTATGGTATCAGGAAGTAAAACAAAGATGGCCGCCTCCGTATCAGGAAGTAAAACAAAGATGGCCGCCTCCGTATCAGGAAGTAAATGCGGAAGTAAGAAACTTTTTTGGGGTCATGCGCCAATGAGCTCACTCCATAGGGATAAACAGGGCGGCCATTTTGGATTCATCTTCCAGGTTTTATTACAGTTCTATGATAAAATGACTTTATAATGGGATTCAGACGTCACACAGAGATCTAAGAGTTGCTTTTGTATTTTTTTTTATATCCTGTCGTTCAGGACAAAAACACATTTGTGCAACTACATGTTAAACACAATCTGATACAGCCCCTTAATGACCTGTAATAATCATTCATTCATTTTTTTCATTTACATGCTTTTATTTTTGAAAGGGTGACTACATGACATTTTAGAACCCAATAAGTGTCACTCTGAGTCTTCATTTTAAAAATAATCACAACTAAGTACAGGATGTGGGCGGAATGGGGGGTAAAAACAGGAATGTTCTGAGCACTCGCGCCTCAGTTGCGGGATTAAAGTGCGTATGACAGGTTTTTATAATTTTCTATCTTTGACTTTATTTGGTGGGATAATACATATCATAGTTTCACACAAATCAAGAATCAGTTTGTGAAGAAAAGTTTAAAAATATGTTGAAAATGACAGGAAGTCGAGCAGATTTCCAAAACTTTACAGCAGGGAGATTGAATTCAAAAGTTTGGGACAATTCACACACAAGAAACTCACTTAAAACATTAATTCAACAAGATAAATCTGTCCTCAAATATTTTTATTTGTCAAATAAGAATCTCTTTGACATTAGAGGAGTTTTGACTCAGTAGAATACTTGGTTGTTGGGTGTGATGTCACGATTTGCAACCAGGAAATACAATTTTAAACCTAAAAATGTCCCAAACTGGAATAAAATGTTTTTGGTACCACTTATATACTTATAATAACTACATCTTATTTAGCCTTAATAAAGCATTAACAAAGACTTAATTAATAATGAATATATAGTTTATTAAACATGATTCAGGCTTAGTAACTACTTAATTAAGGTTAAGGTTAGGGTTAGAAATTAGGGTTAGAATATTTGTTAAATAGTTACTAAGTCTGAATCATTCTTAATAAACAATTAATTGATTATGAATTAAGTTTTTGTTCATGCTTTATTAAGGCATGAATAAGTGTAGTTATTATAAAGTGTTACTATGTTTTTAGGTAAAATCCTGAATTATATTGTCTTTTTAGTAAAATGAGTTGTCACTAATGATGAGGAAACACCGTCGTAACAAGATTAAAAACTCATTTAAGTTGATTTTGCATAATATATTCCCTTTAAATTTTGCGCTAGTTTAAGTTTCATGTTGATAGACCAATTAGTTTCAGATATAAAAGCTATTGACCTTATTCTGCCCCGCCCACTTTTGCCGTTTTTTGCACTTTTGTTGTAAACGCACTTCCATTTGACTAGAACTCTGTTAAAGCTAATGACGAACGAGGGAAAAGTCTGACGCTAAAATGTTACATAAAGTAGATTGATTTGTGTAAAATGTTTAATGAACACGAGCAACAACACGTCACAACACAACGATTTCCTGGTCAGTCTGAAAACGTCTTTTTAGTCGAGTAGAACTTATTTTCTGTTGAGCTCGTCTGCTCCGTGTGAACTAATACAACCGAAACAAGACGGCGGAGCGTACGGCAACTTCAGGAATAAGATGAATAAGTGAAGCCCATATGCATTTTAACAACTTATTTACCAGAATTCTGTCATCTACCTCCATTTTGAACCCTCAAGGATATTACAGCGTTTCACCACAACATCTAAAACAACACAATTATAATTTGCCGGTGTATAAGTGGATATATGCAGCTTATTATTTGGAGTGCGCCATCAACAATCAGCTCAGGTATGATTCAGATAGAGTGGGTTCATTGTGTGCTGCTGCTGCTGAAGAGAGGGCCTCCCACACACACACGCACACGCACACGCACACGCACACGCACACGCACACGTACACGTACACGCACACACACACACACACACACACACGCACACACACACGCACACACACAAAGACCCCCGCTCTGCTCTGTTCTCCTCTCCATTACGTCACTCTGCTAAATTATATACACACGGATAATGCTGTTAAAAGCGAAGTCGAGTCTCCTCTCCTCCCCGGTTCACTTCTGCTCCTCATGGCTCTGGTCTAGTGCGCTCAGTCCATAGAACTATAATAAAACCTGGAAGATGAATCCAAAATGGCCGCCCTGTTTATCCCTATGGAGTGAGCTCATTGGTTCATGACCCCAAAAAAGTTTATTACTTCCGCATTTACTTCCTGATACGGAGGCGGCCATCTTTGCTTTAGGGCGCCACGTGACGACAATCCATGGATGTATTAAAAGAACTGGATAAGGCACGCCCTCTCTGTCTGTGGTCCCAGATTGATTAGTGGCCGTGCGAGGTACTGCAGCCTCTTGGAACCAAGCTTTTTCTAAAATGTCACATTATAATCACAGACAGGACTGAATTATTATCAGTATTTAAATAAAATAGAAGGAAATGTTCTTTTCTACCGTTTCTAAAATCACCAAAATGACCGTTTATATGAAGTGGGGGATTGTGATCACGTGGTGCCCTAAAGCAAAGATGGCCGCCTCCGTATCAGGAAGTAAAGCAAAGATGGCAGCCTCCGTATCAGGAAGTAAATGCGGAAGTAAGAAACTTTTTTGGAGTCATGCGCCAATGTGCTCACTCCATAGGGATAAACAGGGCGGCCATTTTGGATTCATCTTCCAGGTTTTATTATAGTTCTATGGGAGGCAGCCATCTTTGCTTTACTTCCTGATACGGAGGCTGACATCTTTGCTTTAGGGCGCCATGTGACGACAATCCCCCACTTCATATAAAAACGGTCATTTCGGTGATTTTAGAAACGGTAGAAAAGAACATTTCCTTCTATTTTATTTAAATACTGATAATAATTCAGTCCTGTCTGTGATTATAATGTGACATTTTAGAAAAAGGCTGGTTCCAAGAGGCTGCAGTACCTCGCACGACCACTAATCAATCTGGGACACAGACAGAGGGGGCGTGGCTTATCCAGTTCATTTAATACATCCATGGCTCAGTCCTACCTCACCCCGTCGCCGCAAAGGGCTAGGTCACCGCATAGATTCAAACGTTCGGGTAATAGTTTCTTTTACCGTAGCTTCTAGTCTAGGTCTTTTTTAATCAGAAGGAATATAAACAGAAAGTAAACATCAATTTAGCCACAAATGCACTGGCGTTACTGAGTTTCATTCAGGAATACTCAATCTCTGTCAATGTCAATATCAATGTCAACTTTATTTCTACAGCACATTTACAACAACACCAGCTGCCCAAAGTGCTTCACCTGCACATCATGGTATAAACATACAGTAAAAGAACAAAATGATTACAAACACAACAGATAACAGTTCACTTGTGTTAAAAGCCAAAGAAGTGAGTTTTAAGAGCAGATTTAAAAGACTCTAGTGATGGAGCAGCTCTGATCTGTAGAGACTGTTCCACAGCAAAGGCCCCGTCTCCTCGAGTTTTTAATCAGGATCTGGACACATTTCACAACAACTGATTTTCTGACCTCACTGATCTGGGACATGAGCTGTTAAAAGTTCAGACAGGTATTCAGGGGCCGATCCATTTAGGCATTTAAAAACCAACATCAAAATCTTAAAATCAATCCTCAATTTGACAGGAAGCCAGTGAAGGGAGGCGAGCGCTGGGGTCATGTGCTCACGCTTTCTCGTCCCCGTCAACAATCGGCAGCAGCATTTTGGACCTGCAGGAGGCGCTGTAGGGAGGACAGGTCCAGCCCACAGTACAGAGAGTTACAGTAATCCAGGCGAGACGAAATAAACAAGTGAATGACACGTTCAAAGTCACTGGCTGGAAGGTAAGCCTTAGGTCAGCCTCTGGACTGATTCAATTCCTTTCAATATCAATTAAATAATCCACTAGTTTCATGTTGCCATTATTAGCTGTGCTGCTTTTTACCTTTTCAACACGCCTCACTCCCCACTGTTACCAGCAGAGGGCATCACACCTAACACGAGCAGTGACTCGTTTCATACGTTTTAAATCATAAAACATAAATTTTAATGTTTTCGGAAGTATTTCTAAAACCTTTAAAACCCATAACAAGTTTCCTTTGACTTTAAAGGGCGTGTGACAGGTTTTTAGGATTTTCCAATTTTGACTTTCTTCAGTGCATTAATACCTCTTGTAAATATAAGTTGGAGTTTGACACCAATCAGGTCTCTATTTGTGGAGAAAAGTTGAAAAATCTGATGAAAATTACTGGAAGTAAACACATGATGACATCATACTAGGAAGCCAAAGGTTATGCATAATTTACACAAAAGAAACAACTTTTTTGACCCTCTAAACATCAATTCAACAAAATAAAGCTGCTCACATGCGTTTCTCTTTGTCAAATGAACAAAATCTGTGACATTAGATGAGTTTTGATCAGTGTACAGTGTGGTTGCTATGGTAATTTCCTAGCGTGATGTCATACTTTACAACCAGGAAGTAAATTTAAAAACCTAAAAGAATGGCTAAACAGAGGTCAAATGTGTAAAGATTTTAGTAGAAATTTGAATATATTTATCTTAACTGCATTTTAGTCAAATGAATAATTCAACCTGTCATAGGCCCTTTAACTCCTCAAACCAGCACCAAACACTTTTCTTGCTAAAACACACACCTCTCGACTCCCCCATATCCCACCCGTCCTGCTGTCAGTGCGTGCACTTCTGCCCGTGTGTAGCGTAGCATTTTAGCACATCTGCAGCCCGGTGTATATTTCAAACCGGCAGATTTCTTCTCGCTCCCTAAAACGCGGAGGTGAGACCAGACTATATTTAGCGTGTTTATCATCTCTTGACACGGCGAGGGCAGGAGACGGAGGCAGCGCTAAGAGGTGTCACATTTTAATTTGTTTTCCCCCAGCGAACGGAACTAGATTATGCCGTTACATAAAAGCAAAACCCAACCCGTGCATACAACAAAGGCACGATATGAAATATAGCGCAGCTTTAATAGAAAGAGAGAAAGAACAAGGCTTTCCAGGTACTTGGAGGGTTCCTGGTGGGAGGACGAGGAGATGCGGGAGTGTGATTAGCAATGAATCATTAATGCTGTATGTACTTCATCTTCATCTGGATTAAAACAATGGCAAAGTTTTACAGTTTACAATAAGTAGCATTACCAATACAAATATGAAACTTTTTTGGGCTTATTCTTTTATTTATTCACCAAAAAACAGACACATAGTGAGATGCGTATTTATGCCCGATGCCCTGGAAGATGAATCCAAAATGGCCGCCCTGTTTATCCCTATGGAGTGAGCTCATTGGCGCATGACCCCAAAAAAATTTCTTACTTCCACATTTACTTCCTGATACGGAGGCGGCCATCTTTGTTTTACTTCCTGATACGGAGGCGGCCATCTTTGTTTTACTTCCTGATACGGAGGCGGCCATCTTTGTTTTACTTCCTGATACGGAGGCGGCCATCTTTGTTTTACTTCCTGATACGGAGGCGGCCATCTTTGTTTTACTTCCTGATACGGAGGCTGACATCTTTGCTTTAGGGCGCCACGTGACCACAATCCCCCATGATGCTTTGAGCGACGTGAACGACCAGCAGCTGCAGGTCTTTGTGTTAGCGTTAGCTTGTGTGATTGTAATTGTGTTCTTCATGTTAGACACACGTGAAGCGTCTGAAATGAAATAAAATACAACTTACAGGTGTCTCTAGTCGAGCCTTTTCCACGAGCTTCTGTTTGTATCGTCCGACGCTCGTTCATGTGACTCACACATGTTTGTGTGACATCACTTCAGATAAAAACGGTAATTTCTGTGATTTTAGAAACGGTAGAAAAGAACATTTCCTTCTATTTTATTTAAATACTGATAATAATTCAGTCCTGTCTGTGATTATAATGTGACATTTTAGAAAAAGGCTGGTTCCAAGAGGCTGCAGTACCTCGCACGACCACTAATCAATCTGGGACCACAGACAGAGGGGGCGTGGCTTATCCAGTTCATTTCATACATCCATGTCGTGACAGGCCTAGTTATTGCTTTTAAAATACTTCCTGAATTACCACCTAATGACACAAGGTTCCTTTTTAGACCTCTTGAGATTGTAGTTTGTCAAACACATTTAAATTAAACAGAACACAACTCCAGGAATGTAACTGATGATTGAGTTCCTGTGTCAAAGTAAAAAAACTGTTTAGTGTAGGACTTGTAAATACTTGGATACGTTAAGATTACAAGTCTTGAGTTGATGCCTGTCACTGTAAAAGTCGAAAGTGTTAAAGTGCGTATGACAGGTTTTCATCATTTTCTAATTTTGACTTTATTTCGTGTATTAGTAGCTGTTGTACATTTACATTTTAGTTTTACACCAATCAAGTAGCCATTTGTGGAGAAAAGTTGAAAATTATGTAGAAAGTTACAGGAAGTAAACAAACTGATGACATCACACTGGGGAGACAAAGGTTATGCATAATTTACACAAAATAAACTACTTTTTTGACCCTTTAAACATTGATTCAACAAAATAAAGGCTTTCACATATATTTTTATTTGTAAAATAAAAAAGTCTGTAACATTAAATGAGTGTACAGGATGGTTGCTAGGTTATTTCCTAGTGTGATGTCATCATTTACAACCAGGAAGTCAAACTATAAAACGAAAAAATTGCTAAACCGTGATACAATTTGTAAAGTACTTTAATAAAATTTTAAATATATTTATCTTAACTGCATTTTTGTCAAATGAGTCGTCCAACCTGTCATAGGCCCTTTAAGGCTACAATTTGGTCCAAAATAGTACTGCAAATATCAAGCTAACTAAAGTACTTTGGAGCTTTTACATTCCCTTACTTACCGATATTATTTGTGCGCTAGACCCTAAAAAATCAGCTGCATAAGAGAGGACATTTGGTCTAACACTTGAATATGCAAATCCATGCACTCGGGAGACAGATGATTGGCTAAGATGACCCCAGCCGAGAAAGGCCATAAGAAAAAGAAGGCGCCTCACTTGCCTCTCAGAATGTCTCATTTTCTGCTGCTGTCTGGATTAAATTTCTCGGGCTTTTTTTAAAATGAGACCTGTGAAATCGGTTCTGTTTTTAGTACTCTCATGAGCCCAACGAGGCGGAGTGGGAGATTAATAAAAAGACAAAGAAATGTTATTCTACCGTTACATTTGTGCATGTTGATAAGGTAGGTTTTTAAAGTGCGTATGACAGGTTTTCACGATTTTCTAATTTTGTCTTTATTTGGTGTATTAATAGTTGTTATAAATTAAAATGATAGTTTATACCAATCAAGTGGCCGAAAAATTGAAAAATCTGTAGAAAGTTACAGGAAGTAAACAAACTGATGACATCACACTGGGGAGACAAAGGTTATGCAGAATTTACACAAAATAAACTACTTTTTGACCCTTTATTCATTAATTCAACAAAAATTTAAAAAATCTGCAACATTAGATGCGTTTTGGCCCAGTTTACAGGTGGTTGCTATGGTAATTTCCTAGTGTGATGTCATTATTTACAACCAGGAAGTGAAATTAAAAACGTAAAAAAATTGCAAAACCGGGATAAAATTTGTAAAGTATCTTGGCAAAATGTGAAATATATTTATCTAAACTACATTTTACATTTTAGTGAAAATGAGTAGCTCAACCTGTCAGAGGCCCTTTAAGCCTGATGCCCTCCCTGACATAGAAGTTCCGAGTGGGCAATGAGAGTGTTTTGCAAGGATACGATGTACTGAAACTAATATGAATGGTAGGAATATTCAATAACTTTCCATAAATCCAGTGGCGGACTTAAGAATTTGGAGGCCCAAGGCAAAATTAAATACAGCCCCCTCAATATCAAGTGTAATTTTCTATATCTTTTCTGTTGTGTCTCTTTAATTGTTACCCAATCATTCGACTTTTGGTGTGTGTGTTTACCGAACAAACATGATCTGATCTGGTGACATGTGTCAGTGAATCAGTAAAATGGATGTATTAAAAGAACTGGATAAGGTACGCCCCCTCTGTCCATGTCACGGACTGATTAGTGGTCGTGCGAGGTACTGCAGCCTCTTGGGCCCAGCCTTTTTCTAAAATGTCACATTATAATCACAGACAGGACTGAATTATTCTCTGTATTTAAATAAAATAGAAGGAAATGTTCTTTTCTACCGTTTGTAAAATCACCAAAATTACTGTTTTTATATTAAAGTGCGTATGACGGGTTTTTATGATTGAGGGCCTGAGTTTGGACATGCCTGGCTATGTTCTTTTAAAGGATTTTTTGGCCTATTGACCTTATTCTGCCCCGCCCACTCTTGCCGTTTTTTGCACTTTTGTTGTAAACGCACTTCCGTTTGACGAGAACTCCGTTAAAGCTAATGACGAACGAGGGAAAAGTCTGACGCTAAAATGTTACATAAAGTAGATTGATTTGTGTAAAATGTTTAATGAACACGAGCAACAACAAGTCAACAACGCAACGATTTCCTGAAAACGGCTTTTTAGTCCATGTAGAACTTATTTTCTGTTGAGCTCGTCTGCTCCGTGTGAACTAATACAACAGAAACAAGACGGCGGCGCGTAAGGCAGCTTCAGGAATAAGATGAATAGCATGAAATGGGATGAGGGAGAGAGAGCGCAAGAATCGAACTCATGACTGCACATGAAGCCACTGAGCAGGGCGTGTCTCCTTGTCTCATCTGTTCGCTTCAACAATAACGCTGATGCACTATGCTCTTTTTGTGCAAATAATCATGATTCTTTTTTTTTATATAATCAAAAAGCCATCACTTTCCCAGTAATAGTAGTTTAAATGAGCTTCTGCAATGTCAAAGGATTCATTTCCACTCGGTGTTGCATTAATTTTTCCTTTCTTCAAGATCTTGTTTTGATGACGGCGAGTGTGAAACTGCACAAAGCCTTTTCCTGCACATCCCAAAGATTCTGGGGTTCAGATCTGGATGGAACAGGGAAAACCAAATTAAATTAAAGCAAATGAAAGCCTTTTTTGTGGTGCGTCTGACTGATAAGTGGTTTTCCATTCTCAAACACACTGACAACTTTTCCACGACCTTGGGATTTGTCTTTCCATATTGTCGTTACAGAGATGAAAAGCCATTCATTGCAACAGTTAGCTTTAAGTACCATTTTACAGCTGAGACAATCACCCATGCAACAATTATCCAATCCTTTTACGCTTTTATCGTCGCACCAGCAGCGCCTTCACAACAATCTTTTCCGTACCATCGTCATGACATAAAAATCTGAAACCGTAACAACAAAGGCTGCACAATTTTTAACAAAATGATTCAGATTTACAATTTAGGATTCCGTTCACAGAGCACACTTTAAAGGTCCCATATCCTGCAAAATGGACTTTTCAGAGGTTTTAACCTTCCTCCAGTGCTATTTGGGCCTCGTATGTTGTGCCCAAAGTGGTTTTTTGATTGATTCCCTCAGGCTTTCACTAGAGAACTGTCTTTTCCGTCCCCCTCGGCTGAGCAGCAGACGGGGGCTCCTCACTAAGATGACGCGGTGTTTAAGCCACGCCTCCAGGAAGAATAAAAACAGCTAATGCTAATGCTACACAGTAATTACACGATGGATACGACAGATAGAAGAGTTAGCTTGTTATTTACCAAACGGCACGTCCGTCGTCGAGGTACTGGAGCACGTCAAACTCCAGGTCAGATCCAGGACGTAGGACTCAGCACGACGCACCGTCAGGACGAGAAAATGTTTATTCAGTGTTTGTGTATCGCTGTTTACCGGAGCACACGGCGCATGCACCATCTCCGCTCTAGGCTTCGTCACGGGTTGGGAGGAGGAGGTGTGCGGGTTGGGCGGGGGAGGCAGCCTGCTCTCTGTTCGGGGGGGTCAGATCTCAGAGTGAGCCGTTTGCTTTTGCAGGAGGGGGGCCAGTCCAAGAAATGGGTGTTTTTTGTAAACTGTTATGTTATGGATATTACACAACGAGAAAATGTATCAACAAAGCCCTTAGAACAGACTGTGTGAAGGGGAAAAGAGCAGGATATGGGACCTTTAAACATGACGAGACATGAAGCTAAAAACGAATCTAAAATATAAAAGAACCCCATGCATTTCAGAACATGTTACAAAGCCGTCTTCACTACAGCACTCCTACGTCAACGTTCTCATATTAATTCTGTTATTTCTTGTTTTTGTTCAGATACCTGTGGCTCCTGTTGATTTATGCCATCACAGAAAGGAGAAAAATAAGCATTCTTCTCCTCCGGCTGACTCTGACAGATCTACGGAGCGGGAGAGAGGGGCTGGCTGGAGGGGGGCCGCACTGTTCTGTTTCCCCGTTCTGAACCATGATGGATCCTGTGTGGAGCTGGCCCCGGACTTTGCCTCAAATCACAGTAAGTCTCTGCAATTTTAAAAACCCCCAAGGGCCTCAATAATTCAGGTACAACTCCCCGAAGAACACTATTTTCCCATCAGAATATGCAGCCGCCGATACTGGGCCACGCCGCTCTGTGCCGAGTGTGAGAGAAGAGTGGGTGAGGAAAGAGAGAGCGAGAGGGAGGGAAAGTGTCAGAAGAAAGAGGGCAAGAGAGAAGAGGGGAACGAGACGAGAGATGGCAAGAGAGAGAACGGTGAGAAGGAGATGGAGAGTAAAGTAAAGAGAGGGAAAAGAGTGAGGGAGACAAAAAGAGAGAGAAGAAGGAGATAGAGAGTAAAGTAAAGAGAGGGAAGAGAGTGAGTGAAGGAGAGAGAACGGTGAGGAGATAGAGAGTAAAGTAAAGAGAGGGGAAAGAGTGAGAGTGAGGGAGACAGAAAGAGAGAGAAGAAAGAGATAGAGAGTAAAGTAAAGAGAGGGAAAAGAGTGAGAGTGAAGGAGACAGAGAGAGAAGGAGATAGAGAGTAAAGTAAAGAGGGAAAAGAGTGAGAGTGAGGGAGACAGAAAGAGAGAGAAGAAGGAGATAGAGAGTAAAGTAAAGAGAGGGAAAAGAGTGAGAGTGAGGGAGACAGAAAGAGAGAGAACGGTGAGAAGGAGATAGAGAGTAAAGTAAAGAGAGGGAAAAGAGTGAGAGTGAGGGAGACAGAAAGAGAGAGAAGAAGGAGATAGAGAGTAAAGTAAAGAGAGGGAAAAGAGTGAGAGTGAGGGAGACAGAAAGAGAGAGAACGGTGAGAAGGAGATAGAGAGTAAAGTAAAGAGAGGGAAAAGAGTGAGAGTGAGGGAGACAGAAAGAGAGAGAAGAAGGAGATAGAGAGTAAAGTAAAGAGGGAAAAGAGTGAGAGTGAGGGAGACAGAAAGAGAGAGAACGGTGAGAAGGAGATAGAGAGTAAAGTAAAGAGAGGGAAAAGAGTGAGAGTGAGGGAGACAGAAAGAGAGAGAACGGTGAGAAGGAGATAGAGAGTAAAGTAAAGAGAGGGAAAAGAGTGAGAGTGAGGGAGACAGAAAGAGAGAGAAGAAGGAGATAGAGAGTAAAGTAAAGAGAGGGAAGAGTGAGAGTGAGGGAGACAGAAAGAGAGAGAAGAAGGAGATAGAGAGTAAAGTAAAGAGAGGGAAGAGTGAGAGTGAGGGAGACAGAAAGAGAGCGAACGGTGAGAAGGAGATAGAGCAGGCATGTCCAAACTCAGGCCCGGGGACCAAATGCGGCCCTCAGACCAGTTTTTCTTGGCCCTTAGTCTTCCTGGTGAACTGGCCCACATTGTCCTGATAAGTACTATTTACAGCACATTTCAGATTTTCTACAATTCCAACCTAAATAACTAACATTTTGGTGCCACACAGACCTGATATTAAGGCACTGAGACTGAATGTAGATGTGGTGGAGCTTAAAACATCAGATAAATGCAGCTTTTTTAACGTTTCACGATTGATTTGTGGCCCTCCGCTTGGTCTATATTTCAATATGTGGCCCTCAGTGGAAAAAGTTTGGACACCTCTGAGATAGAGAGTAAAGTAAAGAGAGGGAAAAGAGTGAGAGTGAGGGAGACAGAAAGAGAGAGAGAAGGTTGAAAGGAATAGAGTATGAGAAAGTCAGAAAGAAAACAGGTCTGGAGGGGACAAAGAGAGAGTAAATCTAGATGTCCACTGCACAAACTAACACTAACGATCAAAGATGAGCAACAGTTTATATCAAAACGTGATACTTTAGAATCTCAGTTACAGAGTTAACCCTCCTCTGTCAAACATGTGACCAACTGTAAACACAAACGTGGTCAACAGTGAACACTAACGCTGCTCAAAGTAACAGCAGAAGAGCTCAGCCGTGAATTAGAGATGCCAAGATTATTCGGGTCACAATATATTAAAGGGCGTATGACAGGTTTTTATGATTTTCTAATTTTGACTTTATTCAGTGTATTAATACTTGTTGTACATATAAATGATAGTTTTACACCAATCAGGTCGCTGTTTGTGGAGAAAAGTTGAAAAATATGTTGAAAATTACAGGAAGTAAACAAACTGATGACATCACACTGGGGAGACAAACTTTATACACGATTTACACAAAATAAACTACTTTTTTTTACCATTTAAACATCAATTCAACTAAATAAATAAGTTCAAATATATTTTTATTTGTCAGGTAAAAGAATTGATGACATTAGATGAGTTTTAGCCCAGTTTACAGTGTGGTTGATATGGTGATTTCCTAGTGTGATGTCATTATTTACAACCAGGAAGTGAAATTAAAACTTATAAAGCTGCTAAACCGGGAGAACATTTGTAAAGAATGTTAGCAAAACTTGAAATATATTTATCTTAACTGTATTTTAGGTAAATGAGTGGTCCAACCTGTCATGGGCCCTTTAATGAAGAAATAAAAAATAGTCACTGTGAGAATTGTAGGCAGCAACAATGAGTTATTTCAGTTTAATCCACTCTCAAAAAATGTCTAAATACATGTAAGGTACTTTTTATCTGGCCGTTAATGTGACAATGTCATTACTTTTTCATTCAAAATGTTTGTTATCCATTAAACATGAAATTAGGGATTTCAAAGTTTGGTCGTAACGCCAGCAGCTGTGTACTTCTCACAATAATCATAATCACACAACAACAGTGAACACAAGCGTTCTCCAAAGTAACAGTAAAAAGCTCAGCATGAACAGGATCATACTGTATCTCCTCATTTCTCTTTCATTTACTAATGATTTCAAACGCAAAACGCTGCAAACCTGTAACACTAGCTCCTACTAAACAGTGCAACTACGGTAACTTTACCACACTCAGCCATAGAACTATAATAAAACCTGGAAGATGAATCCAAAATGGCCGCCCTGTTTATCCCTATGGAGTGAGCTCATTGGCGCATGACCCCAAAAAAGTTTCTTACCTCCGCATTTACTTCCTGATATGGAGGCGGCCATCTTTGCATTACTTCCTGATACAGAGGCTGACATCTTTGTTTTACTTCCTGATACGGAGGCGGCCATCTTTGTTTTACTTCCTGATACGGAGGCTGCCATCTTTGTTTTACTTCCTGATACGGAGGCGGCCATCTTTGCTTTAGGGCGCCACGTGACCACAATCCCCCACTTCATATAAAAACTGTAATTTCTGTG
The DNA here is from genome assembly GCA_019453435.1 of Rhinogobius similis. Classification (NCBI taxonomy): domain Eukaryota; kingdom Metazoa; phylum Chordata; class Actinopteri; order Gobiiformes; family Gobiidae; genus Rhinogobius; species Rhinogobius similis. The sequence goes on along the minus strand of CM033620.1, from coordinate 5,370,676 downwards.
ATTTTAGAAACGGTAGAAAAGAACATTTCCTTCTATTTTATTTAAATACTGATAATAATTCAGTCCTGTCTGTGATTATAATGTGACATTTTAGAAAAAGGCTGGTTCCAAGAGGCTGCAGTACCTCACACGACCACTAATCAATCTGGGACACAGACAGAGGGGGCGTGTCTTATCCAGTTCTTTTAATACATCTATGCACTCAGCCTACAGTCTGACCTTCAATCAGACGACAAGAACCTGGCTCCCACCAGACTGATATGTGTATCACTTCTACACATTATTCATCTGGACAAGCTCTCGCTGAAAGTCATCGGGAAAATGGGTAACGTCATGACGAACATTTGAACTGATCGGTCACAGCGTCACAAAAGCGGAACAAGCCGAGAAATCAAGAAATCCAGTTCAGAGAAAAGCAGACTCCTCCCCCGCCCTCAAATGCACAGAGCACTTCTATGTGTGTATACTATGTGCACATTAGCAAAATAAACCATAAATGTGTTGAAACAGGTCAAAGTACTTTTGCCTAAACCACAATGCAGCGCTGTGATTGGTCCAGCACACAACGGCTCAAACTAAATCCTCATCATTTATTTTTATTTGAGTGCACTATTAGTATTCACCTTATTCTGCCCCGCCCACTTTTGCAGTTTTTTGCACTTTTGTTGTAAACGCACTTCTGTTTGACGAGAACTCCGTTAAAGCTAATGATGAACGAGGGAAAAGTCTGACGCTAAAATGTTACATAAAGTAGATTGATTTGTGTAAAATGTTTAATGAACACGAGCAACAACAAGTCAACAACACAACGATGTCCTGGTCAGTCTGAAAACGGCTTTTTAGTCGAGTAGAACTTATTTTCTGTTGAGCTCGTCTGCTCCGTGTGAACTAATACAACAGAAACAAGACGGCGGAGCGTACGACAACTTCAGGAATAGAGTGAATAATAAAGAAACAAAGTTACCAACATAAAAAAGAAACATAGGCACCACAACAGAGCCCTAAAGGAGGAGGAGGAGCTTATAGGAGCGGGAGACCATCCAGATGAGTCTCAAGAGTTTGTCGACTCACAAATATATTCATAGGGCAGGGCCAGGTTTTCTATACCACACTGATAAATAAAAATGATCTGTTTTACAAAATAACTGACAATCTCAACACGAAATAACAGTTCTTTCTTTTATTAAACATTGCGGTCTTATTATAATTTTGATTAAAGTGCCCATGACAGGTTGGAATACTCATTTTACTACAACACATAGTAGATAAATATATTCAAAGTTTCGCAAAAAATAATTCATCATTTTTAGCTGTTTTTTTAGTTTTGTAATGTCACTTCCTGGTTGTAAATGATGACATCACACTAGGAAATTACTTTGTACACTAAAACTCAGCTAATGTCAAAGATTTTTTTGTCTGACAAATCAAAATGTATGTAAACGCCTTTATTTTGTTGATTTAATGTTTTATTGGTAATTTAAGTCGTTGATTTTGTGTAAATTTTGCATAATCTTTGGATGGAGTGAGTCTCCCCAGTGTGATGTCATCAATTTTTTACTTCCTGTAATTGCAAACTGATTTTTCAACTTTTCGTCACAAACTATGACTTGATTGGTGTAAAACAGGATTTTTTTATGTACAATACGTAGGGCTGGGCGATACGGCAAAAAATAATTATTACGATTTCCTTGGGGCCAGATCATGATTTCGATTTTATCACGATTCATGTTTATGTTCATGGCTATAATAGAGCTGCACTATTTAGGAAAAAAAAAAGTGATATTTCTGACCAGTGAGATTGTGATTAGATTTTTGATTTATAATAATAGGATTCTGTTCAATTTCACATTTTAAACATAATTTTGTCAATTTTAGTCATGTTTTTGTCATGTTCTGTTGTGTTTGTCATATTTAAACACATTTTTGTCACTTTTAGTTGTGTTTTTGTCACTTTTAGTCACATTTTTGTCACTTTTAGTTGTGTTTTTGTCACTTTTAGTCACATTTTTGTCACTTTTAGTTGTGTTTTTGTCACTTTTAGTCACATTTTTGTCACTTTTAGTTGTGTTTTTGTCACTTTTAGTTGTGTTTTTGTCACTTTTAGTTGTGTTTTTGTCACTTTTAGTCACATTTTTGTCACTTTTAGTTGTGTTTTTGTCACTTTTAGTTGTGTTTTTGTCACTTTTAGTTGTGTTTTTGTCACTTTTAGTTGTGTTTTTGTCACTTTTAGTTGTGTTTTTGTCACTTTTAGTCGCATTTTTGTTACTTTTGGTTGTGTTTTTTCACTTTTTAGTCACGTTTTTGTCGTTTATTGTCATGTCTAGTCGCATTTTTAGTGTTGATTTGGTTTAATTGTGCAGCTCTGGTCTATAAGAGGTAATAAAGTCATCTGCTCAGAGGCTTCAGAGGCTAAACAACAGGAGAAAAAATTTATTTGAACAGACAGCTGCATTAAAGAGACAAACACTGAATCACGATACGACGATTTCACAAAAAATAGCAGATTGTCACAGGGACGAGCTCACGATTCGATTTTTATCACCATATCGCCCAGCCCTAACAATACGTATTAATGCACCAAATAAAATCAAAATTAGAAAATTGTTAAAACCTGTCATAGGCCCTTTAAGTTCAAATCATTCCAAAACTGTTCATGAACGGTCACATTTAGCCCTGTTAAGGATTTTTTTGGATGATTTTTACTTGAATGAGTGTCTAGTTTTGATACTAGTCTCATGTTCGATCTTGACGACCTTAACCTCGTCTGATTGTGTGATATCGCACAGTGTCTCAGTTCCTCGTGTCGTGTCGTGCATCTCATTAGCAGCGAAGACCAGAATTAAGAGTGAGAATGAGTGGAGAGAGAAGAAAAGAATGGAAAAGGGGAGAGTAGACAGAGAGGAATGGAGGAGAGTGGGGTGTTAGGGAGAGACAAGGATGGAAGGGAGAAAGTAATAGAGAATGAAAAAAAGAGAGAAAAGCGATATGAGAGACAGAACGGTATAGAATGAAAGAGAGAGGGAGATGTATCGCAGACTCAAATCTAAAGGCAATACAGTGACATTTTGGGCAATATTGAGTTGTATTTATCAAAGGAAAGGTTAAAAGGGGTTCTGTCTACTGCCACAACATCACAAAAATATGATATCTATACATTTAGAGATATTGATCAGAACTTCAATCTCTGCCAAAGAATGTATTTAAGTCAAACGCGGCAGAAGAATCTTAATCGACTAGAACCAAAGAGTATGTCTTATTTCTACCATTAATAACTGTGTCGTTATGCTGTTTTGACCCGTGTCTGTTTAAAGGACCCATATTCTGCTCTTTCCCCTTCACACAGTCTATTCTAAGGGCTTTGTTGATACATTCTCTCGTTGTGTAATATCCATAACATGACAGTTTCCAAAAAACTCCCATTTCTTGGACTGGCCCCCCTCCTGCAAAAGCAAACGGTATGTATTTATTTATTAAGACATATATTTAAGCAGATAAAAAACCCTTGAGATCAAAACACTTTTTCCGGTGAGCAAAAGTTTAGATGCCCAGATTTCTCTTGTGCCTGTAAACACACACCAAAACTCTGATCTAATTATTGGGTTATAAGATTATTCTTGAGATCAGACTTTGTGATGCATGTAGACAGCGATCTGATCCAGAACTTCAAAGTTGAACATCGTGAGAGAAAAATGCAGCATTACTTGGGTCTCAATCTAGAAATAAAAACACCTTTCAATCAAAATATTAATTATAATGTGTTGCTGAAACTGTCAAGGGGTGATAAATGGCCTTCATCACTGCAGGAGTCAGAGCTTATTTGGCTCCCTGGCAGTACAAAAGGAGCGGAACACTGATGTAAGTCATGAATCCTCTTGAGAAATTTACTGCTAAAACTGTTTAAAAAATGTTTAAAGGTCCCATATCATGCAAAATGGACTTTTCAGAGGTTTTAACCTTCCTCCAGTGCTATTTGTGCCTCGTATGTCGTGCCGAAAGTGTTTTTTTGATTGATTCCCTCAGGCTTTCACTAGAGAACTGTCTTTTCCGTCCCCCTCGGCTGAGCAGCAGACGGGGGCTCCTCACTAAGATGACGCGGTGTTTAAGCCACGCCTCCAGGAAGCGCGCAGCTGCAAGAATAAAAACAGCTAATGCTAATGCTACACAGTAATTACACGATGGATACGACAGATAGAAGAGTTAGCTTGTTATTTACCAAACGGCACGTCCGTCGTTGAGGCCCTGGAGCACGTCAAACTCCAGGTCAGATCCAGGACGTAGGACTCAGCACGACGCACCGTCAGGACGAGAAAATGTTTAAAAATGTGCGCGGGTTGGGTGGGGGAGGCAGCCTGCTCTCTGTTTGGGGGGGTCAGATCTCAGAGTGAGCCGTTTGCTTTTGCAGGAGGGGGGCCAGTCCAAGAAATGGGTGTTTTTTGTAAACTGTTATGTTATGGATATTGCACAACGCAAAAATGTATCAACAAAGCCCTTAGAACAGACTGTGTGAAGGGGAAAATAGCAGAATATGGGTCCTTTAAAATATCGCTTAGTCAAGTTTTATGTATTATTCAAATTGTGGAATACAGCTTGTAGGTATTGTTTGCTTCAAATGAGACCAGAAACTAATGTCAGGTGAAGTTTTTATTGCTGTAAAAAGTCATTTGGCCCGGAGCTGGCCCCAAGGAGCGGATCAGACACATCCCCCCAGCCTCGCTTTAGTTTTACTCTGCCTCTGCTGTATAATACCACCTCAATACAAAATGCATGACATGGTTTAAGCGAGTTAGCCTTACCTGAAGAAGCCACCACCATCGGCCCTGCAGGAAAACACACGGCATAATTAGTTACGTTTCCATTCTCCGGCAGCGCACAAACAACCGCGAGACTTTGAAGGAAATGCTTAATAAGTCATCAGCGAGCATGTCGGTGCGTCGGAACATAATCATCTGTCTACATTCTGCCCGGAGCGCTCGTTTAAGATCTGCAGGAGTGTGTGCCAGCGTCGTACTCGGAGTAAGGCTGCACAATAAATCACAAAAGTATCGGTGTTGCAATATCGACACACAATAATCAACAGGGCCGTCGATGTAAACCCTCATTCGTCCAGGTGTGGTTCATCGTAGAAAGGGTTTCAGGGGTCGTCATCCGGACGCCGTTTAAAGATCGAGACGTTTCGACTTTTATCCAAAAGTCATTGTCAATCTGAGAGCTGGTCTGGGAGACAAGACGCCGACAGAGAAACAGAGCAATGTAGTTTATTCGATAGAGTGCAGTGAGGACAGTTGTAAAGAACGTTACATAGTGAGACCAAACAGCCATTGCACAAAAGGCTGTACCAACACAGAAGATCTACCTCTACGGGACCACAAAGTGCAGTCCATCTGCACCTAAAAGCTACAAACCACTCGTTTGAGGACAGTGAGGTGAAGATATTGAGCAGAGAGAAGAACTGGTTTGAAAGAGGAGTTAAGGAGGCCATTTTTGTAAAAAGAGAAAATCCTTCTCTAAACAGGAATGGGGGCTTAAGATTTAATTTGTCTCAGATTTATGAGCCTCCTAACACCCTGGTCCAAATCAATAGACCAGTCAAATGCTAATGAGGTCATCAGCAGTGAGGAGGGAGCAACAGCCATCAATAGAACAATAGACCTAAGACAATAATAGACCTGATCCACAGGTGACACTGGGCAGGGCCAACTATTAAACAAACAAGGCAGACCAATTATCAAGTCCCAGGTGACAAACAAACAATATTCCAAACGTAGACAGGCGTTCAGTGACTCCTCCCTGGGGGCAGGACTCTCACTACTTAGAGGAGCATATAAGCCTGAGTTCCCAGACCAGCTCTCAGATTGACAATGACTTTTGGATCAAAGTCGAAACGTCTCGATCTTTAAACAGTGTCCGGATGACAACCCCTGAAACCCTTTCTACAATGAATCAACAGGGCCGTACACCCTTTAGTCGTTTAGTCGATTAATCGGTCGATTCCGTCTTAGATTTTTATCAGTCGACTAATCATTTTGTTGAGATTCAAATGATATATGTAGCAAAAACGAGAAGATATGAAGTGAGTCTAACGTATAAATACACTGTTTCCTAGTATTTTTCTGTATAAATAAATCTTTTAGCATGGATTCCTGTGCCGTTGTGATCGTTTGAGTGCAGTTTGAGACAAATACATGGAGATACTTTATAGATTTGATATATTTTTGCCACACCCCCTTTTAGTCGATTAATCGGTCAATAGGGCGGGTCTTTAGTCGCAATTAGCTTCTCGCAAACGTGGCAATTATTTAAGTCCTAAGCAAACCACTTAGTATAACGTTTTATTGTTTATAAAAGCTTCTTGTCCTGAATTGTATGTGATTCTTCAAGTTTAGCAGTTCAGCTTTCCTCTCTCAGATGTCAACACTTCTGCACGTGTTTATAATATCGAAACAACCACAACTATCAAACGTAAGTCGCAAATCTAATCGTAATCGCTAACGTCGGCGAGAAAAGAGTAAATAAGAGTGTGCACTTTATACTTTATATTGTATTTTTATTACCATGTTTAGTAATTATTTATCCTATTTTTATTGCATGCGCCTATTTCATTCATTCCTGTTCTAAACTGTGTGTTGCAACAGTGGAATTTCCCCATTGTGGGACAAATAAAGGATCTCTTATCTTATCTTAAAAATAAAGCAATTTGATATTTCGCCAAAATTGTTTAGCCATAATTTAAAAAGAAAATGTAAAAAACTTTATTTGTTTATTGTTTATACTTAATCAACCTTGATTTAGTCTCAGTTTCGTCTCGGTTCCGCTTTAATTTTGACGCAATTTGACAAATAAATGAATACATTATTGTTTCAGTTTCCCTTTTCAGACTTTATGTGCGTTATTTTATTAGTTTATCCTTTTTGGAAAATGTAAATTGAAAAAACTGAAAAACTGATAAATGCAAATGCAAATATCGCAATAAAAACAACATCGCAGTACAACCATATTGCAATAATTCCTTCGTGCAGTTCTAACTCTGCGTGGCATTTACGCAAACTAATCATCACGATACAGCGGTGGTACGGACACTTTGAGTTCCGTTTTCACAATTTTGCGAACGATGTAAACTTGATTCTGCTGCAAATGCACAAGTCTCTTTTGAATCGCACTTACCTCGCCTGTGCGTTACATTAATCTAAAGCACTTCTTTGTTCGCGTCGTTAAATCGAGTTATTCCAGCCCGATGAGCGCGCGCGCGGGGCTCCACATCCACACCGCGAGTCCGTCCGCGCACTTCTTCCCGCACGTCGCGCACAGAAGCAGCGGCGCGGACCCCCGGCTCTGCGCACCGCACGCGCACACACGGCACGGTACGAAGCCCGCGGTCTTACCTCACAGAAGCCACCTGTTCCACTCGGACGCGGGCTCGATGCGCTTCTCCTCCGGCCAGAATCATCCTCATCGCCGCGGCGTCACCATGATCCGTCCGACCGTCCAGCGCCGAGCACCGCGGGCCTGTGGGGACTGCTGCCTGCCTGCCTGCCTGCCTGCCTGCCTGGTGTCTTCCCCCCGCCTGCCCCCGCTATGCCGTGCCGTGCCGCCTCCCCCGTCGGTCCCGGTGGGAGGGGGCAGCAGCAGAGGCTCCGGGGTGACGCGGGCGATGCGCTTCGGTCGGTGCGGGGAGGGGAAAGACCGAGCACCGAGGGAGATTCTCAAAGTGTGTGGTTAAAGGGTCTATGACAGGTCGGACACTCATTTGACAAAAATGCAGTTAAGATAATTATGTTTCAAATTGTGTTAAAAAACTTCACAAATTTCACTGCGGTTTAGCAATTTTTTAGGTTTTTTGTCTTACTTCCTGGTTGTAAATGATGACATCACACTAGGAAATCACCATAGCAACCATCCTGTACAGTGGGCCAAAACTCCTCAGATGTCACAGATTTGTTTATTTTACAAATAAAAATACATGTGAACACTTTTATTTTGTTGAATTCATGTATAAAGGTTAAAAAAAAGGAATTTATTTTGTGTAAATTATGCATAACCTTTGTCTCCACAGTGTGATGTCATCAATTTGTTTACTTCCTGTAATTCTGAACAGATTTTTCAACTTTTCTCCACAAACAGCGACCTGATTGGTGTAAAACTATAATTTATATTGACAAGAGGTATTAATGCACTGAATAAAGTCAAAATTGGAAAATCATAAAAACCTGTCTTACGCACTTTAACAGTGGGGTGATAGTACGGCGCGATCCGATTAAAGGGCCTATGACGGGCTGAGCTACTAATTTCACTAAAATGTATGTCAGATAAATATATTTCACATTTTGCCAAGATTCTTTACAAATTTTATCCCGGTTTAGCAATTTTTTAGGTTTTTAAATTCACTTCCTGGTTGTAAATGATGACGTCACACTAGGAAATTACCATAGCAACCACCGTGTCGCAGATTGTTAAAATTTTTACACATAAAAATAGATGTGAACACCTTTTTTTGTTGAATTAATGAATAAAGGGTCAAAAAAGTAGTTTATTTTGTGTAAATGATGCATAACCTTTGTCTCCCCAGTGTGATGTCATCAGTTTGTTTACTTCCTGTAATTTTCAACAGATTTTTCAACTTTTCTCCACAAACGGCCACTTGATTGGTATAAACTATCATTTTAATTTATAACAACTATTAATACACCAAACAAAGACAAAATTAGAAAACCTTTGGGTTAGAAGACCTTGGGGTCCCCGTACCCCTGGTTGGGAAACACTGCCCCAGTCCCTCCAGCGTGTACTGGCTCTTTCCTTCCCCAGTGGGACATGTCCAGAGGGCATGCCATGTCTCTTCACGGGTCGGAGCAGCGGCTCTACTCCGGGCTCATATCGTGTGTCTCATGTGACTGAGCGGGTAGCACTCTCGCCTCACAGCAAGAAGGTTGCTGATTCAGCTCCTGGGCCAGACCGGGCCTTTCTGTGTGGAGTTTGCATATTTGCACATCAACCCAGAACATGCATGATAGATACACCGGCTACGGTCCTAACCAAGATCATATACAGCACAAAGATCTGGAGATGTGTCCCCAGGGGCTGTGCTGTGGCACCCACTGCCTTTGACAAATGCAGAGGACAATAATGAATACCTAATCTTAAAGGGCCTCTGACAGGTTGAAGCACTCATTTTACTAAAACACAGTTAAGATAATTATATTCAAGATTCTGCTAAAAATAAAACAATTTTTATCCCAGTTTGGCAGTTTTTTAGGTTTAAATTTTGACTTCCTGGTTGTAAATCATGACATCACACTGGAGAATTCTGTAACTGTTGCCTAGAAACCATGTCGTGCACTGGGTGAAAACTCCTCAAATGTCACAGAAATTATTATTTGACAAATAAAAACACATAGGAACACCTTTATTTTGATTAATTGATGTTTAAAGGATCAGAAAAATGTGTTTGTTGGTTGTAAATTGTCCCTGGTGTGTCTCCCTAGTGTGATGTCGTCATGTTTTGGAACTCTGCTCTACTTCCTGTAATGTTCAACATATTTTTCAACTTTTCTTCACAAACTGACTCTTGGCTGGTGTAAAACTATCATTTATATTCACAACAGGTTTTATTCCACCAAATAAAGTCAAAACTAGAAAATCATTAAAACCTGTCACACGCACTTTAACTTTGGTGGTTTACTTTGGTGATAAATAAAACATAAATAGCTGCAGTGCCATAAAAGTGAAATACCATGGTCAGGTGTCCACTAGTATCTATTCAAATATATGCCCAGGGTCATTCTGACATCCAGTAAGAACGACCCTGGAGAGACGATGATTGGTGGTGCACACTAGAACAAAGTCATCAGCACGTTGACTTCACACTGAAAGTTACTCACCTGGAAGAACCTGTGTCTGTGGAGGAGAAGAGCAGCTCTGCAGCTGGAGTTTAGCTCACACTGACAGCACCTTCTCTGTCTTTGAAGTGAACAGCAGGATCTATCAGTCTGTGTGAGGGCTCTACTGTTTGTGACAGAGAGATACACTTTATCATGCAGAGACACACACACATACATACACACGTACACACACACACACACACACACACACACACACACACACACACACACACACTCACATACACACACACACACATATACACACACACGCACACACACACACACACAGACACATGCACACTCATACACACACACACACACACACTGTATACACACACACATGCAGACACACACACACACAAACGCACATACACACATGCAGACACACACACACACACACACATGCACGCACACATACACACACACACACACACAGAGACACACACACATGCACACACATGCAGACACACACACAGACACACACACACCTACACGCATGCACACACACACCTACACGCATGCACACACACACCTACACGCATGCACACACACACACACATGCACACACACATGCACACACACACACTCACTCACATACGCACACACACACACAGACAGACACGCACGCACACACACACACACACACAGACACACACACACACACACATGCACACACACACACACACTCACATACGCACACACACACAGACAGACACACACACGCACACACACACACACATGCACACACACACACGCACACACTGTACACACACACACTGTACACACACACTGTACACACACACACACACACTGTATACACACACACACACACTGTACACACACACACTGTACACACACACACACACACACACTGTATACACACACACATACACACACACACACAGTACACACACACACAGACACACTCAGGTGGGCAGCAGGTCTTTCTAGAGTATTTTTTTCACTCCATACTTTTTACTTTATGTTTTTATCTACTTAATGTTTAACTGATACAACTTTAGAACAAAGTTTATGTTCTCTGAACGATGTGTTTGTAACAAAAGCTTTATGTTGACCCTGTTACATATTTGGAGCATAGCGTGCTTGTACTTTACGTACAATTTGCAATGTATCTTGCAGCGCAACTGTCTGGAATAACTTGAGATGCTCTCAGCACATCAGCCCTGGACCGGCCCTCTGGACACTGGGAGTTTACCCTTTGGGCCGGTGCACTTTCAGACCGGTGCACTTTGAGGCCGGTGCACTTTGAGGCCGGTGCACTTTGAGGCCGGTGCACTGTCACGCCGGTGCACTTTCAGGCCGGTGCACTTTCAGGCCGGTGCACTGTCACGCCGGTGCACTTTCAGACCGGTGCACTTTGAGGCCGGTGCACTTTCAGACCGGTGCACTTTCAGACCGGTGCACTTTCAGACCGGTGCACTTTCAGACCGGTGCACTTTCAGACCGGTGCACTTTGAGGCCGGTGCACTTTGAGGCCGGTGCACTGTCACGCCGGTGCACTTTCAGGCCGGTGCACTTTGAGGCCGGTGCACTGTCACGCCGGTGCACTTTCAGACCGGTGCACTTTGAGGCCGGGTGCACTTTCAGACCGTGCACTTTCAGACCGGTGCACTTTCAGGCCGGTGCACTTTCAGGCCGGTGCACTTTCAGGCCGGTGCACTTTCAGGCCGGTGCACTTTCAGGCCGGTGCACTTTCAGGCCGGTGCACTTTCAGGCCGGTGCACTTTCAGGCCGGTGCACTGTCAGGCCGGTGCACTTTCAGGCCGGTGCACTTTGAGGCCGGTGCACTTTCAGGCCGGTGCACTTTCAGGCCGGTGCACTTTGAGGCCGGTGCACTTTCAGACCGGTGCACTTTCAGACCGGTGCACTTTCAGGCCGGTGCACTTTCAGGCCGGTGCACTTTCAGACCGGTGCACTGTCAGGCCGGTCATTGTCAGGCCGGTGCACTTTGAGGCCGGTGCACTTTCAGGCCGGTCATTGTCAGACAGCGCAGTCCTGATGTCACGCATCAACGGTCCAATCTAAAACAGGTTCGTGGCCCATCTTTACTGAGGTCGGCTCATTATAAACCGACAGAGCAGGACGCAGGAGCAAATGTATCTGTCTTACAGGTTGTCAGGGGAAGCGTAGCCTCTGATTGGTTGCCTATCTATGCTTTGCTTCCACCGCCACCTTGTAAAAAACAAATGTGCGTGATGGACTCAGAGCTGTGACTGTGGCTGGTCATTCTACACGACTCACTCTTGGTTTAGTGTTTATTTCACATTGATAGACCTCATATGTGTGTAGTTCTGGATATTTTAAGATCATAGAGAAAAGACGCAGTGCAGTGGGATCACTGCAGACGTGTGCGCCAAACTGACGTGATCTCAGCAAAGGAGCAAAAAGTTTCACAAAACATGAGTCCTGATGGAAGGGTGTCACTTTAGATCACATCCAGGGGCGTTTATGAAGCACACTCTGGGGGCACTAACAGGGGAACCTGATGGAAACTACATATATATATTCAATTGAGTAAAATAATTACAGCCTTATATGTTTTAAATATGTAATAACATTGGCATTTACAGTAATGATAAAAAGCCTTAAAGCCATTGGGTCAAACAGGACATGCCAAGAATTATTAAGACAGTTAGACAATGGACCAAAACCCCACAGATTAATTTGAATACACAAATATGAAGTTTGCTATCCTTATCCTAAGCTTATCCTATTGAAAAGTTTAACTAGGCTAAGTTTAAAATGATTGTATAATCTATTGACCTTATTCCTGAAGTTGTCGTACGCGCCGCCGTCTTGTTTCTGTTGTATTAGTTCACACGGAGCAGACGAGCTCAACAGAAAATAAGTTCTACTCGACTAAAAAGACGTTTTCAGACTGACCAGGAAATCGTTGCGTTGTTGACTTGTTGTTGCTCGTGTTCATTAAACATTTTACACAAATCAATCTACTTTATGTAACATTTTAGCGTCAGACTTTTCCCTCGTTCATCATTAGCTTTAACGGAGTTCTCATCAAACAGAAGTGCGTTTACAACAAAAGTGCAAAAAACGGCAAAAGTGGGCGGTAAATATAATCGTTTTTTGTTTTGGTTAAATCATTGGAGGGCACGGACATGGCGCGCAGGGGGCTGGTCCAGACCACAAAGTCCAGGGGCAATTTTTTCTCCCAGTCCAGGCCTGGCAGCCGCACAATGATACAACCCCACTGTACCCATGTTTCTGGTTTGCCAAATTGAATTTCTGTTACATTTTCTGAGCAAAACAGGGAAGCAGTGGTCGAGCAGAAATAAAATACATTTTAAAATATGTATATTAGACTAATTGGTAGTGTAAAGTATATTTAATATAAAAACATATCCTATACTTGATGAAGTTCATAAAACATCCAGGAGAATATCATTAAGAGATGTTTAAACACGTTGCTTGGTTTGCCACAAAACGTCGGCTGAATGAGTCTGTCCAGCAGAAATTGTTTGAACATTTCTTAATTAAAAACATATCCTACTGTGGTGGCTCCCTCTGCCACCGCTCCACAGTGTTAGTGTATTTCTTTGATCACTTTACATTTCATTTATATTACAAAACACATTATGCAAAGTTTAATTTATTTAGACACATATTTTCTAATTTGGGTCACACTTATTAGTTCATATTTGTCTGAATTATACTTACACTTGTTTCTTTTGAGTTGCCAGAACATGAGGACCACACAGAGGCTGAAGAGCCACATGGACCAGGGCAGGGGGGAGGAGGAAGCACACATAGTTTACTGTTTTCAAATCCAGTTTAGTTTGGTTTAAGATAAGTTTGTTAATCACTTATTTAATTCTGTTTAGTTATTGTAATTTGCCTTTTTGTTACTTTGGTAAAGTTTGCAGTTTTGGTTTTGTCTTTAGTGTTCTGTCTCCCCCTTGTGTTCATTTTGGGTTAGTCCTTTTTGTATTTAAACCTCCCTCCTTGTTTGAGGCGCTCTCTGTTGGTCGGGTTTGTCTTTGTTCTGTTATAGTTATGGTTTAGTTGACTTCAGTTGGGCCCAAATGTTGTTTATATTGCTTTGATTATTTTTTGGAGCCTTTGTTAAATTCATATTTTTTGACTTAATTAATTTAACCTGATTTTTTACACCTGATGTCCCTGCCTTTTACGTTTGGTCCACTACACCTACATACTTACCTGAGTAATACTCCTTTAAAAGAACAGTCCCTGAACACAACCCTTTGCTGCTCTTACATTATGTATCGTCTGCTCCCTGTATGGACATGGCATGTTATGGATTTATTAGGAAAGAATAATGGACTTTCATGTTGCGTTATCCCGTAATTGTACAGAGCTCATTTCCATTCTCGCCTCCAGTTTAAAATGAGATTTAAGCCCGCGCTGTCCATGGTGCTGAAGCCATCCGCACTATGAGGGCAAACACAAAGCAATCTTTCCCCTGGCTTATTTCACGTTCAGCTCTCTACACTGGCTTTAAGTCCCCAAAGCACCGGGAGCCGACCATCCTCAGACAAAGCCCCCTTTTCTGGACCATAATTCCTCAGTAATGAGACTCCTCAGCCGCGCTACACTTGTTTAAAGTCCAAAGGCGATGGACACAATGGCTCATCCTTTATGTTGAGTGGCTAAGTTAAGCTAGCTTTGGTAACATGGGCCCAGTGGGGAGTTCTAAGATTACAGCTCAAATTGGATAAAGGCGTAGACAAACTGCACTGGCTTCGATTCTACGACGCCAGTGCAGTGGTTTCACTTAAGACGGACAACAAAGGCAACAACACAAGCACAGACAGAGGCAAAGATACAACTAAAGTGAAGATTTAGTTTGGGAATATTGATACCTTGCTAAAAAAGAAAAGGGCATTATGTTTGGCTATTGAGGTTTGCACTATTACTTACTATTTGACTACTACTGCTACTGCAAGACATCAGAATTTAATCAAAATCAGAATTTGAATAGTTACAATTACTAAAATTTGCATAATTTCCATTGCAAACAACAAATGACACTGTCTTATATGCAAAAGCTGCTAACTCTGTAGTCGTTATACAGAGAAGTAAAGCATCAGATTCTTGTTTAGCACTTCTGATTGAAGTCTTCTCTCAAATGTTAATGGAGCTGTTGTTTCACTCACATTCACATTATACGGAATATTGGAAACTGAAAGTAGTTTCTTCATTGTTTCTCCCTCTGAGCAGAGTTTAGCTAGCTTGATGGCTGACGGCAGAGGGAGATAAAGGACACAACTCACCTCACAAGCATGTTATCTAAGAGGAGGAAGGTGAGAAGTTGAACTGTGTGTGATCCCGGAGCTGCAGTCTTCCTGTCGTTTGTGTCTTTCTGCTACAGTTAAACTTTTTCCCAGACGTCAGGTACAAATTAAATATTTGAGCAGAGTTCTGTATTTGTCATTAGGCTGTAGTAGCTCTTTCACATTTTAGATTTAGGTTTGAGCTACTACAGGAGAAAATGTCATTAATCACCATTTGACACATCTAAAACACAATCTAAAACCACTACTGCTACTGCTTCTACTGCTACTATTATTACTGCTACTACTACTACAGCTACTGCTACTGCTACTGCTACTACTACTGCTACTATTATTACTGCTACTACTACTACAGCTACTGCTACTGCTACTGCTTCTACTGCTACTATTATTACTGCTACTACTACTACAGCTACTGCTACTGCTACTGCTTCTACTGCTACTATTATTACTGCTACTACTACTACAGCTACTGCTACTGCTACTACTACTGCTACTATTATTACTGCTACTACTACTACAGCTACTGCTACTGCCATCGTTTCACTGCTACTATTATTACCGCCACCACTACAGCCACCGCTACTGCCGCTTAACTGCCACCATTATTACCGCTACCACTGCTACAGCCACCGCCACCGCCACTGCTACCTGCCCATCGCTACCATTGCTACCGCCACCACTACCACAGCACCTGCTACCGCACCGCTACGCCACTCTTTACCGCTACCACCAGCTGCACCGCCACCGCTGCCACTGCTACTACCACTGCTGCTGTTATTACCGCTACCACTACTGCTGACAGCCACTGCTACTGCCACCGCTCTGCCATTATCACCGCTACCACTACCACAGCCACCTGCTACCACTGCTCACTACCACCATTATTACCTGCCATTACCTACCGACGCCACCGCTACCACCATTAACCACCGCCACCGTTACCGCCACTACCACCACCACCACCGCTACTACTACACTGCCATTGCTACTTTCCACCGCTACCTTATTACTACCACTATTACTACTACTGCTACTGTTACTGCTACTACTACTGCTGCTACTACTATTATTACTGCTATTACTACTGATGCCACTGCTACTACTATTACTATTACTATTATTGCTACTGCCACTACTGCTACTACTATTATTACTGCTACTACTGTCACTGCTACTGCTTCTGCGACTGCTCCTAGTACTACTTCTGCGTCGACTGCTACCTCTGCTGCCACTGCTGCCACCAGTGGACGTGTCTGGGCAGAGTGGTCGTTAGCTGGTGCCTCACACATATGCCATGCTTCACACACACAGCGGGGCCCGTCTTCATGACTCCGGTTCATTATTGCCTTGGCAGGGGTCCGCTGGATGGGATTACAACGACGACAGGACTGACACATCGTCTGGCAGCACAAAGTTTGAGGCGGGGATTATGTGTGCCAAGCCAAGGCCGTCAGGGCGCAGTCGCTGAGTGGGTTTCAGTGTAGGACGTGGAGAAAAGCAGACGGGACAGAAGTGTAGGACATGAATGTTCTAAACCATGAGCACGCCCTGGGACCAAATGAACGTTTGCTGGTCTCATTCTATAAAGATGATCTGATTATCTTTAGAATGAGTAGTTAGTAATCTAAAAGCTGCTCTAATTACTTTACATTTTCATCCATTCACTCATTCATTCATTCATTTTCTCCCGCTTATTCTCGTTGGGGGTCGCGGGTGACTGGAGCCTGTCCCAGTGACTTTGGGCCTTAGGCGGGGTACACCCTGGACAGTGGTTAACACAGAGAGACAGAGACAAGGACAGACAACCATTCACTCTCACATTCATTCACTACGGGCAATTTAGAGTTCTTAATTAACCTACACAGTCATGTGTTTGGACGGTGGGAGGAGCCAGAGAACCTGGAGAGAACCCACGGTAACACGAGGAGAACATGCAGACTCCACCCAGAGAGATCGTGTGATGTTGGGGTGGTCCGGGATTCAAACCCACGATCTACTTATTGAGAGGCAGAAGCTCTACTTTACATTTTCTTTTCTTAAAAAATAAATACATTCTAAAACAAAGAGAAAAAGGCATAGAGTGAAAAGACATAATTAAAAGAAAGTCAGTCAAGGCACATGGTTCCATTCTGTAAATGTCCAAAGTTATTTCAGTCTAGTCCTTGGCAGATGGTAGTGATTGTTTTTTTTTTTTTTTTACTGCAGCATTCCATCTATCGTTTACATTGTTGGAGTTTTAAGTCCGAGCTACATTATATCAAATGGATCATAAAGTGTGCAGTGCCTCAAAATGACTATTACAAAATCATTGGATTACTGATTACTAATTACTTTGAGGGGTGCACGGTGCAGAGCGGCTAGAACATGTTTGTGTGACGTCACTTCATATAAAAACGGTAATTTCGGTGATTTTATAAACGGTAGAAAAGAACATTTCCTTCTATTTTATTTAAATACAGATAATAATTCAGTCCTGTCTGTGATTATAATGTGACATTTTAGAAAAAGGCTGCAGTACCTCACACGACCACTAATCAATCTGGGACACAGACAGAGGGGGCGTGGCTTATCCAGTTCATTTAATACATCCATGCCTGAGAGCTGTTCAAAAGACAGAACACTTACTTAGGACGGTGCTTATGTTTCATCCCTGTGAACCCCGGGACAGGCGCGTTAGTGACCTCTAGTGGGACGAGCACAGATAATGTCGATGGATGAGCTGCGTGTCAGGTGCTTCCAGCTCCAGATAACATTAGCTCTGTTCTGTTCTCTCTCATTACAGAAGGACCAGAGGGAGGCACTGACCAGCTCTAACCCCGAGTCCTGCTGAGGCGGCAAAACACACCAAGTAGGTTAGGACCAGAGGAGGAGATAAAATACTCCTTAAAGTGCAAGCTCCTTATTGGAAATGAAGACGGAGGAGACACTACAGCCATGATCCACAGTAAAAGGTATTTATTGTGTTAGAGCAGAGATAATGTTTCAGAGGGTTTTGTCCTTGGAGCCAGAAATGTGTCCAACATTTTGAAATATGAAAAACATGTTAAACAACATGAGCCAGGACTAAACCAGGACTAAACCAGGACTAAACCAGGGCTAAACCAGGGCTAAACCAGGACTGAACCAGGACTAAACCAGGACTGAACCATGATTAAACCAGGACTAAACCAGGGCTAAACCAGGGCTAAACCAGGGCTAAACCAGGGCTAAACCAGGGCTAAACCAGGGCTAAACCAGGTCTAAACCAGGACTAAACCAGATCTAAACCAGATCTAAACCAGGATAAACCAGGTCTGAACCAGGACTAAACCAGGACTGAACCAGGACTAAACCAGGGCTAAACCAGGGCTAAACCAGGGCTAAACCAGGGCTAAACCAGGACTAAACCAGGACTAAACCAGGTCTGAACCAGATCTAAACCAGGATAAACCAGGTCTGAACCAGGACTAAACCAGGACTGAACCAGGACTAAACCAGGGCTAAACCAGGGCTAAACCAGGGCTAAACCAGGGCTAAACCAGGACTAAACCAGGTCTGAACCAGGACTAAACCAGATCTAAACCAGGACTAAACCAGATCTAAACCAGGACTAAACCAGGACTAAACCAGAACTAAACCAGGGCTAAACCAGAACTAAACCAGGACTGAACCAGAACTAAACCAGGACTAAACCAGGACTAAACCAGAACTAAACCAGGACTGAACCAGAACTAAACCAGGACTAAACCAGATCTAAACCAGGACTAAACCAGGACTGAACCAGAACTAAACCAGGACTGAACCAGAACTAAACCAGGACTAAACCAGATCTAAACCAGGACTAAACCAGAACTAAACCAGGACTAAACCAGAACTAAACCAGGACTAAACCAGAACTAAACCAGAACTAAACCAGGACTAAACCAGAACTAAACCAGGACTAAACCAGGACTAAACCAGGACTAAACCAGAACTAAACCAGGACTTAACCAGAACTAAACCAGGACTGAACCAGAACTAAACCAGGACTAAACCAGAACTAAACCAGGACTGAACCAGAACTAAACCAGGACTAAACCAGAACTAAACCAGGACTGAACCAGAACTAAACCAGGACTGAACCAGAACTAAACCAGGGCTAAACCAGGGCTAAACCAGGGCTAAACCAGGCCTAAACCAGGGCTAAACCAGGGCTAAACCAGGACTAAACCAGATCTAAACCAGATCTAAACCAGGACTAAACCAGATCTAAACCAGATCTAAACCAGGATAAACCAGGTCTGAACCAGGACTAAACCAGGACTGAACCAGGACTAAACCAGGGCTAAACCAGGGCTAAACCAGGGCTAAACCAGGGCTAAACCAGGACTAAACCAGGACTAAACCAGGTCTGAACCAGATCTAAACCAGGATAAACCAGGTCTGAACCAGGACTAAACCAGGACTGAACCAGGACTAAACCAGGGCTAAACCAGGGCTAAACCAGGGCTAAACCAGGGCTAAACCAGGACTAAACCAGGTCTGAACCAGGACTAAACCAGATCTAAACCAGGACTAAACCAGATCTAAACCAGGACTAAACCAGGACTAAACCAGAACTAAACCAGGGCTAAACCAGAACTAAACCAGGACTGAACCAGAACTAAACCAGGACTAAACCAGGACTAAACCAGAACTAAACCAGGACTGAACCAGAACTAAACCAGGACTAAACCAGATCTAAACCAGGACTAAACCAGGACTGAACCAGAACTAAACCAGGACTGAACCAGAACTAAACCAGGACTAAACCAGATCTAAACCAGGACTAAACCAGAACTAAACCAGGACTAAACCAGAACTAAACCAGGACTAAACCAGAACTAAACCAGAACTAAACCAGGACTAAACCAGAACTAAACCAGGACTAAACCAGGACTAAACCAGGACTAAACCAGAACTAAACCAGGACTGAACCAGAACTAAACCAGGACTGAACCAGAACTAAACCAGGACTAAACCAGAACTAAACCAGGACTGAACCAGAACTAAACCAGGACTAAACCAGAACTAAACCAGGACTGAACCAGAACTAAACCAGGACTGAACCAGAACTAAACCAGGGCTAAACCAGGGCTAAACCAGGGCTAAACCAGGGCTAAACCAGGGCTAAACCAGGTCTAAACCAGGACTAAACCAGATCTAAACCAGATCTAAACCAGGATAAACCAGGTCTGAACCAGGACTAAACCAGGACTGAACCAGGACTAAACCAGGACTAAACCAGGGCTAAACCAGGGCTAAACCAGGGCTAAACCAGGGCTAAACCAGGGCTAAACCAGGACTAAACCAGGTCTGAACCAGGACTAAACCAGATCTAAACCAGGACTAAACCAGATCTAAACCAGGACTAAACCAGGACTAAACCAGAACTAAACCAGGGCTAAACCAGAACTAAACCAGGACTGAACCAGAACTAAACCAGGACTAAACCAGGACTAAACCAGAACTAAACCAGGACTGAACCAGAACTAAACCAGGACTAAACCAGATCTAAACCAGGACTAAACCAGGACTGAACCAGAACTAAACCAGGACTGAACCAGAACTAAACCAGGACTAAACCAGATCTAAACCAGGACTAAACCAGAACTAAACCAGGACTAAACCAGAACTAAACCAGGACTAAACCAGAACTAAACCAGAACTAAACCAGGACTAAACCAGAACTAAACCAGGACTAAACCAGGACTAAACCAGGACTGAACCAGAACTAAACCAGGACTAAACCAGAACTAAACCAGGACTGAACCAGAACTAAACCAGGACTAAACCAGAACTAAACCAGGACTGAACCAGAACTAAACCAGGACTAAACCAGAACTAAACCAGGACTAAAACAGAACTAAACCAGAACTAAACCAGGACTAAACCAGGACTAAACCAGGACTAAACCAGGACTAAACCAGGACTAAACCAGAACTAAACCAGGACTAAACCAGAACTAAACCAGGACTGAACCAGAACTAAACCAGGACTAAACCAGAACTAAACCAGGACTGAACCAGAACTAAACCAGGACTGAACCAGAACTAAACCAGGACTAAACCAGAACTAAACCAGGACTGAACCAGAACTAAACCAGGACTGAACCAGGTCTGAACCAGGACTAAACCAGGTCTGAACCAGGACTAAACCAGGTCTCAACCAGGTCTAAACCAGGTCTGGACCAGGTCTAAACCAGGACTAAACCAGGTCTAAACCAGGACCAAACCAGAACTGAACCAGGACTAAACCAGAACTAAACCAGGACTAAACCTGGTCTAAACCAGGTCTAAACCAGGACCAAACCAGAACTGAACCAGGACTAAACCAGGACTAAACCAGGTCTAAACCAGGTCTAAACCAGGACTAAACCAGGACTAAACCAGGTCTGAACCAGGTCTGAACCAGGACTGAACCAGGTCTGAACCAGGACTAAACCAGGACTAAACCAGGACTAAACCAGAACTAAACCAGGACTAAACCAGGACTAAACCAGGACTAAACCAGAACTAAACCAGGACTGAACCAGAACTAAACCAGAACTAAACCAGAACTAAACCAGAACTAAACCAGGACTAAACCAGAACTAAACCAGGACTAAACCAGGTCTGAACCAGGACTAAACCAGAACTAAACCAGGACTAAACCAGAACTAAACCAGGACTGAACCAGAACTAAACCAGGACTGAACCAGAACTAAACCAGGACTAAACCAGAACTAAACCAGGACTAAACCAGAACTAAACCAGGACTAAACCAGGACTAAACCAGAACTAAACCAGAACTAAACCAGGACTAAACCAGGTCTGAACCAGGACTAAACCAGAACTAAACCAGGACTAAACCAGAACTAAACCAGGACTAAACCAGAACTAAACCAGAACTAAACCAGGACTAAACCAGAACTAAACCAGAACTAAACCAGGACTAAACCAGAACTAAACCAGGACTGAACCAGAACTAAACCAGGACTGAACCAGGTCTAAACCAGGACTGAACCAGGACTGAACCAGGACTGAACCAGGACTAAACCAGATCTAAACCAGGACTAAACCAGAACTAAACCAGGACTGAACCAGGTCTGAACCAGGACTAAACCAGGTCTGAACCAGGACTAAACCAGGTCTGAACCAGGTCTAAACCAGGTCTGGACCAGGTCTAAACCAGGACTAAACCAGGTCTAAACCAGGACCAAACCAGAACTGAACCAGGACTAAACCAGAACTAAACCAGGACTAAACCTGGACTAAACCAGGACTAAACCAGGTCTAAACCAGGACTAAACCAGGACTAAACCAGGTCTAAACCAGGTCTGAACCAGGACTGAACCAGAACTAAACCAGGACTGAACCAGGTCTAAACCAGGACTGAACCAGGACTGAACCAGGACTAAACCAGAACTAAACCAGGACTGAACCAGGACTGAACCAGGACTAAACCAGATCTAAACCAGGACTAAACCAGGACTAAACCAGGACTAAACCAGGTCTGAACCAGGTCTGAACCAGGTCTGAACCAGGTCTGAACCAGGACTGAACCAGGTCTGAACCAGGACTAAACCAGGACTAAACCAGGTCTAAACCAGGACCAAACCAGAACTGAACCAGGACTAAACCAGAACTAAACCAGGACTAAACCTGGTCTAAACCAGGTCTAAACCAGGACCAAACCAGAAGTGAACCAGGTCTGAACCAGGACTAAACCAGGACTAAACCAGGTCTAAACCAGGACCAAACCAGAACTGAACCAGAACTAAACCAGAACTAAACCAGGACTAAACCAGAACTAAACCAGGACTAAACCAGGACTAAACCAGGACTGAACCAGAACTAAACCAGGACTAAACCAGAACTAAACCAGGACTGAACCAGAACTAAACCAGGACTAAACCAGAACTAAACCAGGACTGAACCAGAACTAAACCAGGACTAAACCAGAACTAAACCAGGACTAAAACAGAACTAAACCAGAACTAAACCAGGACTAAACCAGGACTAAACCAGGACTAAACCAGGACTAAACCAGAACTAAACCAGGACTAAACCAGAACTAAACCAGGACTGAACCAGGACTAAACCAGGACTAAACCAGGACTAAACCAGGACTAAACCAGGTCTGAACCAGGTCTGAACCAGGTCTGAACCAGGTCTGAACCAGGACTGAACCAGGTCTGAACCAGGACTAAACCAGGACTAAACCAGGACTAAACCAGAACTAAACCAGGACCAAACCAGAACTGAACCAGGACTAAACCAGAACTAAACCAGGACTAAACCTGGTCTTTACCAGGACTAAACCAGGTCTAAACCAGGACTAAACCAGAACTAAACCAGGACTGAACCAGAACTAAACCAGGGCTAAACCAGAACTAAACCAGGACTGAACCAGAACTAAACCAGGACTAAACCAGGACTAAACCAGAACTAAACCAGGACTGAACCAGAACTAAACCAGATCTAAACCAGGACTAAACCAGGACTGAACCAGAACTAAACCAGGACTGAACCAGAACTAAACCAGGACTAAACCAGATCTAAACCAGGACTAAACCAGAACTAAACCAGGACTAAACCAGAACTAAACCAGGACTAAACCAGAACTAAACCAGGACTAAACCAGGACTAAACCAGGACTGAACCAGAACTAAACCAGGACTAAACCAGGACTAAACCAGGACTGAACCAGAACTAAACCAGGACTAAACCAGAACTAAACCAGGACTAAACCAGGACTGAACCAGAACTAAACCAGGACTAAACCAGAACTAAACCAGGACTGAACCAGAACTAAACCAGGACTAAACCAGAACTAAACCAGGACTGAACCAGAACTAAACCAGGACTGAACCAGAACTAAACCAGGACTAAACCAGAACTAAACCAGGACTGAACCAGAACTAAACCAGGACTGAACCAGAACTAAACCAGGACTAAACCAGAACTAAACCAGGACTGAACCAGAACTAAACCAGGACTAAACCAGAACTAAACCAGGACTGAACCAGAACTAAACCAGAACTAAACCAGGACTGAACCAGAACTAAACCAGGACTGAACCAGAACTAAACCAGGACTAAACCAGAACTAAACCAGGACTGAACCAGAACTAAACCAGGACTAAACCAGAACTAAACCAGGACTGAACCAGAACTAAACCAGGACTAAACCAGGAACTAAACCAGGACTGAACCAGGACTAAACCAGGACTAAACCAGATCTAAAACCAGGACTAAACCAGAACTAAACCAGAACTAAACCAGGACTAAACCAGGACTAAACCAGAACTAAACCAGGACTGAACCAGAACTAAACCAGGACTAAACCAGAACTAAACCAGGACTGAACCAGAACTAAACCAGGACTGAACCAGGTCTAAACCAGGACTGAACCAGGACTGAACCAGGACTAAACCAGATCTAAACCAGGACTAAACCAGAACTAAACCAGGACTGAACCAGGTCTGAACCAGGACTAAACCAGGTCTGAACCAGGACTAAACCAGGTCTAAACCAGGACTAAACCAGGACTAAACCAGAACTAAACCAGGACTAAACCAGAACTAAACCAGGACTAAACCAGAACTAAACCAGGACTAAACCAGAACTAAACCAGGACTAAACCAGGACTAAACCAGAACTAAACCAGGACTGAACCAGAACTAAACCAGGACTGAACCAGAACTAAACCAGGACTAAACCAGAACTAAACCAGGACTGAACCAGAACTAAACCAGGACTGAACCAGAACTAAACCAGGACTAAACCAGAACTAAACCAGGACTGAACCAGAACTAAACCAGGACTAAACCAGAACTAAACCAGGACTAAACCAGAACTAAACCAGGACTGAACCAGAACTAAACCAGGACTAAACCAGAACTAAACCAGGACTAAACCAGAACTAAACCAGGACTAAACCAGGACTAAACCAGGACTAAACCAGGTCTAAACCAGGACTAAACCAGAACTAAACCAGAACTAAACCAGGACTAAACCAGGACTGAACCAGGACTAAACCAGGACTGAACCAGGACTAAACCAGGACTAAACCAGGACTAAACCAGGACTAAACCAGGGCTAAACCAGGACTAAACCAGGACTGAACCAGGACTAAACCAGAACTAAACCAGGACTAAACCAGAACTAAACCAGGACTAAACCAGAACTAAACCAGGACTGAACCAGAACTAAACCAGGACTGAACCAGAACTAAACCAGGACTGAACCAGAACTAAACCAGGACTAAACCAGAACTAAACCAGGACTAAACCAGAACTAAACCAGAACTAAACCAGGACTAAACCAGAACTAAACCAGGACTGAACCAGAACTAAACCAGGACTAAACCAGAACTAAACCAGGACTGAACCAGAACTAAACCAGGACTAAACCAGAACTAAACCAGGACTGAACCAGAACTAAACCAGGACTAAACCAGAACTAAACCAGGACTAAACCAGAACTAAACCAGAACTAAACCAGGACTAAACCAGGACTAAACCAGGACTAAACCAGGACTAAACCAGGACTAAACCAGAACTAAACCAGGACTGAACCAGAACTAAACCAGGACTGAACCAGAACTAAACCAGGACTAAACCAGAACTAAACCAGGACTGAACCAGAACTAAACCAGGACTGAACCAGGACTAAACCAGGACTAAACCAGATCTAAACCAGGACTAAACCAGAACTAAACCAGGACTGAACCAGGTCTGAACCAGGACTAAACCAGGTCTGAACCAGGACTAAACCAGGTCTCAACCAGGTCTAAACCAGGTCTGGACCAGGTCTAAACCAGGACTAAACCAGGTCTAAACCAGGACCAAACCAGAACTGAACCAGGACTAAACCAGGACTAAACCAGGACTAAACCAGGTCTAAACCAGGTCTAAACCAGGACTAAACCAGGACTAAACCAGGTCTGAACCAGGACTGAACCAGGTCTGAACCAGGACTGAACCAGGTCTGAACCAGGACTAAACCAGGACTAAACCAGAACTAAACCAGAACTAAACCAGGACTAAACCAGGACTAAACCAGGACTAAACCAGAACTAAACCAGGACTGAACCAGAACTAAACCAGGACTAAACCAGAACTAAACCAGAACTAAACCAGAACTAAACCAGGACTAAACCAGAACTAAACCAGGACTAAACCAGGTCTGAACCAGGACTAAACCAGAACTAAACCAGGACTAAACCAGAACTAAACCAGGACTGAACCAGAACTAAACCAGGACTGAACCAGGACTAAACCAGGACTAAACCAGAACTAAACCAGGACTAAACCAGAACTAAACCAGGACTAAACCAGGACTAAACCAGAACTAAACCAGAACTAAACCAGGACTAAACCAGGTCTGATCCAGGACTGAACCAGAACTAAACCAGGACTAAACCAGAAGTAAACCAGGACTAAACCAGAACTAAACCAGAACTAAACCAGGACTAAACCAGAACTAAACCAGAACTAAACCAGGACTAAACCAGAACTAAACCAGGACTAAACCAGAACTAAACCAGGACTGAACCAGGTCTAAACCAGGACTGAACCAGGACTGAACCAGGACTGAACCAGGACTAAACCAGATCTAAACCAGGACTAAACCAGAACTAAACCAGGACTGAACCAGGTCTGAACCAGGACTAAACCAGGTCTGAACCAGGACTAAACCAGGTCTGAACCAGGTCTAAACCAGGTCTGGACCAGGTCTAAACCAGGACTAAACCAGGTCTAAACCAGGACCAAACCAGAACTGAACCAGGACTAAACCAGAACTAAACCAGGACTAAACCTGGACTAAACCAGGACTAAACCAGGTCTAAACCAGGTCTAAACCAGGACTAAACCAGGACTAAACCAGGTCTAAACCAGGTCTGAACCAGGACTGAACCAGAACTAAACCAGGACTGAACCAGGTCTAAACCAGGACTGAACCAGGACTGAACCAGGACTAAACCAGATCTAAACCAGGACTAAACCAGGACTAAACCAGGACTAAACCAGGTCTGAACCAGGTCTGAACCAGGTCTGAACCAGGTCTGAACCAGGACTAAACCAGGTCTGAAACCAGGTCTAAACCAGGTCTTTACCAGGTCTGAACCAGGTCTGAACCAGGACTAAACCAGGACTAAACCAGGACTAAACCAGAACTAAACCAGGACTAAACCAGAACTGAACCAGGACTAAACCAGAACTAAACCAGGACTAAACCTGATCTAAACCAGGTCTAAACCAGGACCTAAACCAGGACTAAACCAGGACTGAACCAGGTCTTAACCAGGACTAAACCAGGACTAAACCAGGTCTAAACCAGGACCAAACCAGAACTGAACCAGGACTAAACCAGAACTAAACCAGGACTAAACCAGAACTAAACCAGGACTAAACCAGGACTAAACCAGGACTAAACCAGGTCTAAACCAGGACTGAACCAGGACTAAACCAGGACTTAACCAGGACTAAACCAGGACTAAACCAGACTAAGCCAGGTGACTAAACCTGAAAGGAACCAGGACTAAACCAGGACTAAACCAGAACTAAACCAGGACTAAAACCAGAACTAAACCAGGACTAAACCAGGACTAAACCAGGACTAAACCAGGACTAAACCAGGACTAAACCAGGACTAAACCAGAACTGAACCAGGACTAAACCAGGACTAAACCAGGTCTAAACCAGGACTAAACCAGGACTAAACCAGGACTAAACCAGGACTAAACCAGGTCTGAACCAGGTCTGAACCAGGTCTGAACCAGGTCTGAACCAGGTCTGAACCAGGACTGAACCAGGACTAAACCAGGACTAAACCAGGACTAAACCAGAACTAAACCAGGACCAAACCAGAACTGAACCAGGACTAAACCAGAACTAAACCAGGACTAAACCTGGTCTTTACCAGGACTAAACCAGGTCTAAACCAGGACTAAACCAGGACTAAACCAGAACTGAACCAGAACTAAACCAGGTCTAAACCAGGACTAAGCCAGGACTAAACCTGAAAGGAACCAGGACTAAACCAGGACTAAACCAGGTCTAAACCAGGACCAAACCAGAACTGAACCAGGACTAAACCAGAACTAAACCAGGACTAAACCAGGACTAAACCAGGACTAAACCAGGTCTAAACCAGGACTAAACCAGGACTAAACCAGGACTAAACCAGGACTAAACCAGAACTGAACCAGAACTAAACCAGGTCTAAACCAGGACTAAGCCAGGACTAAACCTGAAAGGAACCAGAACTGAACCAGGACTAAACCAAGACTCACCCAGGTCTAAACCAAGACTAAACCAGTACTAAACCTGAACTGAACCAAGACTAAACCAAGACTAAACCAGATCGGAACCAGGTCTAAATCAGGACTAAACCAGAACTAAACCAGGACTGAACCAGAGCTAAACCAGGACTAAACCACTAACAAGAGTTCAAATATTTTCTACATTCTTAAAGACGGGTCGAGGGCCTGATTTGTCAGAACATGTGACCATTTTACATTTGCTGTGATCTGACCATTTTGACCAGAAAGCTGCAAACGGACCTCGTTTGAACTAAAATGACCACAGACACAAACAAAGCTACTATATTCACATTTCAGTCGCAGAAAAAAGTTGATTTAGTGTCTAGTCCCACATCAGGTAAACAATCACAGTTTTAATGCATAGATTAATGACCAGAGTTTTGTTTATTTTGTTTTTGAGTGGTTTTGCTGTAAAATCAATGGGTGCGGGATAAGCATTTTCTCAATTTTGGCAAATGAACAACCCCAAAAAGCATCTTACACAAAGTCAAAAACACAAATGAGTGCTTCCTGGTTTAATAGTTTACATAAAGAGTAGAATACAAGTCTTGAAATGAACCAAACTGGATTAATCCTTGCATGAATGAAGCTAAATGCTAAAATATAAGTGAACACAAAAGTCATCACAAACCTGTCTGTGACGCAGGATAAAGAAACGTGTGGTGCATTTCTGAATCTGAAGCTCAGACATGGGATTCAATCACAACAGTTCTATTTATTTCCTTGTACAAAGCTTCATTCTAGGTCCAAGTCGGTACAACACGGCAAACTTCATCATACAGTCACCAAATGTACACAACTTAAAGGGCCTATGACAGGTTTGAATACACATTTAACTAAAATGCACTTAAGATGAATATATTCAAATTTCTACTAAAATCTTTACAAATTTAACCCCAGTTTAGCTGTTTTTTTTAGGTTTTAAATTGTACTTCCTGGTTGTAAAGTATGACATCATGCTAGGAAATTACCATAGCAACCACACTGTACATTGGGCCAAAACTCATCTAACGTCACAGATTTTGTTCATTTGACAAAGAAAAACACACGTGACACCTTTATTTTGTTGAATCAATGTGTAAAGAGTCAAAAAAGTTGTTTATTTGGTGTAAATTATGTATAACCTTTGACCCCACAGTGTGATGTCATCAGTTTATTTACTTCCTGTAACAGATTTTTCAACTTTTCTCCACGAACAGCGACTTGATTGGTGTAAAACTCTAATTTGTATTTACACAAAGTATTAATGCACTGAATAAAGTCAAAATTAGAAAATCATAAAAACCCGTCATACGCACTTTAAGGTATTTTTACAATTCAAAGCTTAAAAAGGGCATAAAACGCACCCCTTTTATGTTTAAAATGAGCCAATAGTAACAGTATAGCATTTCCTGCCGATCACAGTTCAATCAGCAACAAAAAATAACAAAAAATTGTGAATGTCCATGATTACAAACTGAATATTTTTTATGTTTATTCAGTATTATTATCTGTATATGCGTCTGAATACATTATGATTCATTAAACTAGGGTTAGGGTTAGTATTTTGCCTAAATTACTGGATTATATATTCGTTAAAATCATAATAAACATTCTCAAGAGCGGCAGTTTTAAACCAGATGCCCCAAAGCAGCCAAAAAGTAGGATTTTTTAGACTGTACATATTTAAATGTCGCTCACAGTAGTTGTCGAGGGAAGTTTATCGTCAGCAAAAGGGAAGATCTACAGAGTTAAAATGACTTGAGTTCTGAATATCGATCTTGAGTTGAGAATTTTAAACGAGTTTTGATTTATTGGCGATACCTTTTTGCTAGAACTATTATTTTTCTTTTCAATTTTTCATTTAAAGGTGCACTGTGTCATTTTTCGTCTCCATGGAGATGCTCTTACTCCACCTGGAATGTCCCACACTCTGAAATTAACTCATTTATTTGTTTTTATTGCTCAAAAACAGCTTGAAAAACATCCGTTCTTCCTTAACCTTGTGGCGTCGCCTTCTTTCCTGCATCGAGATCCATCGGTTAAACTGTGGAACCTTCTGGCAAAGCAACAACGTCTCCGTGGAGACGAGCGGAAACAGAAAAGTACCACAGTGCACCTTTAACTCATTGGCGATACCTTTTTGCTAGAACTATTATTTTTCTTTTCAGTTTTTCTTGAAAAACAGTTTAAAACAAGGTTCCTTAGTCATTTATAGCAGTGTTTCCCAACCAGGGGTACAGGGACCCCTTGGGGTACGTGAGCAATTACCAGGGGGTACTTGAAATGGTTTCAGGTTTTAAATGAAGAGGAATTGTACATGTATCTGAATAAAAAATGTAATTAGTTGTAAATTTAGAATATTTATAAGTATCTTGGACCATAAATATAATTAAAACTAAAAATATATTAGTAATAATTACAATATGCAACTAATAAACCCATTTATTTGTCTGAAACTCAAGTTAAGGGGTACTCCGACCATGAGACAATGCTTAGGGGGTACTCGAGACAAAAGGGTTGGGATCCACTGATTTACAGGACGTTAATAAGCACTTGTCAGTTGTTTATTCGCACTTATGAGGCGTTTAGTCGCATTTATCGCTTAATTATTGAAACCGATTTTTAAAATGCAGCTTTTTATTTGCTCTTACAAACATTTTATACATGGTTTATTAACAACATTTTTGCTTATTAACGTCCTTATTAATGCTGTAATAGAACCTTATTTTAAAGCGTTACTGAAAGACTTATTTACTTTTACTTCAACTTCTTTTACTTAAATATCAATAAATCAATCCAAAATACCGCTAAAATATTCAAATCAAGAACAATATTGTGAATTTAAAGGAGACATATTATGCAAAAGCTTAGAATGTAATAATAACTTTGTTCTTTCATTGTTTTTTTCTTAATCTGAGAAACACAAATGAACAAAAATGAAGAGAAACAAATGCACTGCAGCAATTAAAGCTGCACGAAATGAGAAAAATATACTATCATTTGTGTTACGATAACAATATTATTGCGATGTTTTAATCTACGTTTTGGCACAGTCAGCGAAGTTAAATTAAAACAAAAACGGACTCATTTACAAAGACTGAACCAAGTCTGAGAAAGGAACATTAAGGTTTGTAAAATACAGTTTGTCTTTGTTTACATTTTACTTTCAAAAAACATTCCATTTCAGTCGGACTTTGTGTACTTTATTCCTTGCGATATTGATTATTACGTCGACCAATATCACAAGATCTTATTTTCCCAACGAGACAATTCGACGTCATGATCTGTAACGCTCCATCTCTGGACTAGTTTGTTTTATTAAAGGGCCTATGACAGGTTTAAAGGGCCTATGACAGGTTGGACGACTAATTTGAAAAAATGCAGTTAAGATAAATATATTTCAAACTGTGTTAAAATGCTTTACAAATTGTATCACGATTTAGCTATTTTTTTAGGTTTTTTTGTCTTACTTCCTGGTTGTTAATGATGACATCACACTAGGGAATTACCATAGCAACCATCTTGTACACGGGGCCAAAACTCCGCTAATGTCACATTACAATGCAACACATGCAAACGCCTTTATTTTGTTGAATCGATGTTTAAAGAATCAAAAAAAGAAGTTTATTTTGTGTAAATTATGCGTAACCTTTGTCTCCCCAGTGTGATGTCATCAGTTTGTTTACTTCCTGCAATTTTCAACATATTTTTCAACTTTTCTCCACAAACGGCTGCCTGATTGGTGTAAAACTAAAATTAATATGTACAACTGGTATTAATACACTGAATAAAGTCAAAATTAGAAAATCACAAAAACCTGTCATACGCACTTTAAGTCGTTTTAAATCAATAACAGCATTTAAAATATGACACGATGATCCACTTTCTGTCATAGATTGTAACTAGAGATAGACCGATATTTGTGCTTTTATGTGCATCTGTTATCGGTCTTAAATCTCCAGCAGAGGCCGATATTTGATCAGGGCCGTGACTTTGTTGTTGTCGCCTTCTGAGGACGATCTCCGCTGTTAGATAGTTATGAAAAATAGCACATCTTACTGAAAATGGATCAAAACCGGGAAGTTTTGGGTTTGGATCCACGTTAACTTTTAAAGCAACGAAAACCTGAAACTAAATTTTCATCTGGAAATTAGGCTAACATTAAAGGGCCCATGACAGGTTGGACACTCATTTAACCAAAATGTAGTTCAGATAAACTTCCTGGTTGTAAAGTATGACATCACACTAGGAAATTACCATAGCAACAACACTGTACACTGGGCCAAAACTCATCTAATGTCACATTATTTTGATTTGACAAATAAAAACAAATGTGAACACCTTTAATTTTGTTGAATTAATGTTTAAAGGGCGTATGACAGGTTTTTATGATTTTCTAATTTTGACTTTATTCAGTGTATTAATACTTCATGTAAATATAAATTATAGTTTTACACCAATCAGGTCGCTATTTGTGGAGAAAAGTTGAAAAATATGTTGAAAGTTACAGGAAGTAAACAAACTGATGACATCACACTGTGAGACAAACTTTATACATGATTTACACAAAATAAACTACTTTTTTGACCCTTTAAACGTCGATTCAACAAAAAAAAAAGGTGTTCGTTTATTTTTCTTTATCAAATTAAAAAACCTGCGACATTAGAGGAGTTTTGGCCCAGTGTACAGTGTGCTTTCCTGGTCAATTCCTAGTGTGATGTCATCATTTACAACCAGGAAGTAAAAATGAAAATGAGAAAACAGCTAAACTGGGTAGAGATTGGTAAAGATTTTAGCAGAATTTGAAATATATTTATCTTATTTGCGTTTTAGTTAAATGAGTCGTCCAACCTGTCAGAGACCCTTTAAAGGGTCAAAAAAGTAGTTTCTTTTGTGTAAATTATGTATAACCTTTGTCTCCACAGTGTGATGTCATCAGTTTGTTTACTTCCTGTATTTCTCAACAGGTTTTTCAACTTTTCTCCACAAACAGCGACTTGATTGGTGTAAAACTATCATTTATATTTACAACAGATATTAATACACTAAATAAAGTCAAAATTAGAAAATCATAAAAACCTGTCATACGCCCTTTAAGTATTCAATTAGGCTAGTGCTGCACAATTTGGATAAATGTCCTAATTGCAGTTTTTCTGACAAGAACTGCGATTGCGGTTGGATTTTACATTATGTTATGAACAGAAAATAAATAAAACAATATGCGAGAGCTTGTTGGCCATTAGTTTATCACAATTTTAATCGATTGGTATTGGTAATTAAAAGAAAAAGAACAAAAACATTTCTCTAATTATAACCGTAAAGCAAACAAAACATAATACGTCTTCTTTAAGCCATTTAAAGGGCCTATGACAGGTTTAAAGGGTCTATGACAGGTCGGACGACTAATTTGACAAAAATGCAGTTTAGATAAATATGTTTCAAATTGTGTTAAAAAACTTCACAAATTTCAGTGCAGTTTAGCAGTTTCGTAGGTTTTTTGTTTTACTTCCTGGTTGTAAATGATGACATCACACTAGGAAATTACCATAGCAACCATCCTGAACAGTGGGCCAAAACTCCTCAGATGTCACAGATTTGTTTATTTTACAAATAAAAATACACATTAACGTCTTTATTTTGTTGAATCAATGTATAAAGGTTAAAAAAAAGTAGTTCATTTTGTGTAAATTATGCATAACCTTTGTCTCCCCAGTGTGATGTCATCAGTTTGTTTACTTCCTGTATTTTTCAACAGGTTTTTCAACTTTTTTTTCCACAAATAGCGACTTGATTGGTGTAAAACTATAATTTATATTTATAACAAGTATTAATACACTGAATAAAGTCAAAATTAGAAAATCATGAAAACCTGTCATACGAACTTTAAAGGTGCACTGTGTCATTTTTCTGGCTTCACCATCCGTTCGTCTCCATGGAGATGCTGGAATGTCCCACACTCTGAAATTAACTCATTTATTTGTTTTTATTGCTCAAAAATAGCTTGAAAAACATCCGTTCTTCCTTAACCTTGTGGCGTCGCCTTCTTTCCTGCATCGAGATCCATCGGTTAAACTGTGGAACCTTCTGGCAAAGCAACAACGTCTCCATGGAGACGAGCGGAAACAGAAAAGTCCCACAGTGCACCTTTAACTCATTGGCGATACCTTTTTGCTAGAACTATTATTTTTCTTGAAAAACAGTTTAAAACAAGGTTCCTTAGTCATTTAATAAGCACTTGTCAGTTGTTTATTCGCACTTATGAGGCGTTTAGTCGCATTTATCACTTAATTATTGAAACCGATTTTTAAAAAGCAGCTTTTTATTTGCTCTTACAAACATTTTATACATGGTTTATTAACAACATTTTGCTTGTGCTTATTAACGTCCTTATTAATGCTGTAATAGAACCTCATTTTAAAGCGTTACTGAAAGACTTATTTACTTTTACTCAAACTTCTTTTACTTAAATATCAATAAATCAATCCAAAATACCGCTAAAATATTCAAATCCAGAACAATATTGTGAATTTAAAGGAGACACATTATGCAAAAGCTTAGAATGTAATAATGGAGACGAGCGGAAACAGAAAAGTCCCACAGTGCACCTTTAACTCTCTGCACTATGAAGCTATAAATTATATCGTACAAAGCTGCTCTTCATCAGTTTACGACAAATAGACGTAAAATAATCCATGTTTGAGGATAAAAATCAACCGTTATTGCAGAGTAAACCCCAAACAATTGCTATTAAACTTGACGTAAACCCGCTTTTTATTTTCCCTCTCGTTCCCTTTGCGTGTGCGAGTGTTTTTGTTTGTTTTTACTCGAGTATTTTGTGGTAAGGGAACAGCGGCAGGTCCTGGATGAACGCGGGAATGTCCATGATGGCTTTGGCACCGGGGAGCCTGTCCGACGGCGGCAGGTAGCACAGCTTTGACACCTCTCCGTACGTGGAGCCGCTCTCCTCCTCCTCCTCCTCACCCTCGCCCTCACCCCTCTCTGCGCCTCCCTCTGCGTCCTGCTCCTCCACGCCGAAGCCGACCACCTGGGGGCGACACAGACCGGTCACAGATCTCACACGGGGAATGTGTTTGGATACAAAGAAGGCAAAGTGCTCAAGGGAAAGTAGCACATACAAATCTAATCCAATCCAACTTTATTTCTATTTTTCTATTGCACTTTAAAAACAACACCAGAGTGCAATACACAAGAATATTAATAAAACAATGAACACTGTTAGCCGTGAACATGTCATTCACCCGCTATAATCATGTGCAATACTGTAACATGTGTCAGTCACCCTTTATAATCATGTGCAATACTGTAACATGTGTAATTCACCCGCTATAATCATGTGCAATACTGTAACATGTGTCATTCACCCGCTATAATCATGTGCAATACTGTAACATGTGTAATTCACCCGCTATAATCATGTGCAATACTGTAACATGTGTCATTCACCCGCTATAATCATGTGCAATACTGTAACATGTGTCAGTCACCCGCTATAATCATGTGCAATACTGTAACATGTGTCAGTCACCCGTTATAATCATGTGCAATACTGTAACATGTGTAATTCACCCGCTATAATCATGTGCAATACTGTAACATGTGTCATTCACCCGCTATAATCATGTGCAATACTGTAACATGTGTCAGTCACCCGCTATAATCATGTGCAATACTGTAACATGTGTCAGTCACCCGTTATAATCATGTGCAATACTGTAACATGTGTAATTCACCAGCTATAATCATGTGCAATACTGTAACATGTGTCATTCACCCGCTATAATCATGTGCAATACTGTAACATGTGTCAGTCACCCGCTATAATCATGTGCAATACTGTAACATGTGTCAGTCACCCGTTATAATCATGTGCAATACTGTAACATGTGTAATTCACCCGCTATAATCATGTGCAATACTGTAACATGTGTCATTCACCCGCTATAATCATGTGCAATACTGTAACATGTGTCAGTCACCCGCTATAATCATGTGCAATACTGTAACATGTGTCATTCACCCGCTATAATCATGTGCAATACTGTAACATGTGTCATTCACCCGCTATAATCATGTGCAATACTGTAACATGTGTCAGTCACCTGCTATAATCATGTGCAATACTGTAACGTGTCATTCACCCGCTATAATCATGTGCAATACTGTAACATGTGTCATTCACCCGCTATAATCATGTGCAATACTGTAACGTGTCATTCACCCGCTATAATCATGTGCAATACTGTAACATGTGTCAGTCACCCGTTATAATCATGTGCAATACTGTAACATGTGTAATTCACCCGCTATAATCGTGCAATACTGTAACATGTGTCATTCACCAGTTATAATCATGTGCAATACTGTAACATGTGTCAGTCACCCGCTATAATCATGTGCAATACTGTAACATGTGTCATTCACCCGCTATAATCATGTGCAATACTGTAACATGTGTCAGTCACCCGCTATAATCATGTGCAATACTGTAACATGTGTAATTCACCTGTGACAATCATGTGCAATACTGTAACATGTGTCATTCACCTGTGATAATCATGTGCAATACGGTAACATGTGTCAGTCACCGGCTATAATCATGTGCAATACTGTAACATGTGTCATTCACATGTTATAATCATGTGCAATACTGTAACATGTGTCATTCACCCGCTATAATCATGTGCAATACTGTAACATGTGTCATTCACCTGCTATAATCATGTGCAATACTGTAACATGTGTCAGTCACCCGCTATAATCATGTGCAATACTGTAACATGTGTCAGTCACCCGCTATAATCATGTTCAATACTGTAACATGTGTCATTCACCCGCTATAATCATGTGCAATACTGTAACATGTGTTATTCACCCGCTATAATCATGTGCAATACTGTAACATGTGTCATTCACCTGCTATAATCATGTGCAATACTGTAACATGTGTCATTCACCCGCTATAATCAAGTGCAATACTGTAACATGTGTCATTCACCCGCTATATTCATGTGCAATACTGTATCATGTGTCAGTCACCCGCTATAATCATGTGCAATACTGTAACATGTGTCATTCACCCGCTATAATCATGTGCAATACTGTAACATGTGTCAGTCACCCGCTATAATCGTGCAATACGGTAACATGTGTTAGTCACCCGCTATAATCATGTGCAATACTGTAACATGTGTCATTCACCTGTGATAATCATGTGCAATACTGTAACATGTGTCATTCACCTGTGATAATCATGTGCAATACTGTAACATGTGTCATTCACCTGTGATAATCATGTGCAATACTGTAACTTGTGTCATTCACCCGCTATAATCATGTGCAATACTGTAACATGTGCCATTCACCCGCTATAATCATGTGCAATAATGTAACATGTGTCATTCACCTGTTATAATCATGTGCAATACTGTAACATGTGTCATTCACCCGCTATAATCATGTGCAATACTGTAACATGTGCCATTCACCTGTGATAATCATGTGCAATACTGTAACATGTGTCAGTCACCCGCTATAATCATGTGCAATACTGTAACATGTGTCATTCACCCGCTATAATCATGTGCAATACTGTAACATGTGTCATTCACCCGCTATAATCATGTGCAATACTGTAACATGTGTCATTCACCCGCTATAATCAAGTGCAATACTGTAACATGTGTCATTCACCCGCTATAATCAAGTGCAATACTGTAACATGTGTCATTCACCCGCTATATTCATGTGCAATACTGTATCATGTGTCATTCACCCGCTATATTCATGTGCAATACTGTATCATGTGTCAGTCACCCGCTATAATCATGTGCAATACTGTAACATGTGTCATTCACCCGCTATAATCATGTGCAATACTGTAACATGTGTCAGTCACCCGCTATACTCGTGCAATACTGTAACATGTGTTAGTCACCCGCTATAATCATGTGCAATACTGTAACATGTGTCATTCACCTGTGATAATCATGTGCAATACTGTAACGTGTGTCATTCACCCGCTATAATCATGTGCAATACTGTAACATGTGTCATTCACCCGCTATAATCATGTGCAATACTGTAACATGTGTCATTCACCTGTGATAATCATGTGCAATACTGTAACATGTGTCATTCACCCGATATAATCATGTGCAATACTGTAACATGTGCCATTCACCTGTGATAATCATGTGCAATACTGTAACATGTGTCAGTCACCCGCTATAATCATGTGCAATACTGTAACATGTGTCATTCACCCACTATAATCATGTGCAATACTGTAACATGTGTCAGTCACCCGCTATAATCATGTGCAATACTGTAACATGTGTCATTCACCTGTGATAATCATGTGCAATACTGTAACATGTGTCATTCACCTGTGATAATCATGTGCAATACTGTAACATGTCATTCACCTGTGATAATCATGTGCAATACTGTAACATGTGTCATTCACCTGTGATAATCATGTGCAATACTGTAACATGTGTCATTCACCCGCTATAATCATGTGCAATACTGTAACATGTGTCATTCACCTGTGATAATCATGTGCAATACTGTAACGTGTGTCATTCACCCGCTATAATCATGTGCAATACTGTAACATGTGTCATTCACCCCCTATAATCATGTGCAATACTGTAACATGTGTCATTCACCCGCTATAATCATGTGCAATACTGTAACATGTGTCATTCACCTGCTATAATCATGTGCAATACTGTAACATGTGTCATTCACGGCCTATAATCATGGGCAAGACTGTAACATGTGTTAGTTAGTCACCCGCTATAATCATGTGCAATACTGTAACATGTGTCATTCACCCGCTATAATCATGTGCAATACTGTAACATGTGTCATTCACCCCCTATAATCATGTGCAATACTGTAACATGTGTCATTCACCCGCTATAATCATGTGCAATACTGTAACATGTGTCATTCACCCCCTATAATCATGTGCAATACTGTAACGTGTCATTCACCCGCTATAATCATGTGCAATACTGTAACATGTGTCATTCACCTGTGATAATCATGTGCAATACTGTAACATGTGTCATTCACCCGCTATAATCATGTGCAATACTGTAACATGTGTCATTCACCTGTGATAATCATGTGCAATACTGTAACATGTGTCAGGCACCCGCTATAATCATGTGCAATACTGTAACATGTGCCATTCACCTGTGATAATCATGTGCAATACTGTAACATGTGTCAGTCACCCGCTATAATCATGTGCAATACTGTAACATGTGTCATTCACCCGCTATAATCATGTGCAATACTGTAACATGTGTCATTCACCCGCTATAATCATGTGCAATACTGTAACATGTGTCATTCACCCGCTATAATCATGTGCAATACTGTAACATGTGTCATTCACCTGCTATAATCATGTGCAATACTGTAACATGTGTCATTGACCCACTATAATCATGTGCAATACTGTAACATGTGTCAGTCACCCGCTATAATCATGTGCAATACTGTAACATGTGTCATTCACCCGCTATAATCATGTGCAATACTGTAACATGTGTCATTCACCCCCTATAATCATGTGCAATACTGTAACATGTGTCATTCACCCGCTATAATCATGTGCAATACTGTAACATGTGTCATTCACCCCCTATAATCATGTGCAATACTGTAACATGTGTCATTCACCCGCTATAATCATGTGCAATACTGTAACATGTGTCATTCACCTGCTATAATCATGTGCAATACTGTAACATGTGTCATTCACCCGCTATAATCATGTGCAATACTGTAACATGTGTCATTCACCTGTGATAATCATGTGCAATACTGTAACATGTGTCATTCACCTGTGATAATCATGTGCAATATAATTTAACATACTATTAATACACTTTTACCTCACTATAGTCACTTACTGTATATAACATACACTTAAGCCACTTTATTTGCCATTTTTACTATTTATTCCCAGACAGCCACCTACTGTAAATAAGAGTGTGCACTTTATACTTTATATTGTATTTTTATTACCATGTTTAGTCATTATTTATCCTATTTTTATTGCATGCGCCTATTTCATTCATTCCTGTTCTAAACTGTGTGTTGCAACAGTGGAATTTCCCCATTGTGGGACAAATAAAGGATCTCTTATCTTATTAGCTATTTCTGCACTTTACTGGTGATAAACAACTTATTTTCTCACCAGCAACTTCTATTTCAGCTGGTTTACTTTCCTCTTTTGCGTGTCTTACAAAGCCCTGCACACTAACTGTTATGTTATGGATATTGCACAACGCAAACATTTATCAACAAAGCCCTTAGAATAGACTGTGTGAAGGGGAAAAGAGCAGAATATGGGACCTTTAAACATTGTCTGTTGCAATCACTGTATTTCTGTTTTTTCTATTCTATTATTATTATTGTTACTTATATTTGCGTGTCTGTACTGTCGGGGTTGTTTAAAAATAAAAAAAAGTTCAACTGTAATTGTGTACAATATGTAACTTGCAATTTGATAATCATGAATAAAATTATGAAAAAAAAAAGAAAAAACAATTGGGCAAAAGTTGAGATATGTGGTGTTTGAGTGTTGCACGATGAGTCTGACGAAGGTTCCTACTTTACCAACACATCACGAGGTGGATCTGAGCGTCATGAGTGAAAGAATGAAACTAAACCCAGCTCCAGATGTGTTTCTTGAAGTAGATACTACATTGGTTTGGTGTTCTTACATGTACACTGAGCTGGCGGCTGTTTGATCCCCGATGCTCCTGGAACCAAGACACCAGCTCCTCTTTAGTCATCTGCTTCAAGGCCGTGATCTAAGACGCAAACACGAAGAGAATAAATCAATGATCGTACCAGGCCCCCATTGACAAAAGTGCACAGTAGAAATATAGTCCAGGAGTTAAAAGTACAGATTGAGTATGGTCATTTAATGAACACCTCAATAGCAAACAGTAAAAAATACCTTAAGGAAATATTGTTAAATAAGTATCAACTGTGATTATTAAAATGGCTGTGTATAATCCAAATAGTAATCAGAGCTCTATATACAACATATTGGAGGCCGACTTCAATACAAAATAATATTAAATAATAATAATAATAAAATGTCCATTTTCATTGTAAAAATGTTTAGTTTTGTTTTGTGGTTGTGAGGGCTGTTTTCTGTTTATCGTGTGATTTTCATTTGTAAATCATCTGACCAGACAGCTTTTAATTTGAGCTCGTTAAAATAATCAATTAAAGGGGTGCGGCTTTAAAGGGCCCATGACAGGTTGGACGACTCCTTTAACCAAAATGTAGTTCAGATAAACATATTTCAAAATTAGCTAAAATTCTTTACAAATTTTACACAGTTTTCGCAATTTTTAGCTTTTTAATAGAATAGAAGCTACAGTAGTGGCTGTGGTTGCGTAGTTGCGGCTCAGTATTGATCCATATATAAAGCGCACCGGATTATAAGGCGCACTGTCAGTTTTTTGAGAAAATTGAAAGCTTTTAGGTGCGCCTTATAGTGCGGAAAATACGGTATTAATTATGTATTATTAATGTATCAAGCCTTTTCTTTAGCTTAGATATCGAATTTAACATTTTAGTGCAAACTTTACAGATTTAACTTTCACATCATCCCGTTCATTCCTCCAGACCGGCTCACCTCTCTGTGGAGGCGGTCAAAGACGTACTGCTGCGTCAGGACTTCGGCCCAGTTGCGGTCCACCTCCTCCCCCAGGTGAGTGTCCTCGCACTCCTTCAGCTTCACCAGAGCTGTCACCTGCAAACACAACCCGACACAACTCACTCACACTGACAAGGGACCGCCGAGGAGAGGAGCCGCTGGACTTTCTGCAAACTTTCTTTCCATTTTCTGTAAAAAGAAACCGACCTGAGTGTTGAAAGCCTCCTCGGTCAGCGCGTCGAGCTTCTCCCCGAAAGAAGCCAAGAACTCCTCAATCTTTAACTCCACCAACTCCGAGCTGGAAAAGTGGAGATGTTTTCGATTCCTTTAGTCAAATAACTTTCATAGATTCGCTGCCCTGATTGCGATGTACAAACTCACTTGAACTTGGTAGCCTGCGTCTCCACGGTAACAGAGAAACCCAGGACGCCCGAGGTGTTCCTGCACGTGGGGTAGACGTGATACCTGCACGAGAGCGGGAGGATACGAGTCAATAAAGCCGAGCCGACACTATCTCTATCGTCTTTCAATAACAGGTGAGGCGCAGCGGGCATTAAAGCTGTATTCTGGGTTTTATGTTGAAGGGAAGACATGTGTGTGCGCCGCTGTGGGACGACTGGACAAGTGAGATATGCCAAACACAGCCGTGGGCAGGAGGTGATTTCAAAATGCCAAGCGCTTATTAAAACGGCCGGTGGCGATTCGACTGTTTTTTTTCCTCCTGTTTTTCATTGATGTCGAGTGAAGTTAAGGCAAGGTCTGAGAAGGACATGAAGAAGAACACATTTCATGCAGTCCGGCTCATCTAACGAGAGGAGAACAAATATTAACCTTTAAACATGCTCTTTAGTGCCTCTGCTTTGGCGTCCTATATTTTAGGACTAGAAGTAGAAACGTGTTTAAAGTGCGTATGACGGGTTTCTATGATTTTCTAATTTTGACTTTCTTTAGTGCATTAATACTTGTTGTAAATAGAAATTATAGTTTTACACCAATCAGGTCACTGTTTGTGGAAAAAAGTTGAAAAACCTGTTGACAATTACAGGAAGTAAACAAACTGATGACATCACACTGGGGAGACAAAGGTTATGCATCATTTACACAAAATAAACTACTTTTTTGACC
The DNA here is from genome assembly GCA_019453435.1 of Rhinogobius similis. Classification (NCBI taxonomy): domain Eukaryota; kingdom Metazoa; phylum Chordata; class Actinopteri; order Gobiiformes; family Gobiidae; genus Rhinogobius; species Rhinogobius similis. Next base: position 5,327,379 of record CM033620.1, on the reverse strand, counting down.
CTTTAAACATTAATTCAACAAAATAAAGGTGTTCACATTTATTTTTATTTGTCAAATCAAAATAATGTGACATTAGATGAGTTTTGGCCCAGTGTACAGTGTTGTTGCTATGGTAATTTCCTAGCGTGATGTCATCATTTACAACCAGGAAGTAAAATTAAAAAGCTAAAAATTGCGAAAACGTTGTAAAATTTGTAAAGAATTTTAGCAAATTTTGAAATATGTTTATCTGAACTACATTTTGGTTAAATGAGTAGCCCGACCTGTCATGGGCCCTTTAAAGCCCTATCTGGACTCTGGACCTTATGTGATGATAAATGACTTTATTACATCTGAGTGTCATGAGACGCATCTGCACGGGATAAGGAAGGAAAGCCTGATTTTTACAGAAAATGACAGACTTCTGTAGGTGGAGACTCCCTTTCTCTTTCATAAAGCCTCATTTGTGTCTATAATAGGCCTATAATAATGCGTAGGAACTTGAAACTGTCAAACACCAAACGTCTTGTGCGTGGACGCACTGTGGTCCCGCCCACTTCCCACAGCGCATTCATTCATTCAGCGTTTGCCGTGTTCTACTGACGGGGTTTAAAGCCCTGTCCTGTGACACATCCACCTGAGCTCTGGTCCAGCATCTCCACCTGCTCTGGTCATCACGCACAATGGAAACTCAGCGTGTGCATTCAGTGTTTTGTAACGGAATACATTTTCAAAGTATTCTTCCCATCACTGTAAATAAATACCACCAAATTAATATCTATTGCACTACTCATACGTATATAGTGTTAGTCTATCTTAGTCTATTTTATTCTTAATTTTATGCTGCCTTTTTATATATTTTTTATATTTTATTCATGGCTTTATGTTGCACCTACGCCGAAGCAAGTTCCTACGTTTGTGAATTTCACTGACAACGGCAATAAACCGTTTTCTGATTCTGATTCTGATTCTGATATGCGCTTCCGCCAAATCCAGGCCAAATAACATCTATATTACAGAGATGCCTGTTCACACGGGACTGCTGTTATCTATGAACCCCAGTGTTTGACCAAATACAGTCGTAGTAAAACATTTGTGTGGGAATCATTACATTAAAAATCACAGACATGTCTGATCTGCTCGGGATTGACATTCCATTCTACCTCTGCGTGAGGTCCAGAGGTGAAACTTATCCCGTCTGGATAGGGCTCAATATGAAGTAAAGTGGGCTTTTCGTACTCAGGTGATTCCCACGTCAGGAATTGAGTTTGAGTTCCATCTACTGGCTGCAGAGGGAATTACAAAGGGGAGGAACACACTTAGCTCGCCCCGACATGCCAATGCAGGTGATTTGAACGTGATTTGGGGCAGAAATTAGTCTGGCAATAATTTATGGATTTAAGGACAGCGCAGACGATCTCGGAACTCTACCTTTGACGTCATAAATCTGTGGAATCTGAGTGTTTTGTGAGGTTCAGAGGGAGAGGACTAACTTAACAGGATTAATCAAACATGTGTGAATGAAGCTAAATACAACTCCAGGTCTGCTTTTCATGAGGGAACAATGGTTAAAAGCTCAAAAAAGTCAATTTTGCATAATATGCGTCCTTTAATATAATCCGTCTAACAATAATGATTCTTTACACGTTAACAGCTTCTGCATAACAACGCGGTAAGTGTTCACCCACAACAAAACGTTAATCAGCCAGTTTTTAATTGCTACATGCGTCATGTTGTTGTGTCCCTGAACAATACACTACGACTACGCTGTCCACAATAGTTACAGTAATTATAGTGTACTGTATGACCTGCATATATTACATTCAGTAAAACAACATACATGTCTGGATTAGATGTTTTTATGTGTGCTACTGTACGTGTTATACTGTCTGTTCATCTTATTCCTGAAGTTGCCGTACGCGCCGCCGTCTTGTTTCTGTTGTATTAGTTCACACGGAGCAGACGAGCTCAACAGAAAATAAGTTCTACTCGACTAAAAAGCCGTTTTCAGACTGACCAGGAAATCGTTGCGTTGTTGACTTGTTGTTGCTCGTGTTCATTAAACATTTTACACAAATCAATCTACTTTATGTAACATTTTAGCGTCAGACTTTTCCCTCGTTCGTCATTAGCTTTAACGGAGTTCTCGTCAAACGTCATACTGCAATATTGTGAACCTTTTGAACCCACAGAGCTGTATCTGAGAAAGACCTTTCAAGTTGTAACCCATATAAAGACCAATATCTGGTCAAGATATTGTTAACAGCTGCAAGGAAGGCCATTACGAGAGCAGGAAATATTCCTCATGGAGAAAATGACCTTCACCCTTAGACTCAAAGAAGACAAATTCAGGGACAAATGCGACAAATGGATAACATACAAAAACTCACTGGACAGCACATCGTCAGCACCAACATGAAGCAATACTTGATGGTTGCTGTTTTATTTTGTTTTTGTGGTATTTATTTCTGTTTGACATTTACATTATATATGTTTTGTAAAAAAGAAAAGACTAAAGCCTTACCCTAGAGTTTCTTTGGTCCTGAGGAAGTCAAAACAAGGCTCCTCCATGTGCATCTGAAACAATCAGTTATAGAGGATTTGATTATTATGAACTTAATTTAATAAAGTTGTTTGAATTAGCGCCGCACAATTACTCAAATATTAACCGTGACCGAGATTCAGTCATTTCTAATTGTCAGTAAAACATGTGGTTTGGCACAGACTTCAGACTTTGAAGGAAGAAATTTGAGTATTTTTCATTTGAATTGGCGCTGAAATTATTTATTATTAAGACAACATGAATCAAAAATTTAGATAGATTAATACGAGAGGAAAAAGCCATAACCCTTTAGTATAGACCTTTACAAATGAATATTATCCTTGTTAGTTTTTCATGTAATATTATTGCTCATGGACGTGTTTAAAAATGCCAAATGAATCTACCACTTACCACCAGCAGCTCCATCAGAGTGTGCTCCCTCAAAGCCTTCGGACCAGACTGAAAAAACCCACAGCAAAACTTTATTATTTAAAACACAATTCTTCATTGCATTTATACGGCAACGTACTGCATTAATTTGAATAATAAAAGTTTCTGTTTTAACGAGAAAAGTTTCTGTTTTAATGACAATAGTTTCTGTTTTAACGAGAAAAGTTTCTGTTTTAACGAGAAAAGTTTCTGTTTTAACGAGAAAAGTTTCTGTTTTAATGACAATAGTTTCTGTTTTAACGAGAAAAGTTTCTGTTTTTATGAGAAAAATAAATCCTGTTTTAACGAGAAAAGTAAGTGTTTTATGAGCAAAATACGGTGTTTCACGGGCTGTAAGTTTAGGCGGAGCTGGCTAGATGTTACTACTGAGGCACAAATGTACGATTTAGCCAGTTTGATACGCTTTTATTTTGATTTAGGCTCACGACATTGGGAGATTTTGGTGTCACTGAGCAGTCTTGACGGTATTAGTCATCAGCATGTCAACCGTTTATGCAGATTCCATATGGTTTAAGCTTGTCATATGAATCTATGTGCCATAAGAAGATATAGACGGCGATTTCTGCGTCATTTGAACTCCATTGGGGTCCAAAATCTTCAGGAGGTTTCTGATTGTCTCCTGAGTCACCACTAACCGGCTTGAATACACTTTAAATGCACGTCTTGTATCCATGAAGCAAACCATATTGGTTTAACTGATCCTGGAGAAATATCGCAACGTCCTACAGGTCTGACTTGTTACTGCGTCTGAACAGGCGCAGATCCTTCAGATGTCGTCGCAAAGTTGACGCTGATGACAAAACCGTCCAGACTGCTCAGTGACACCAAAATCTCCCAATGTCGTGAGCCTAAATCAAAATAAAAGTGTATCAAACTGGCTAAATCGTACATTTGCGCCTCGGTAGTAGCATCTAGCCAGCTCCGCCTAAACTTACAGCCCTGAGGAAACACCGTATTTTGCTCATAAAACACTTACTTTTCTCGTTAAAACAGGATTTATCTTTCTCATAAAAACAGAAACTTTTCTTGTTAAAACAGAAACTTTTATTATTCAAATGAATGCAATACGTTTCCGTACATTTACAACAACAAACACTGCATTTTCGCACCTGGTAATAGACCGTGACCTCTGAATTGGCGTCTCCCTTGTTGAGAGACTTCACTTTACAAATGTGGTGCTTCTGAGGCAGCTCCACCACTCGGAACATCACCGGCACCTCCGCTGGCAGCTTGGAGAACTGCAGCTTGCTACGGGAACGTCGGAGCGGTTTAAAAAGACAGAGCGGCGGGTCAAGCGTGACGACATCGAAAGGAGATGAATTATAGCGGAAGAAAAACATCTGACACTTACTCTGTGACGTACTGCAAGAACTCTGCTGATTCCTGTGAGAAGAGACAATCAGATTTAAGGAAGAGAAGAGAAAACAAATTAGATCATTATTGCCAGAAAATGCTGCTAAAATGTTTCTTCACTCTTCACTCAAATTTGTGTTACGTTTATTGCAAGAAAAAAAAAAGATTATTCACAATTGCTCAGTATTCAGTGACCAGACAACAGTTAAATGTTTATATTTTGAGAGAGAAAAGAGCATTTCTCTGGTGTAGTGGTCAAACACTGCCAGCTCAGCTCTTGTTGTCTCCGCCTACACCGTCAGAGGTACTTTTTTTTTTTAATTTAACCTTTATTTAACCAGGAAAGTCCCATTGAGATTAAAAACCTCTTTTACAAGGGAGTCCTGGCCAAGAGGCAGCAAAAAGTTCCAGACATAGACAACAAATAAAATGACAATTAAACGAGTTGACCTCAAGTGCTCTCAGTCTGGCTTTAAAATCATTTAAAGAGATAAGTTCAGGAGCTTCCAGCTTTTTTGCAGTGTGTTCCATGATGTGGGAGCAGCATGAGTTCTGTGCGACATATGGAACACAGAGCAACAGCAAAGATTACTTTGATTTACTAACGAGGACAAGCACACTTGTCCTCGTTAGTAAATCACCGATGTAGGAGGGAAGCAGACCAAGCATGGCCTTAGAAATAAAAGTGTACAATGTCCCGCCTCCTGTGGACGAGGAGGACCAACCAACACAGAGGACAGTTCACAGTGATGCGTTAACGCTCTACAGTCGGAGATAAACCTCAGAGCAGCAGATACACAATGTCCAAACTGTAAAGAGCTGAAGCGTTCATGTACAAAAGGTCCCCGTCGTCTAAAACAGAGAAAAATGTTGCTGTCACAAGCCGTTTTTTTACGTCAAAAGAGAAACAACGCTTATTTCTGAAAAGAAAACCCAATTTCAGTTTTAGTTTCTTCACAACATTTTTGATGTGGGGCTTGAATGTCAAAAAATCATCAAGTAAGACCCTAAGATACTTGTACTTGCTCTATAGCGTCTCAGTGAAGAGTGAGGATCTTAGGGAGATCGACCTGCACCTTTTTGGTTTTAGAAAAGAACATGAATTTGGTCTTTTCAGCGTTTAGGACAAGTTTCAGCTGCAGAAGTGTGAGCTGCACATTATCAAAAGCTTTCTGCAAAGATTCAACTGCTTTTGCTGGAGTAGGTCCAAAGCAATAGATAATTGTGTCGTCAGCATAAAGATGAATATTAGCATCTGGGAGATTTTGTCCTAGTTCATTAATATACAAAATGAAAACACACACATGACGCCCTTCAGACTGGACGGGACTAGACCGGAATGCAGACAATCGCAATGTCTTAGAGTTCATATCTCCCGGTCCTGTTCTGATAGAAAAAACTTCTTCTGCGTCAGAACTCAAGCCTCATGCCCCCTCTTTCAACTTTCATTTATTCTACAACAATTTTCTTTCCCTCTTTCAAGTTTGTGACCTGCTTCAAACTTTCTGACAAAATAAAGTTAGAGCGACAAAAACAGCCAGATAAAAAAAGTGCTTTACATTTAGATTGAGCGCGGCTTTCGGATGGAAGTCGAAACGTCTTGATTTACAAAACAGTGTCCGGACGACTACCTTTTCTACAATGGATCACTCCTGGACGAATGAGGGATTACACCAACTTTACATTTAGACTTACAATTGTCTCGATGATTATTTTTTAGTCCTTGCGATCGTTCTGTGACCAAAATAATCACCATTATCGAATAACCAAATAATCTTGACATCCATAACTTAGACCTCTGCAAACATGTTCTGAAATTGATTGGATTCTCTTATTAGTTTAGCAGTTCAGATTTCAATATTTTCTCAAATATTAATGCTCCTGGAGTTGTTTACAATGAATTGATTTGATTCTGCTTTTTTTTTTTAAACATATTGCAAATCTAAACACAATTGCATGTCGATGTGATCCCTCATTGGTCCAGGTGTGGTCCATCGTAGAAAGGGTTTCAGGGGTCGTCATCCGGACGCTGTTTGAAGATCGAGACGTTTCGACTTTTATCCAAAAGTCATTGTCAATCTGAGAGCTGGTCTGGGAGACAAGAGGCCGACAGAGAAACAGAACAATGTAGTTTATTGGACAGAGTGCAGTGAGGACAGTTGTAAAGAACGTTACATAGTGAGACCAAACAGCCACTGCACAAAAGGCTGTACCAACACAGAAGATCTACCTCTATGGGACCACAAAGTGCAGTCCATCTGCACCTAAAAGCTACAAACCACTCGTTTGAGGACAGTGAGGTGAAGATATTGAGCAGAAGAAGAACTGGTTTGAAAGAGGAGTAAAGGAGGCTATTTTTGTCAAAAGAGAGAATCCGTGTCTAAACAGGAATGGGGGCTTAAGATTTCGGCCGGGTCGGGCTTGAATTTTTGAGGCAATGACGCCTTCAAAGCTGCTTCGCCTCTTAGAGACCAAGCACCCTGGATTAAAAGACAAGCCCCTGGACTATTTTGAAAGAAAAAAAACAGGTACAGAGTGGATTCACGTTTATGATAAACACCCCCTCCTCTACTGGGCCGAAGTAAAATTGTCAAGTGTTGACCGGTCCGCGGTGATAAAAAGGTTGGGGACCTCTGCTTTACATCTTCCAATCTCACTCTAGTTTTTGATAACTTTTATATTTGTGTAAGTTTCATTAAATCTGTTAAACTACTGCAGCAGAAACCCAAAGCGCAGCAGTACTTTTCCCACGCGCAGTGTAACCGTGACAACAGTAAGGTCCACTCACGGCGCTGGTGAAGTTGCCCTGCACCAGTCCCTCGACGTACAGCTCCGACTTGAAACCGCGGCTGAACTCCACGAGGTCGTCCACGGTGAGGCTGGCCGTCAGCGCCTGGTACTTCTCCACCATGGACCAGCGCGAGTGCTCCAGGATCAGCAGTCGCACATCCCTGAGGCCAGGACAAGACACAGAGGGCGACTGGTGACTGTGACGTATGACTCCAACAAGAAGAAGAAGAAGCTGCACGGTTAGGGCAGGCCTGTTATGATCACAAAACTTCAAGTGAAGAAGAAGAAGAAGAAGGAGAAGAAGAAGAAGAAGAAGAAGAAGAAGAAGAAGGAGAAGAAGGAGAAGGAGAAGGAGAAGGAGAAGGAGAAGGAGAAGGAGAAGGAGGAGAAGGAGAAGGAGAAGGAGAAGGAGAAGGAGAAGGAGAAGGAGAAGAAGAAGAAGAAGAAGAAGAAGAAGAAGGAGAAGGAGAAGGAGAAGAAGAAGAAGAAGAAGAAGGAGAAGGAGAAGAAGAAGAAGCTGCACGGTTAGGGCAGGCCTGTTATGATCACAAAACTTCAAGTGAAGAAGAAGAAGAAGAAGGAGAAGGAGAAGGATAAGAAGAAGAAGAAGGAGAAGGAGAAGGAGGAGAAGAAGAAGAAGGAGGAGAAGAAGAAGAAGAAGAAGAAGAAGGAGAAGGAGAAGGAGAAGGAGAAGGAGCTGCATGATTAGGGCTGACACAATGATGACCAGATCCAGGCCTGTTATGATCACAAAACTTCAAGTGAAGAAGAAGAAGAAGAAGGAGAAGGAGAAGGAGAAGAAGAAGAAGAAGAAGAAGAAGAAGAAGAAGAAGAAGAAGAAGAAGAAGAAGAAGAAGAAGAAGAAGAAGAAGAAGAAGAAGAAGAAGAAGAAGAAGAAGAAGAAGAAGAAGAAGAAGAAGAAGAAGAAGAAGAAGAAGAAGAAGAAGAAGAAGAAGAAGAAGAAGAAGAAGCATGATTAGGGCTGACACAATGATGACCAGATCCAGGCCTGTTATGATCACAAAACTTCAAGTGAAGAAGAAGAAGAAGGAGAAGGAGAAGAAGAAGGAGAAGAAGAAGAAGAAGCTGCACGATTAGAGCTGACACAGTGACGACCATATCCAGGCCTGTTATGATCACAAAACTTCAAGTGAAGAAGAAGAAGAAGAAGAAGAAGAAGAAGGAGAAGGAGGAGAAGGTGAAGAAGAAGCAGCTGCACGATTAGGGCTGACACAATGATGACCAGATCCAGGCCTGTTATGATCACAAAACTTCAAGTGAAGAAGAAGAAGAAGGAGAAGGAGGAGAAGGAGAAGAAGAAGAAGGAGAAGGAGGAGAAGGAGAAGGAGAAGAAGGAGAAGAAGAAGAAGAAGAAGAAGAAGAAGGTGCACGATTAGGGCTGACACAATGATGACCAGATCCAGGCCTGTTATGATCACAAAACTTCAAGTGAAGAAGAACAAGAAGAACTTTTATTTATAGAGCGTTTTCCCACCTAATAGGCACCCAAAGTGCTATGTCAAAATATCACAATAAATGATAATATTCAAACTACTTTATGGCTCTGACAATGTAACTTTAAAGCTGCAGAGACTTAAATGTAAAATATCTTTGAAAAACATGATCTATTATTATATATTTTCTACAAGTTCAAAGCCGAATGAGACGCTTTAGTCATTAGTTCGTAAGGAAATTCTCCTCTATTGCAAAGAAAATGTACACACAAAGTCCAAAATCAACGCATCTTTTTGATATATTATAGCTGATATGCATAAAAACGTATTTTCTGTGGCAATTTATCGCACTTCAAAATATGTTATTGTGACAGCTCTATCCCTTATTCAAGTAAAAGTTCAAAATTAACTTTTTAAATTTAACCATATTTAAAAAAACATCACAAGTAATCGGAAAAATAAATAAAATAAAATTCATTTTCACCAACTAAAATGTACAAGAGTGATGTTAATAATGTGTTGTTAAGAAAACGTGCCCCGTGTGCAAATAACACCATTTTGGGGTCATCTTTAGAGAAGAGAAGAGAAGGAGAAGAGAAGGAGAAGAGAAGAGAAGAAGAAGAGAAGAAGAAGAGAAGAAGAAGGGAAGAGAAGAGAAGAGAAGAGAAGAGAAGAAGAGGAGAGAAGAAGAGGAGAGAAGAAGAGAAGAAGAAGAGAAGAAGAAAAGAAGAAGAGAAGAGAAGAGAAGAAGAAGGGAAGAGAAGGGAAGGGAAGAAGAGGAGAGAAGAAGAGGAGAGAAGAAGAGAAGAAGAAGAGAAGAAGAAGGAGAAGGGAAGAGAAGAGAAGAAGAGGAGAGAAGAAGAGAAGAAGAAGAGAAGAAGAAGAGAAGAAGAAGGAGAAGGGAAGGGAAGAGAAGAGAAGAGAAGAGAAGAGAAGAGAAGAAGAAGAGAAGAAGAAGGAGAAGGGAAGAGAAGAGAAGAAGAGGAGAGAAGAAGAGAAGAAGAAGAGAAGGAGAAGGAGAAGTGATAATGATAGAAGGCTGAATGGGAAGGGAAGGAAGGGAAGGGAAATATAAATTATAGAGATAGAGGATAGAAGAGAGAGAAGAGAAGAGAAGAGAAGAGAAGAGGAAGAGAATATAGCCACACATACTAAATGAAGGGAAATAAGGAGAAGAGAAGAATGAGGAGAAATTTATTATGCTGAAGAAGAGAAGAAGAAGAAGAAGAAGGGAAGAAGAAGAGAAGAGAGAAGGCAGAAGAGAATATAAGAGAAGAAGAAGAAGAGTAAAGAAGGCTGTGAAGATATAAGAAGAATAACATAGCTAAATAGAATGAAGAAGAGAAGAGAAGAAGAATATAAATATAATAGAGAAGAAGATATAGGAAGAGAGAAGAGAAGAGAAGAGAAGAGAAGAGAAGAAGAAGAGAAGAAGAAGAGAAGAAGAAGAGAAGAAGAAGGAGAAGGGAAGAGAAGAGAAGAGAAGAGAAGAAGAGGAGAGAAGAAGAGAAGAAGAAGAGAAGAAGAAGAGAAGAAGAAGAGAAGAGAAGAGAAGAGAAGAGAAGAAGAAGGAGAAGGGAAGAGAAGAGAAGAGAAGAAGAGGAGAGAAGAAGAAGAGAAGAAGAAGAGAAGAAGAAGGAGAAGGGAAGAGAAGAGAAGAGAAGAGAAGCGGCACAACAAAGAGAAGAGAGAGAAGGGCTGTAAGAGAGAGCTAGAAGAGAAGAAGAAGAGAAGAGCATGAAGGCTATAGAAGTGGCAAGAGAATAAAGAGAAGAGAAGAGAATATATAAAGAGAAGAGAAGATATGACAAATATAGAGATAGTGTTATATAAATGTGTTTATAGGAGTAATATATGGTAGATAAATATATAGATATATATATAGAAGATAAATATATATAAAGAATAAATATTAAAATAATAAATATAAACAAATATAAAATAAGAATGAGAATGCAGAATAGATAATATAGAATATATGAGGAGAGATAGAAGATAAGAAGAGGAGACAACAAGAAGAGAAGATATATAAGAAGATATAATATAATATATATAGAATAGAAGAAATATAAATAAAAGAATGAATGAATAAATGAGAAGGAATACAAGAAGAAGAAGGAGAAGGGAAGAGAAGAGAAGAGAAGAGAAGAAGAAGAAGAAGGAGAAAAGAAGAGAAGGAGAGAAGAGAACAGAAGAGAAGATATGAAGAGAAGAAGGAGATGATATAGAGAAGAGAGAAGAGAAGAGAAGAGAAAGAGAAGAGAAGAGAAGAAGAGAAGAAGATAGAAGAGAAGAATATAGGGAAGGAGAGAATGTAGAGAGGGAAGAGAGCAGATAAGAGAACATAGAGAAGTAAGAAGAGAGACACAGAAGAGATATAAATATAAGAAGAAGAAGGAGAAGGGAAGATATATATATAAGAAACTTATAATATTAATATAAGAGAAGAGAAGAATATATGAAGAAGAAGAGAAAGAAGAAGAGAAGAAGAAGAGAAGGGATAGGCAAGAAGAGAAGAGAAGAGAAGAAGAATATAGGAAGAAGAAGGAGAGGAAGAAGAAGGAGAGGAGAAGGGAAGGGAGGAGAAGAGAAGAGAAGAAGAGAAGGAGAAGAGGAGAGAAGAGAAGAAGAGAAAGATATTAGAAGAGAAGAGAGAAGTCAGCAGGAGCAGAGGAGAGGAGAATGAGAAGAGGGAAGAGGAAGAAGAGAAGAGAAGAAGAGCAGAGGCAGAGGAGAAGAGGCAAGAAATAGGGAAGAAATAGAGAATAAAGAAAGAAGAGAGGGAAGGGAAGGGAAGAAGCTAGACAAGAAGAGAAGAGAAGAAGGAAGAAGAATATAAAATATAATATAAGAATGTTAAATATATTGTACAATATAATGTAATAATGAAGAAGAAGAGGAGAGAAGAAGAGAAGAAGAGAAGAAGAGAAGAAGAAGAGAAGAAGAAGAGAAGAAGAAGGAGAAGAATGAAGGGAGAATGAATGAAGGGGAGAAGGGAAGAGGAAGAGAAGAGGAGAGATAGAAGAGAGGAGAAGAAGAAGGAAACAATATATAGAGAAGAGAAGAGAAGATGAAGAAGACATATGGGGCTAATAAATGAAGGGAAGGAAGGGAAGAGAAGAGAAGACATATATAAATAATAGAAATATATAAATATAAGTATAGCCAGCCATATAAGACAAGACAGAAAGATGAAGGGAAGGAGCACATTAGAGGTTGCACATACAGCACATGTTATGTTACACAACATAAATATAAGATAAAGAGAAATGAAGACAGTGAGAGAAGTAAAGGAGAACACACAAATATATTATAAATAAATGAGAAACATTAAGAGAACAGCTAAGATAAGAGGAACACATGAATAATATAAAACAGAATAGAGAAGGGAAGAGAAGAAGAATATAAATATAATGATATATATGAAATTACAAATAGAAGACATAGATAAAACAAAACATATATAAAATAAATATACATGTTAAAGAGAAGACATAAACAGCCAGCTGTAAAATAAAACATGTTGCTCAAAGACATAAAACAAAGTTATAAATAAATAAGAGAAATATAAAATATAACAGTTGAGAACATAAAATAATATAACATAAAACAGCTAGATATAAATATGTACATATGGAAATATTTAAACATACATAAACAGAGTACCTAATATACTTTAAAGTATAAAACATAAGTATAGAATGTAACATAGAATATAAACAATATAACAAATAAATATAAATAGGCTGCAAGGAAGGGCCATATGTCACCATAAAGTTTTAGAAATACTAAAATGAAAATATAACATAAAATATAACAAAGAGGAATATAGTCAACTAATATTACATAAAGATGCAGAACACAAACATGGTGAACATATAACATAAACAAACAGGACATAAACAACATTATTATTAGAATACACAATACAAATATACTATTAAATGTGATAATTATACATAAATAGTAAACATTATTACATAAACATATTATTACAGCCCAATATATTTACAAAACATAAGAATATATTTATTTACATTACAAACATAATCTACATAAACAAACATATAACACAATTTATTATTTATAAACAAACATAAACATTATTTACACTAAACTGCTCATTTATTAAACATAATACACAAAAGAAGAGAGGATTTACAAAAGCCCAAACAACATTAATTACATGTCTTAAACACATTAAACATAAACATTATTATTTACATTAAATATATTCCACAAACACAAACATTATTACTATTACTTATTATTATCTCAATCATTTTTACAAGTCACTATGTCATTAGACAATTATGTTACTGCTGATGAATAAACATTATTAAATGACATATACATAACATATTAATATTTATTTACAAACATTTATTATTTATTGCTTATGCATTTATGTTCCATTTACAACATGTCATTTGAATATTTATTAATGATGTTATTTTTAATAAATTTATTTATTTTTTATTTATTACTATATAATATGTTGATTTATTTATTTATTTATAACAAACATACGCTACCTGATGTAATACACAACATAAAACATGGCTGGCATAAAATATTATTTGGCACATACACATGTTATGGGCTACATGCACATGTTATTTATTATTTATGGCTATGAGCATACAATGATATGCAGACATTTATTAATAAAATGATAAATCATGTACTAAGATGCGATAAAGGATATGCACTGGCCAGAGGAGCTAAACATACACAAGGAGAAGAGGAGAGAAGAGGAGGAGAGAAGCGAAGAAGAGGAGAAGAGGAGAGAAGAAGAGAGAGAAGAGAAGAGGAGAGGAGAAGAGGAGGAGAGAAGAGAAGGAGAGGAGGAGAAGGAGAGGAGAAGGGGGAGTGAGAAGAGAAGAGGAACAGTGAGAGTTTATTAAGAGGGAGAGAGAGAAGAGAAGAGGAGAGGAGAGGAGAGAAGAGAAGGAGAAGAGGAGAGGAGAGGAGAGGAGAGAAGAGAAGGAGAGGAGAAGAGAAGAGAAGGAGGAGGAGAGAAAAGGAGGGGAGGGGAGGAGAGGAGGAGGAGGGGAGGGGAGGAGGAGGGGAGGAGAGGAGAAGAGAAGAGGAGGGGAGGAGAGGAGAAAAGGAGAGGAGAGGAGGGGAGGAGAGGAGGAGAGAAGAAGAGAAGAGGAGGAGAGGAGAGGAGAAGAGGAGAGATCCTTTATTTGTCCCACTGTGGGCAAATTTTATCAAAAACTGCTTTTACCTGTGGCCCATCGAGGCAACTGTTGTTGTGATTTTGGGAATTATAAAAATAAATGGATTTGATTCCACTGTTACAACACACAGTTTAGAACAGGAATGAATGAAACAGGTGCATGCAATAAAAATAGGATAAATAATAACTAAACATGGTAATAAAAATGCAATATAAAGTATAAAGTATATAAAGCATCCACCACCAGGAGGCACTGCGCGCACACGCCAGCGCTCCCACACCAGCCCGGGAGCAGAAGCGGAGCTCGCATCACTCACTTGCCAAGTTTCTCAGGTTTAATGAGGATGTTGAAGTAGGTTTTCTTGAGCTGCTCGGAGAACATGGTGAAGACGCCGGGGGAGGCCGAGAAACCCGCCAGGTGGTCAATGATCAGACGGAACAGCAACTAGAGGCGAGCCAGAAGAAAAGCAGAAAACAAGGAGACGCTTTGTCACGGCCGGTGGTTAAAAAGAACGCAGCCAACGAGCACCGGCAACTTCTGTTCTATTGTTGTTAGAGGAGCTCTGAAGCCGAGGAGCAAACTGGACGTGGGCTTTTTGCAGTGATGTAATGTTGTGCAGGTTTATGAGGTGCAAATTTGTCCTGCTGTTTTGCTAAATTTCACTTTCTTTTACGACAAAATTGAATCTAGAAGTAGTTTTTCCATTGTAGCTGAGGGTGATATTGACAAAAATGTATATCTTGCTGTATTTGTGGAGTGTCCCGATTAGAGCTGCACGATTTGGGAAAATAACTAATTGAGAGGTTTTTTTTTATGTGATTTATGTTATAATAATGGGATTTCGGCCAAAGTTCACATTTTAAATATAACAAGGAGAATTGGCAAAAAGGCTGAAATAGGACCGGACAAACGAATAAAATAATTAGCGTTTTTGTTATTTTTAGCCCAGTTTTTCTCATTTTTAGTCCTTTTTTGTCACTTTGTTCTGTTTTCTCAATTGTAGTTGTGTTTTTGCTGTATTAGTCATACTTTTGTCAGTTCAGTTTTTGTCATTTTTAGTCCTGTTTCTGTTATTTTGACACATTTTTATGACTTGTAAGTGCGTGTTTGTCTTTTTAGTCATATTTTAGTCACGTTTGTGTCATTTTAGTCACGTTTGTGTCATTTAAGTCATGTTTTTGTCCATTTAAATCATGTTTTTGACACTTTTAGACACATTTTTGTCACTTTCAGTCACTTTTTAGTTGCATTTTTGTTGCTTATTTCAGACCATGTTTTAACAAATCTAAACTACAGGGTTAGCTGTTGTTATGCCAAATAAAACTAGATATTTTGTTATTTAAGGAGAAAATAATTGCACTTCAAAAATGGTATTGGCATTTGCAGATTTTGAGTAATTGTTCAGCCCTAATCCCGATAATATTCAGATGATATTATGTCAATCCAACAGAAGTGTGTTAAACAATGTCTATTATTTGAAGTTTAATTATCAAACAAGTGTGAAATATTTGTAAAATGAATCACAAAAGCACAGAAATAATCACCTCATACCCTTTTTGTAGCATTTTCCTTAAATGATATTCTTCAAAATGACATCCACAGGATTCTCTAAAACTTGATATCTTGCCCACCTCCACTTTTTTTATTTTTATTTATTAATTTATTTGAACAGGACCACGTACAATGACATTAAGATGATTGCACCAGATTATAGCTGTGCAGCTCATTTCCATCTGCAGTCCTGGATCAGGGACGGGGGGAGTACAACGTGCATTATTTACAGAGCTACAGTTTTCATACAGTCTCTGACACTCGATCATTCACTCACACTTCATCTTCATCAATATTATCTTCGCTCTGAAGTTCATTGCAGATACCAGCACCTTAGAGTTAAAGTGCGTGTGACAGGTTTTTATGATTTTCTAATTTTGACTTTGTTCAGTGTATTAATTCCTCTTGTAAATATAAATTATAGTTTTGCACCAATTAGGCAACTCTTTGTGGAGAAACTTTGAAAAACATGTTGTAAATGACGGGAAGTAAAACAAACTGATGACATCACACTGGGGAGACAAAGGTTATGCATAATTTACACAAAAGAAACTACTTTTTTGACCCTTTTTTGACATTAATTCAATAAAATAAATGCAATAATGTATTTTTCTTTGTCAAATAAACAAAATCTGTGACATTACATGAGTTTTGGCCACTGTACAGTGTGGTTGCTATGGTAATTTCCTAGTGTGATGTCATCATTTACAACCAGGAAGTATAATTAAAAACCTACAAAAACAGCTAAACCGGCGTAAAATTTGTAAAGATCTGAGCAGAATTTGAATTATATTTATTTTAACTGCATTTTAGTGAAATGAGTCGTCCAACCTGTCAGAGGCCCTTTAAGATTACAGTATTAGAATTACAATTTACACCTAGTAAGGCTAATACACTTTTAAATAAGTTTATAAAAGGAGCTAAGACAAGACTATTCTATACTAATTACATAAAACCACATGTACATATTTAAATAGAATAATAGTGTGTGAGTTTGTGCTCAGTGTGTGCATCTCTGGTTCTTAGAAGACATGATGACTATGAATCTAAATGAATGTATCTTGGAGCATCGTGTTAAGGATGAGAGTTGTATCTTTAGCATTTTATGTGGTAATTGTATTTATGAATTGGTTATTTAATGTAAAGGTTTTATGATGAATTTGATAATTGTAATTTTTGTTATTGATAAATTATTAATTGTATTCTAAATAGGGCTGGGCGATATGGCAAAAAATAATTATTACGATTTCCTTGGGGCCAGATCATGATTTCGATTTTATCACAATTCATTTTTATGTTCATGGCTATAATAGAGCTGCACTATTTAGGAAAAAAAAAAGTGATATTTCTGACCAGTGAGATTGTGATTAGATTTTTGATTTATAATAATAGGATTCTGTTCAATTTCACATTTTAAACATCATTTTGTCACTTTTAGTCATGTTTTTGTCACGTTCTGTTGTGTTTGTCATATTTAAACACATTTTTGACACTTTTAGTTGTGTTTTTGTCACTTTTAGTTGTGTTTTTGTCACTTTTAGTCGCATTTTTGTCACTTTTAGTCACGTTTTTGTCACTTTTAGTTGTGTTTTTGTCACTTTTAGTCACATTTTGTCACTTTTAGTTGCGTTTCTGTCACTTTTGGTCACGTTTTTGTCACTTTTGGTTGTATTTTTGTCACTTTTAGTCACATTTTTGTCACTTTTAGTTGTGTTTTTGTCACTTTTAGTCACATTTTTGTCACTTTTAGTTGTGTTTTTGTCACTTTTAGTCACGTTTTTGTCACTTTTGGTTGTATTTTTGTCACTTTTAGTCACATTTTTGTCACTTTTAGTTGTGTTTTTGTCACTTTTAGTCACGTTTTTGTCACTTTTAGTTGTGTTTTTGTCACTTTTAGTTGTGTTTTTGTCACTTTTAGTTGTGTTTTTGTCACTTTTAGTCACGGTTTTGTCACTTTTAGTTGTGTTTTTGTCACTTTTAGTCACGTTTTTGTCACTTTTAGTTGTGTTTTTGTCACTTTTAGTCAAATTTTTGTCACTTTTAGTTGTGTTTTTGTCACTTTTAGTCACGTTTTTGTCACTTTTAGTTGTGTTTTTGTCACTTTTAGTTGTGTTTTTGTCACTTTTAGTCACATTTTTGTCACTTTTGGTTGTGTTTTTTCACTTTTTAGTCACGTTTTTGTCGTTTATTGTCATGTCTAGTCGCATTTTTAGTGTTGATTTGGTTTAATTGTGCAGCTCTGGTCTATAAGAGGTAATAAAGTCATCTGCTCAGAGGCTTCAGAGGCTAAACAACAGGAGAAAAGTGTGTTTGAACAGACAGTTGCATTAAAGAGACAAACACTGAATCACGATACGACGATTTCACAAAAAATACAGATTGTCACAGGGACGAGCTCACGATTCGATGTTTATCACCGTATCACCCAGCCCTAATTCTAAAGTGCTGCTAATAATGATGAACTATTGTATTTTAGTAGAATCTCTGCTGATGAATTGATCATTTATTCAGTGTAAAACGGGTGCCACTTTGTAAACAAATCTTGTTTGTCGTTGTTTATTTAAAACCTGCCCAAGGACGACAGATGGAAAGGGCTTGTGGGTAAATCTGGAGCAGAGCATCACTTCTCATTGAGTTTAAAGGGCCTATGTCAGGTTGGACAACTCATTGAACTAAAATGCAGTTAAAGCTAAATATATTTAAAATTTTGTATAAATTCTTTACAAATTTTATCAAAATTTAGCCATTTTTTTTATGTTTTTAAATTAACTTCCTGGTTGTAAATGATGACATCACACTAGGAAATAAAGAAGCAGCCGCACTGTACACTGGGCCAAAACTCATCTATTGTCAGACATTTTTTTACTTGACAAATAAAAATATATGTGAATGCCTTTATTTATTTTTTTAATGAATGTTTAAAGGGTAAAAAAAAAGTAGTTTCTTTTTGTAAATTGTGCTACAGCCTTTGTCTCCCCAGTGTGATGTCATCGATCTGTTTACGTGTAATTTTCCAACACATTTTTCAACTTTTCTCCACAAACTGATACCAGATTGGTTTAAAACTATAATATATATGTTCAACAAGCATTAATACACCAAATAAAGTCAAAATTAGAAAATCATAAAAACCTGTCATACGCACTTTAATGTCATCTGTGCACTGTCCTTGTTTTAAATAAATAAAATAAATAATTCTATAGTGCGCCATCTCCAGATCTTGATGAAGGCTTGCTCAGGAGTAAATTAGCTCGGGAAGAACAGAGATGTTTTTTTAGGTTGATTGCAGAAACCTGAGTGTGCAGGGGGCCGTGCAATGAATCAAATTTTAATCAAGATCAAGATTACGTCAGTTCTAATCGCCAGTGATCGGCTCGGGGCTTTTTAGTGCGGCGGGCTACAGCCTCTGTCAGTAAAAGCAGGTTTGGAGGAAGAAATGTGACTTTTTTATGTTAAATGGCAGTCCGTCTTGTTTATGTTCAGGAAATGAATATTGAAAAGCATTTGAATGGGAAATTTCATCGTTTTTGAATTTCAAACGCTAGTCAGTTTCTCGCTTTGAACACTTTAACCCTGAAAAAACATTTTGCAGTATACAGTTGTTTAACTCGGTGTGAAAATTCAAAAGGAAAAAAATGTACCTTTTAAATATTCAGCACTTTCAAGCTCTCATATTCAACAGTCAAAACCCAGAGAACAAAATCTGCCGAGAAAAAAATTGCAGATAGAGGCTACTTCCAATTCACCCACTTGCCCACGGCCTCTTTTTGCCTCAGCTATGCACTTTTGTTGTAAACGCACTTCTGTTTGACGAGAACTCCGTTAAAGCTAATGGCGGACGAGGGAAAAGTCTCGCTGCTAAAACATCATATAAAGTAGAATGATTTGTGTAAAATGTTTAATGAACACGTGGGTCCGAATGCACCAGTTCATTGGCCTGAAAACGGCTTTTTAGACCGAGGAGAACTTTTCTGTTGAGCTCGTCTGCGCCATGTAAACTAAAACGGCGGAATAGGGATGGTGCCCCATAGAACTATAATAAAACCTGGAAGATGAATCCAAAATGGCCGCCCTGTTTATCCCTATGGAGTGAGCTCATTGGTGCATGACCCCAAAAAAATTTCTTACTTCCGCATTTACTTCCTGATACGGAGGCGGCCATCTTTGTTTTACTTCCTGATACGGAGGCGGCCATCTTTGTTTTACTTCCTGATACGGAGGCGGCCATCTTTGCTTTAGGGCGCCACGTGACCACAATCCCCCATGATGCTTTGAGCGACGTGAACGACCAGCAGCTGCAAGTTTTTGTGTTAGCGTTAGCTTGTGTGATTGTAATTGTGTTCACCAGCATTTAAAATTCTATCTCACCTTATCTTCCATAATTTTTATTTGTTTTTAATATAATGGAAATATAATGGAATCCAGAATTGTGATTGGATTTTTTTGACACATCACCCACCCAGACACAGGAAGAACATACAAACACTGTGCAAAAAGGCCCCAATTCGCATGGGAATCACACCTGCAACTGCTAGCCACACGCCAAATGATTCTTTTAAATCAGGGCTGTCCAAACTTTTTCCATCGAGGGCCACATATTGAAATATAGACCAAGCGGAGGGCCACAAATCAATTGCGAAACGTTAAAAAAAGCTGCATTTATCTGATGTTTTAAGCTCCACCACATCTACATTCAGTCTCAGTGCCTTAATATCAGGTCTGTGTGGCACCAAAATGTTAGTTATTTAGGTTGGAATTGTAGAAAATCTGAAATGTGCTGTAAATAGTACTTATCAGGACAATGTGGGCCAGTTCACCAGGAAGACTAAGGGCCAAGAAAAATTGGTCTGAGGGCCGCATTTGGAGTTTGGACATGCCTGTTTTAAAGCATGAGCCCAAAAACTATCTACGCACGAGTTTTTATTCTATACTGTCCACTTCTAATATTAAGTACATCCAGTGCATAAAGTGATATACTGAAGGTAAAATTGTATAAAATGTAAGTAAAAATGACAGATTCTTGCATACTTCTAGACTGAGTAATGCGACAGAGTGAAAAGAATGCATTCCAACATGAACAAAGCCTGAACTGTAGCTGTTGTATTCTTACATACTTTACTTCCAGAGTCCAGAATGACACTGGGGACAAAAGGCAACGATGGGCAAATACTCCAACAATGTCAAGTGTTCGGTGCTGTCAAACTCCTCGACAACTTCCACGCAAACTTTATTCAGAGAGAAAAGAAAATCATCTGAATCACCGATTGGACTACTCTTTTACAAAAAAAAAAAGTGTCTGTTCCACTGCTGGCTTTAATGTGTCGCCTCATTGACAAACTGTCCAGAGGATAAAGAGCGGAGAAAAATACAATACGGTTGAAAACATTTGCTTTCTGTAACTATGCACGTCACGAATATAATATTTCAGACAGCCTTGTTCATGTGTGAATGCATTTTTCGAACAATAAACTGTACAGTATGGAACGAGCAAAGAATGGGACTCCATCTGTACTTTTCATAATGTCCTACAACAGAGATGGACAAAATGCTTTAAATGTATTTTACCCCGATAACGATAATCAGATGATGAATTGGCATCTGTCTGTTGGAGCAAAGGTCAAAGGAACTTACAACAGAGTGTTGATGAAATTTAGGCACAAATTGCACGAGACGAGACTGATTTGTATTATAATAAAAGACATTTTACTTCATATTTACCTTGCTTTCCTTGCTATAAATATTATAATAGAAGTTATGTTTTATCATTTATTTTCATTGCACTGAGGCACCATTAAGACTCTTCAGAAATGTTATGTAAACCATTTAGGGATGGCCCAAAATGGATTTTATATACAGATATTTGGCTTACTGTTGCCGATAACTGATATTTTGATTTTAAAATCCATAAAAATAATAACACAATGCATTTATCTGGTTTATAAAATCATTTGTGGAATGATTGCCTAAACATGTGGTCATATTTTTTGCCTAACTGCTCTTCTTTTTCCATTTGGACTCATGACTCAGTTCGTCGACACACAGACTGGAGCACCACCAAAAATATCGTTGCCAAATATCAACCGATTTTTACCGATACTGAAACCAATACATACTCTTTGACCACAGCTTATGGTCAGGCCAGTTAGGAACAGAAATAAAAACCTACAGTTTTAGCTCCGCTGCCCTTGGAGCAACTCTGCTGGAGAAGTATGGCAGCTGAACACTGTCCTCTGGTTCTTCTACTTTACCATCAACAATATTTAATATTACTTCAACTGTAGTCTGTTCATTGCTGTTCACATGTTTCTCTCTCTGTTTCAGACACTGCGGCGGCTGCTCCAGTGACGACCCCCCCCACCCCCATCTGTCTGGAGGATCGATCTCTACACTGGAGGATCTATGCTCCACCCGCCTGGAGGAACTCAACCCTGGATTAGCCACACCTCGTCTGGACCAACTCCTTCTACTTTAGATGAACTGTTCCTCATCTCCTGCTGGAGGAGCTCTCTCTACACTGGGTGGACTGCTCCTCGTCCTCCTGGAGGAACTCTTTAAAGCCACCTCCCTCTTGAGTGGTTGTGGCTGTCAGTGGATGTCAGTCCTAGTTCATCTGCAGCCTGTCCGTCCGTGGGAGTAGGATCTCTCCTTCACTGTGGTTCTCCTGAGGTTTATACTTTGTCCCGTGGGGTTTTTTGTAGTTTTTCCTGAAGGAGGGTCAAAGGAGAGGGGCATTCTGGGACAGTTATCTGAACTGCTTTGACCTGTGGCCCATCGAGGCAACTGTTGTGATTTTGGGCATTATAAAATAAATTGATTTGATTTGATTTGACATTACCCAACCCTAAAACCATTAGTTCTGAACTTTTTCACATCAGCTCACACCTCAGATAGTTTTTCTGGCTTTCCAAGTAACCGAATGAAATCGTATAGCGACATTGAACAGCTTGAAAAGTCAGAGTTTAAAGGGCCTGTACCTGATTTAAAATTTTTTTTTTACATGTAACAAAGTAAAATCTGTCTTGTCGCAATACGGCTCTAGATGATGAAGATGAGACACTACAGACAACTATATTTTTTCAGTTAGTTTTTTGTTTGTTTGCCCTCTCAATATATCGGCTTTCATGTAGAAACAACAAACCATCTGCTCCTTAAGATGTTTTATTACTTCACTGAATCCACTTCATCCATAGATTTCTCGGGGACGCTGCAACTTCAAAGGTCGTTTTCTTTCATTTTGACGGAACGTACAGACGGATTTGTTGATATCTAATTCTAAGCCTGATTTATTAAGGTTTTAAATTTAAAAAAATGAGGCGAAATTTGAATTTTTGGGCCAATTTTCAGTCAGATCTGATTCACTCAAACACTAAATAAGAAATCATTTTATAGCTGCTTATGTGTACAACATTAACCAATAAATCTAAAATTGGTTTTGTCCATTTTTCAGGTTTTAAATGTCCTAAATATGTGCAATTTTGGCAGTTTATACATAAATGCCCTTTTTCAATACGTAAATATGTAATCAATTTTTTCTCACTGCAAAAAATTAATTTCTAGACGAATTAAAATGTCTTGATTTCAGGATATTAATTAAAGTTTCGGACATTTTGACTGGTTAAGAATAATTTAGACTATTTATTTGGTGGAATTAGATTATTTTACTTGTTATTTCTTACTTCGAGACAAATTATCTGTCAGTGAGTTAAAGGGCCCATGACAGGTTGGACCACTCATTTACCTAAAATGCAGTTAAGATAAATATATTTCAAGTTTTGCTAAAATTCTTTACAAATGTTATCCCGGTTTAGCAGCTTTATAAGTTTTAATTTCACTTCCTGGTTGTAAATAATGACATCACACTATGAAATCGCCATAGCAACCACACTGTAAACTGGGCTAAAACTCATCTAATGTCATCAGTTCTTTTACCTGACAAATAAATATATATTAGAACTTATTTATTTAGTGGTTAAATGGTCGAAAAAGTAGTTTATTTTGTGTAAATTATGTATAAAGTTTGTCTCCACAGTGTGATGTCATCAGTTTGTTTACTTCCTGTAATTTTCAACATATTTTTCGACTTTTCTCCACAAACAGCGACCTGATTGGTGTAAAACTATAATTTATATTTACAACAGGTATTAATACACTGAATAAAGTCAAAATTAGAAACTTAAGATAAGCCAAATTATCTTACGATCAGTCAGAAATACCTAGAAACTATATAAATATTCTGCATCACAAAAGCAATTAAATCTCATTGAGTCAAAACTACTCATAAAAATGATCAATTCTTCTTCTTCATTTTAAGCTCGACCAGATGTCCATTTTTGCTTTGCTTAGGTTTATGTGAGTAAAACACAGAAGATACCAGCCGTGTCTCACCTTAAAGGGCCTATGACATACACATTGAACTAAAATGCAGTTAAGATAAATATATTCAAATTTCTACTAAAATCTTTACAAATTGACCCCCAGTTTAGCGTTTTTTTAGGTTTTAAATTTTATTCCTGGTTGTAAAGTATGACATCACACTAGGAAATCACCATAGCAACCACACTGTACACTGGGCCAAAACTCATCTAATGTCACAGATTTTGTTCATTTGACAAAGAAAAACACATGTTACACCTTTGTTTTGTTGAATCAATGTTTAAAGGGTCAAAAAGTAGTTTATTTTGTGTAAATTATGCCTGACCTTTGTCTCCCCAGCGTGATGTCATCGATTAATTTACTTAATTTAATTTACTGTCAACAGATTTTTCAACTTTTCTCCACAAATAGCGACCTGATTGGTGTAAAACTATAATTTGTATTTACACAAAGTATTAATGCACTTTGTAATGGAACCAGTTTATTTTTATGGGGTTGTTTTTAGGTTACTGAGGCCATCTAGTGGCGTAGTTTGTTATAAACCTTCTTTTAACTCGCTGAGGTCCCCTAGTGGTGAGTGATATTACTGCATTTTGTTTACCAGAAAAGTCAGTCTGAACATGAGCTCAGCCAGACGTAATTTTGTCGTCTTTACTTTGTTTTAAATGTAGAACGACATCGTCTGTAAGTAATAATCGAATTTTCCTGACTTTGTATAATATTTTGAGAGTTGTCGACATGTTATGTGCAACGATAATTGTGAACTTTGATGACCGTTCATTTTTGTTGTACTTTGTGTTACAGTTTTACACGTATCTCATTAAAACCTACTAAAGAACCAAATGGAGTGCATCTTGGTGGATGGATGGGAGAGTGTTTAGCTACCTGTGTAGCTGAGTTATTGTCAAAAACAACAGTGCTCAGCGAGGCCCGGACACACTTAATGAAGTCAAAATTAGAAAATCATAAAAACCTGTCATACGCATTTTAAGTGCATTAATACCTTGTGTAAATATAAATTATAGTTTCACACCAATCAAGTCGCTGTTTGTGGAGAAAAGTTGAAAAATCTGTCGACAGTTACAGGAAGTAAATTAATTGATGACATCACACTGGGGAGACAAATGTTATGCATAATTTACACAAAATAAACTACTTTTTTGACCATTTAAACATTAATTCAACTAAATAAAGGTGTCACATGTGTTTTTCTTTGTCAAATGAACAAAATCTGTGACATTAGATGAGTTTTGGCCCAGTGTACAGTGTGGTTGCTATGGTGATTTCCTAGCGTGATGTCATACTTTACAACCAGGAAGTAAAATTAAAAACCTAAAAAAATAGCTAAACTGGAGTTAAATTTGTAAAGATTTTTGTAGAAATTTGAATATATTTATCTTAACTGCATTTTAGTTAAATGTGTATTTCAACCTGTCAGAGGCCCTTTAATGAAGTCAAAATTAGAAAATCATAAAAACCTGTCATATGCACTTTAAGTATAATAATTAGAACTATAATCATAACAATAAAAATGATTCCGTTTTTGATTGCACGACTGGACAAGAACCTCCCCATGTAAAGCGACTTACAGGTAGCTTGTGGTTGAACCCTTTGACTTTGATGACCAGCCCGTGCTCTCCCGCCACCAGCTTGTAGTCCAGCTGAGCCACCTCCGCCTCGTACGCCGGTTCCGCCAGATTGTGTCCGAGGATGTTCACCAGCAGGTCGAACAGGACCACGCTGGAGCGACAGAACACGGGGAGAGGGTGAGGAGGAGGAGGAGGAAATGAAAAGTTGGTGGAGATGAGAAGCAGATTTGTCACGCTGCTCGGCGCTTACTTTCTGGCAGACTTCTGGATGACGGGCGAGATTATGTGGAATCTGATGTAGGCTGTGGAGGAGAGGACAAGAGGCTGTCAGTTCACTAATAATAACGGCGCTCCGTGCTCCGGTGACGGCTCCGACACGTGTACGAGGGATGTCGCCGAATCACGTTGCAGCGTCGCGTTCGTTGTGAGGAGAAACTGTTACGGGAGAATTGCTGTTGTGGATTTCTAAAACAAGTTAAACAATAAAAATGCAGAGAGAATGAGTCTGATCAATGAGTTGATTTATTCACTGGTACCAAAGTGAACAGTCGCCTTTCCCTGACAGTGACCTCTGCTGGTCGAAGGAGGTCCATGACAATCAGAACACATGCTTTTTATTGACCTTATTCTGCCCCGCCCACTTTTGCCGTTTTTTTGCAGTTTGTTGTAAACGCACTTCCGTTTGACGAGAACTCCGTTAAAGCTAATGACGAACGAGGGAAAAGTCTGACGCTAAAATGTTCCATAAAGTAGATTGATTTGTGTAAAATGTTTAATGAACACGAGCAACAACAAGTCAACAACACAACGATTTCCTGGTCAGTCTGAAAATGGCTTTTTAGTCCATGTAGAACTTATTTTCTGTTGAGCTCGTCTGCTCCATGTGAACTAATACAACGGAAACAAGACGGCGGCGCGTACGACAACTTCAGGAATAAGAAGAATACATACGACACAGGTGGAGACATAGTTATCACATCATGAAGAGACAACATGAAACATCATCGTGAAACAAGAGCGAGGACATATGTGACATCAATGTTTATGAAAAACAACAGCCGTCAGTGGTGCTTCCAGTTAAAGCCAGATTTCAGAGTGAAAGGACGTCATGGCCAGTTAGGAACAGAAATAAAAACCTACAGTTTTAGCTACGCTGCCCTTGGAGCAATTCTGCTGGAGAAGTATGGAGCTGAACACTGTCCTCTGGTTCTTCTACTTTATCTATCAACAATATTTAATATTACTTCAACTGTAGTCTGTTCATTGCTGTTCACATGTTTCTCTCTCTGTTTCAGACACTGCGGCGGCTGCTCCAGTGACGACCCCCCCACCCCCATCTGTCTGGAGGATCGATCTCTACACTGGAGGATCTGTGCTCCACCCGCCTGGAGGAACTCCCTCAACCCTGGATTAGCCACACCTCGTCTGCCTGGACGAACTCCATCTACTTAGATGAACTGTTCCTCATCTCCTGCTGGAGGATCTCTCTACACTGGTGGACTGCTCCTCGTCCGCCTGGAGGAACTCTTTAAAGCCACCTCCCTCTTGAGTGGTTCTGGTTCAGTCCAAGTGGATGTCAGTCCTAGTTCAGCTGCAGCCTGTCCGTCCGTGGGAGTAGGATCTCTCCTTCACTGTGGTTCTCCCCGAGGTTTATACTTTTTCCCATGGGTTTTTTTGTAGTTTTTCCTCGCCGCAAAGGAGGGTCAAAGGACAGGGGCATTCTGGGACAGTTATCTGAACTGCTTTTACCTGTGGCCCATCAAGGCAACTGTTGTTATAAAAATAAATTGATTTGATTTGATAAAAAGGATCAGATGCCCATTCTCTATCTTTGTGACCAGGACTGGGAGCGAACAAAACAGGTGCTAAAGAGATGTTAAAGTTGAAGCTAACCTTAGCAAGTCAGAATGAGAATACAGAACTTATAACTGCGATTACAAAACATCAGCGTTTTCAGGTTATTCATGATTACTGACACAGTGGACAAGAAACTGTGTCCTGTGTCTCCTTTATGTACATTTGATTCTAAAACTGTCACGACGATCTATATTTGATATTTTTTTTAGCTAAAATAATGTTAGAAGAAGTGCTGCTGAGCGGGTACACGTGTAATTCCAATAATAGACAGGTGCCCTTTAGAGAGTTGCTGCTTTTCAACTTGAAGATACTACTGTGGTTGTCTGCAGGGTAAGTCTCACAGGAAGTCAGAGAACAAAAAAAGGCACTCTGTCCGATTTTCAAAAGTTAAAAAGCCTTTATTCCATTTGGGCTATGAAATATTAAAACGTACGCGTCGACGGCTTTCATCAGGGCAGAAAGACACTGTTCAGTTTTTTCAATTACATTTTATTGTGACCCCAAAAAATCAAAATGATCAATTAATGAAATAATCTTGACATCTCTAACTCGATCAGGACTGAGAGACTTGTAGGGATTTCATGGATAACGATACCAGTGTTGATACCGGCGCTAATAGATTAAGTATTGATTGCCCATTTTCTGATACTGACCCAAAACTCTAATTAGCCATTTGAGAACATTAAAGGTCCCATATCATGCAAAATGGACTTTTCAGAGGTTTTAACCTTCCTCCAGTGCTATTTGGGCCTCGTATGTTGTGCCCAAAGTGGGGTTTTTTTTCCCCACAAATAGCGACTTGATTGGTGTAAAACTATAATTTGTATTTATACAAGGTATTAATACACTCAATGATGTCAAAATTAGAAAATCATAAAAACCTGTCATATGCACTTTAAGGTCATAAAAATCAGAAATGCTCTGCACCAGATTATTGCTAAATAGCTAATTTCCATCTGCAGCCCTTGACTCACAGGAATAAATAATACAGTGCAAATAAACCCTGTCACAAAATCTACTCTCTGACCCAAACACACACACGACATCACACGAGGACCCACCAGTCCAGAGATTTGGACTAGTTTGTGAAGAAAAGCTTTAAAAATAGTTAAAATGATCAAAATCTATGGCTTAACAGTTACTGGGGAAAGTAAAATGACTGATAACATCTGGCAAATATTCAATTTATGATCACATTAAAAAGAAATATTATTAAGATTTTGTTCACGGTGCACATCAAAGGCGCAAGTATGGATTGATGAACTAAGACATGCATTTTAGAACATGTTTGTAGAGGTCTAAAGTACAGGGTTGTTAAAGGGCCCATGACAGGTTGGACGACTCATTTAACCAAAATGTAGTTCAGATAAACATATTTCAAAATTAGCTAAAATTCTTTACAAATTTTACACCGTTTTCGCAATTTTTAGCTTTTTAATTTCACTTCCTGGTTGTAAATGATGACATCACGCTAGGAAATTACCATAGCAACCACACTGTACATTGGGCCAAAACTCATCTAATCTCATCAATTCTTTTACCTGACAAATAAAAATATATCTGAACTTATTTATTTAGTTGAATTAATGTTTAAATGGTCAAAAAAGTAGTTTATTTTGTGTAAATGATGCATAACCTTTGACCCTTGATGTCATCAGTTTGTTTACTTCCTGTATTTTTCAACAGGTTTTTCAACTTTTCTCCACAAACAGCAACCTGATTGGTGTAAAACTATAATTTATATTTACAACAAGTATTAATGCACTGAATAAAGTCAAAATTAGAAAATCATAGAAACCCGTCATACGCACTTTAACTTTTAGACACCAGAAGTGGCATTATAATGTAAAAAATAAATAAATTAATAAACAGTGTGTCATTCAAACTGTCCTTCCAAATGTTCTCTGGTTTAACGTTGTCATATAAAAGCTTGTAATAGTAAAAAGTCCCCTTACCCTTGGGTATCTTGAACTTGTTGTCCTTCTTGTACCAGAGGCAGCCCTTCTCACTGTCGGCGATCCGAACGGGCAGCTCCGTGTCGGGACAGTCGGACGCTTTCAGGTTAAAATCAGTGGCTGAGCAAAACCAACACACAACCACAGAAATGATAGTTTGGGTCAAATAATACACATTTTCACGGTTTTCTAAATATGGAGCTCAACAGTCCAGCCAAGTTCAAAACCCGCAGAGGTTCCAGAAGAAGACTTTTATAGGAAGGTCTTATGTGGGGCTGAGTTTGTGATTGGTTCATTGATTGTTAGTTGTTTAAAGCAGTGGTTCCCAAAGTGGGGGTCGGGACCCCTCGGGGGGTCGCAAGGGGTGTGCTGGGGGGGTCGCGAGATGATTTCAAGATCTCATTTTAATTAATATGACATTGCATTTGCTCTATTTTTTATTTTAAACAGTGTCTTTTAGTGAAATAGGGTCTAATAAGACAATAAACTATTCAAATAACCAATATTAAACATGAATTAACAGGCTTTGACACTTGCTACTGTCATTTTCCTTTCGCTTTGGGGGTCCCGAGTCAATTGCGTGGCTAATTTGGGGGTCCCGGGCAGAAAAGTTTGGGAACCCCTGGTTTAAAGGGCCTCTGACAGGTTGGACTACACATTTGACTAAAATGTAGTTAAGATAAATATATTTCAGTGTTTGCTAAAATGCTGTTCAAATTTTATCCCAATTAAGCAATTTTTCAGGTTTTAATTTCACTTCCTGGTTGTGAATGATGACATCACACTAGGAAATTAGAAAGTACATTGGGCAAAAACCTGATCTAATGTTAGAGATTTTTTTAATTTGACAAATAAAAATACACATGAACACCTTTATTTCGTTGAATTAATGTTTAAAGGGTCAAAAAAGTCGTCTCTTTTACATAAATTATGCATAACCTCTGTCTCCACAGTGTGATGTCATCGATTTGTTTACTTCCTGTAATTTTCAACATATTTTTCCATTTTCTCTACAAACAGCGACTTGATTGATGTAAAACTATCATTTATATTCACAACAGGCATTAATACAACAACTAACGTTAAAATTAGAAAAAGTTAAAACCCTGTCATACGCACTTTAAATAGTGAAAGGAGAAAATGAAACTTTTGCCAAATTTGACCGAGATGAACAACAAAATCAGTTTTGAAACTTTCTTGTGCCATTTTAATGTAACTACTGCTCTCTCTGAGCCATAAAGTTCAGAAAACTGATCAAAATGTTCCAAATCACTAGCTTTGAAACAAGCCAGAAGTACCATTTTTAAAATAAGGGAATGACAGAATAATGTAATTTAAAAAAAACAAGACCAAATACAATTGTTTGAATCTTTACACAAAAAACTTTTCTGCAAAGTATCAGCAGATGATATGAATTTGTGGTCATGACTGAAAGAAAAATAAAACTATTGAACAATTGAAATAACAATGGGTCAATGCGCTTCAGAGAATAATTACCACTTTTTTGTTTAAAAAAAAAATAAAGAAAAAAAAATAAAATAAGCTTTCAATTTGATATTATTTTTTTAATTTCCCCAAAAGTTTACTTCCGAAAACTTAAAGTTATTCACTGTTGAGCTCCATTGAGATTGTCATGGTCAAATCTTTGTTACTGTGGCACATAAACTCAAAATAACAACCAATCAATAAATATTCAGTTAGTCCCACACACCTATAAATTCATTTTCAGCAGGAAGATGGAGGCTGCTGTCGAGCTGGAGCTCCCCTGTCCACTTTCCCATCCACTCCGGAGCAATATCTGCCAGACGGAAACACATTCAGCAAAACATATTCAACTCTTCTTTTGTAAACAAGGAACCCGCCTTTTCTAAAACCCAGACATGACTGTATTGCCGTCTGCTTCCATTTTCTTGGTACGCGGCAGACGGGACACAATATCTGCCCAGAATTGGTGCTCAGTGAAAAGTAGAGAGGAACAGACCCTCCACGCTGTACTGGGTGCCGAACCACTTCTCCCTGAGGGGACAGCGGCCCTCGTGCTCGGGGGACAGCAGCATCAGGTTGGCCCGCTCCGGAGTGAGGAGGGACAGGGCGCCGCGGATCACCTGCAACGGCAAACAAACCGCTTAGAACCGAGCCGTGGTGCATGGGATTCAGGCGGACGACTAATGAGGACAGTTTCCAGAGCAATTAAAGTGAATGTGACACATTTGACTGGAACGTACTGTAGTTAACTTCATTATAAGCAAGATTGGGAGAAAAATCCATAGCACTACAATAAAACCTGGAAGATGAATCCAAAATGGCCGCCCTGTTTATCCCTATGGAGTGAGCTCATTGGCGCATGACCCCAAAAACATTTCTTACTTCCGCATTTACTTCCTGATACGGAGGCGGCCATCTTTGTTTTACTTCCTGATACGGAGGCGGCCATCTTTGTTTTACTTCCTGATATGAAGGCTGCCATCTTTGTTTTACTTCCTGATACGGAGGCGGCCATCTTTGTTTTACTTCCTGATACGGAGGCTGCCATCTTTGCTTTACTTCCTGATACGGAGGCGGCCATCTTTGTTTTACTTCCTGATACGGAGGAGGCCATCTTTGCTTTACTTCCTGATACGGAGGCGGCCATCTTTGTTTTACTTCCTGATACGGAGGCTGACATCTTTGTTTTCTTCCTGATACGGAGGCGGCCATCTTTGTTTTACTTCCTGATACGGAGGCTGACATCTTTGTTTTACTTCCTGATACGGAGGCTTTTTAAAAATTATTTTTATTTCAGTAATCAAAATTGGCAATACACCATTTTTGCAAAATGACAGGTGCAAAAAACAACAACTAAGCAGCACCATAAAACAATAAAAATAAAATAGATGTTTTTGGGGAGATGATTTTCAAACCAGGATTCATCAAACTAGCGTGAACGAAGCTAAATGCCACTCTAGGTATGTTTTTGATGATAGAACAATGTCGCAACAAGGTATAAAGCTCCAAAAGGTCAATTTTGCATAATTTTTGTCCTTTAAGACTCCGCAGTGACATGGCTTTAATTAGTTGTGCTTGAAATAGACATCATTTGCCAGGAAAAGTATTTGAAGAAGGAAAAAGCTATTCAATCAACAGAGTTTCCCCTAACCACGCCCCCTAATATGACTCGTTGACTGTCTCTATTGTAAACAAGGGTCAAACCCCATCAAATTGACACGATAGGTATGATTCGACTCATAAAAATGCATGACAGCGCCTTTATTTTGTAAAGTGAATGTTTAAGCCATCAGAAAACTGTCGGTGTTGATGACAAAGGGATTCCATTTCAGAACTCACTGTTACTTCTTGTAATTTTGTACTTCACTTTTCCACAAATTGATACTTGACTCCCACCAAACCATGTCATAATAAGAAAAACCTGAAAATCTCTCATACGCACTCGAGAAAATGTTGTCTCTAGCCTGTAAATTGTCGCCGCATTTTGGGTGGAATTGAGTAGACGGACGACCTAGACGACCTCGCTCGGACAAAAAGAATCAGATAATTCTGTGGGCAGTGTGAGCGGGCTGTCTGAGGGAGGCGCTCTTTCCAGTAATTCATTTATTTTCCTTTTTCTTTTTCTTCACAAACACTTGACTGATGTAAAATGATGACAAACGTTTACCACTGCTTCAATCCCACTAAACTAAGGCATGTCCATACTAAGGCCTGGGGGCCAAAAGCGGCCCGCAGACCAATTTTTCTTGGCCCTTGGGCTTCCTGGTGAACTGGCCCACATTGTCCTGATAGGTACTATTTACAGCACATTTCAGATTTTCTACAATTCTAACCTAAATAACTAACATTTTGGTGCCACACAGACCTGATATTAAGGCACTGAGACTGAATGTAGATGTGGTGTCAGTTTAAAAATCAGATTAATGCAACTTTTTTGAACGTTTCACGATTTATTTGTGGCCCTCCGCTTGGTCTATATTTCATTACGTGGCCCTCGGTGGAAAAAGTTTGGACACCCCTGCACTAAACTGAGGCATATTTAGAAAAACATGAGAACCTCTCACGATGATATTTTATACTTTGACTGGACAAAAGGCCTCAAAATGGCCCCCAAAACACAAACCGAAACCCATGAATAGAATGTAAGGTCATACCATACCACTCCTGAGATACGATTTGATAAAAGTGATTTAACACGTCTACTGATACCACTCAAACATTTTAGCTTCAACTGACAGAAAAAGCGATTGAGAATGCACAGAGAGGACGCACAAATCATTCACTTCAAGGAGAAAACTGAAGAATGGCCAAGGCGTCGTAAGAAAGCCGTTATTATGTACGACAGAGCAGTTTAACGGTGGAGAGTGGAGTGAAGTGGAGCAGTTGTTAGTGACACTTACCTCTGGGTCGTACTGGAACATGAGCTGGTCTCCTGTCAGGAAGTCTTCTTTAGGGAACAGCTGCATGTTCTCGCACACGTCTTCTACGTACTCTATCGGGTCGATCTGAACACAAAACAGACACATTAAACCTCTTTATTATGCATTTGAGTCTTAACTTTAAAAAAATCAAGGGGAAATATTATGCAAAATCAACTTTAATTTGCGTCTTCTTTCTTCATTAGTTTAATCTTTAGCTGCATTTTGATCGATTCCTACATGTTTGAGTTAAATCCTGCATTGTCCTGCAACTGAGGCTCGAGTGCTCGGAAAATTCCTGTTTTCACATACCCCCTAGCCCCGCCCACATTCCTGTTCTTAGTGGTGATTATTAGAAAAATGAAGACCCAAAGTGACACGTGTCGAGTTCTAAAATGTCACATAATCCGCTGCTTGTTACGGTTAAATATTACAAGACAAGACAAGACAAGATAAGAGATCCTTTATTTGTCCCACAATGGGGAAATTGCACTGTTGCAACACACAGTTTAGAACAGGAATGAATGAAATAGGCGCATGCAATAAAAATAGGATAAATAATTACTAAACATGGTAATAAAAATACAATATAAAGTATAAAGTGCACACTCTTATTTACAGTAGGTGGCTGTCTGGGAATAAATAGTAAAAATGGCAAATAAAGTGGCTTAAGTGTATGTTATATACAGTAAGTGACTATAGTGAGGTAAAAGTGTATTAATAGTATGTTAAATTATATTGCACATGAACTAAAAAGAGGTGTGGGTTATCAGTTCTGCAGATTTGAAGAGGAAGTCAATGGCCCTGTTTCTATTATAAGCTGTTTTAGATCAATATTGCAGTTTGCAATGCACTAAATGTAAAATTATGAACTACTTATGCCAGGGGTGTCCAAACTTTTTCCATCGAGGGCCACATATTGAAATATAGACCAAGCGGAGGGCCACAAATCAATCGCGAAATGTTCAAAAAAGCTGCATTAATCTGATGTTTTAAGCTCCACCACATCTACATTCAGTCTCAGTGCCTTAATATCAGGTCTGTGCTGCACCAAAATGTTAGTTATTTAGGTTGGAATTGTAGAAAATGTTAAATTTGCTGTAAAAAGTACTTCTCAGGATAATGTAGGCCAATCACCAGGAAGCCAAGAAAAATTGGTCTGAGGGCCGCATTTGGCCCCCGGGCCTTAGTTTGGACATGCCTGACTTATGCCATAGTTCAATAGTAAGTATATGAAGAAAGCGTAATATGTCTCCTTTAACAGCTGGTGTAAGTAAAGCAGTGGAGCAACACTTTAGTCCAGAGACAACTACATATTAATCCCTAAGTAAGTAGTAATTAGTACATTTGTCAGTGGTGATTCCCTCATTAGATGGTATTCATTTATCAGTGGTGGTAGAAGTGCTCGTATCTGTACTTTTACTAAGTATTGTATTGTATTGTATTTTTATTACCATGTTTATTTATCCTATTTTTATTGCATGCGTCTATTTCATTCATTCCTGTCCTAAACTGTGTGTTGCAACAGTGGAATTTCCCCCATTGTGGGACAAATAAAGGATCTCTTATCTCTTATTTTAACACATTTAAGAGCAGAAGAAAATACTCAAGAAAATGTGTAAGTAGCACATAAAAAGTGAAGCACCGGTTTTAAAACATGCTTTGTATTTCATGCTAAGAATCATTGCACATAGAATTGTACAATTTAATTTCATTTCTCAATTCTTCTAGTGAATTTTATGTGTGTAGATATATTTTTTGCTCACAGTTGGGGCTTGAATTCAAAACCTTTCGGCAGGGAGTCTCTGTGAAAGTGCTGAAAATAACCATTCAAATCATATGACATTTTTTTCCAGTTAAAAAGTCCAGTCCAGTGAAAAATATACAGTACAGACCCTGCTCTCAAATGTAGTGAAGTCAAGTATCCAACGTAAAACTGATCCGTACTTTTACTTAAAGGTCCCATATCCTGCTCTTTTCCCCTTCACACAGTCTATTCTAAGGGCTTTGTTGATACATTTTCTCGTTGTGTAATATCCATAACATAACAGTTTACAAAAAACACCCATTTCTTGGACTGGCCCCCCTCCTGCAAAAGCAAACGGCTCACTCTGAGATCTGACCCCCCCGAACAGAGAGCAGGCTGCCTCCCCCACCCAACTCGTGATGTAGCCTAGAGTGGAGATGGTGCATGCGCCGTGTGCTCCGGTAAACAGCGATACACAAACACTGAATAAACATTTTCTCGTCCTGACGGTGCGTCGTGCTGAGTCCTACGTCCTGGATCTGACCTGGAGTTTGACGTGCTCCAGGGCCTCAACCACGGACGTTGCCGTTTGGTAAATAACAAGCTAACTCTTCTATCTGTCGTATCCATCGTGTAATTACTGTGTAGCATTAGCATTAGCTGTTTTTATTCTTTGCGGCTGCGCCGCTTCCTGGGCGTGGCTTAAACACGCGTCATCTTAGTGAGGAGCCCCCGTCTGCTGCTCAGCCGAGGGGGACGGAAAAGACAGTTCTCTAGTGAAAACATGAGGGAATCAATCAAAAAACCACTTTGGGCACAACATACGAGGCCCAAATAGCATTGGAGGAAGGTTAAAACCTCTGAAAAGTCGATTTAGCATGATATGGGACCTTTAAGTTTATTCAGATTTAAGTAAAAGTACAGATTTCTACAAATTTTACTTTAGTGCCATACTTTTACTTTTTACTGTGTCCGTTGACAATAATGCTAATGAAGAGGAAAGAAAAAAACCTTGTGACTGACTGAGGAATAAATACCAAATACAAAGATCGAATTAACCATTTTGTATGCCTTTTACTACAAGTTAATCATTCTAAATATGTGGTTTTACATGGAGAATTCACAAAGACATCCTTACCTGCTCCTGATAGTGAAACTCATTGGCTTCGATCTTCTGAATCTCTTCGTAAATCCTACATGACAAACACACACATACAAGGAGCAAGATTTAGCATTTGACCCATGGCCCGCCCATCCTCAGGTCTGTTTCTTTGTTTTTTCGTGCCTTTGCTGCGGCCCGAGCGTCTGCAGCATCTTCAGGTACTGGAACACGAGCTGAGTCACCTGGAACGGACAAACACACGCCGTCAGAGCAGCTTAAAGGGCCCATGACAGGTTGAAATACACATTTAACTAAAATGCAGATAAAAGATAAATATATTTCAGTGTTTGCTAAAATGCTGTTCAAATTTTATCCCAATTAAGTAATTTTTCAGGTTTTAATTTCACTTCCTGGTTGTGAATGATGACATCACACTAGGAAATTAGAAAGTACATTGGGCAAAAACTGATCTAATGTTAGAGATTTTTTTAATTTGACAAATAAAAATACACATGAACACCTTTATTTTGTTGAATTAATGTTTAAAGGGACAAAAAAGTTGTCTCTTTTACGTAAATTATGCATAACCTTTGTCTCCCCAGTGTGATGTCATCGGTTTGTTTACTTCCTGTAACTTTCAACATATTTTTTCCATTTTTCTCCACAAATAAACTATAATTTATATTTACAACAGGTATTAATGCACCAAATAAAGTTAAAATTAGAAAATGTTAAAAACCTGTCATTCGCCCTTTAAATGTCTTGTCTTATCTTTTTAAAACTTTGTAAAAATATTCTGTGTCTAGAAGCCATATTTTAACTTTTATTCGATTGATAATGTATTTAAAAAGTCTAAACGTGCAATAAAAATAAGTCTTATTTGATTATTTGGGGAAAAAAAAATAAAAAAAAAAAAAAAAAAAAAAACTACAACTCTGATTCAGCTACTAATAAATGTATACAGCCCTAAAAAGTATAAGTATAAAAAGTATAAAAGTAACAGCCCTAATAGAAAACATTTATAAATGTGTATTAACCATTAACAAATAAAAATAAACTAATGATTAACAAATGTTTAATAATTATTTACTAATCATGAACGAAAAAATGAACAGAACATTAACATTTTTATTTTTGGTCAATAATTAGTTAGCGTCTATTTTTGTCAATGATTAGCAAGCGAGTATAAATCTGTTGGTTTCAGCTTCCTGTTACATGCAACATTTTGACGAATTTTCCCATTCAAAACATATATAATATTTTGTTTTAAATTCTTAATCGCTATGGCAACGGTCCTAATTTCTTAAAGGGCCTATGACGGGTTGAGCTACTCATTTCACTAAAATGTATGTCAGATAAATATATTTCACATTTTGCCAAGATACTTTACAAATTTTATCCCGCTTTAACAATTTTTTAGGTTTTTAATTTCACTTCCTGGTTGTACATGATGACATTACACTAGGAAATTACCATAGCAACCACACTGTACACTGGGCCAAAACTCATTGAATGTCGCAGATTTTTAAATTTTTTACACATAAAAATAGATGTGAACACCTTTTTTTGTTGAATTAATGAATAAAGGGTCAAAAAAGTAGTTTATTTTGTGTAAATTATGCATAACCTTTGTCTCCCCAGTGTGATGTCATCAGTTTGTTTACTTCCTGTAACTTTCTACAGATTTTTCAACTTTTCTCCACAAACGGCCACTTGATTGGTATAAAACTTTACTTTAACATTTTAATTTATAACAACTATTAATACATCACACAAAGACAAAATTAGAAAATCATGAAAACCTGTCATACGCACTTTAACATTCTGAAACCCATGAATACAGGCCCTTTAATAGTTTGTAAACGCAGACATTGTAAATTCCAGAATTGAGTCAAAAGTGGAGTGCAACATAATATAATTTCACTGGAGAAACTGGAATAAACTTCAGAATATCACAAAATATTTAAAATTTGGATGATTTTGGAAAATGAAAACCAATTAAAAACATCAGAGCGAGTGAGCGAGTGACATCAGAGCTGCTTTAAAGACGTTTACTATTGTATTTTACATGATTTGTAGGAGATTAGGATAAACTCGTAGCATTTTTGATGAAGGAAAAATACAGATTTTTAGCTTTAACTGGACAAACACTGACAGAAATGATAAACCCCACAATCGTTTTCATTGTATCTACAGATATATCACATACTTAACCCTAAATTATACTTTTTTATGAAGCTCAGATACAACTTTAAAACTAGAAAGTAGTATATTGCCCATCCTTCGTAATAGAAGAGCAAACTAGCTGACGTTTCTACCCTGGAAATTCTAATTTGTTGCTTTTTCTCTCACGTAACGACTTAAAACCATTAGTATTTAGATCTGATGTGAGCGAATTATTGAAAATGAATTACAGTCGGCTTCATTTTGCCTCCATTACGGAATTTTGATGACATAGCGTTTTAAAGGGTCTATATGCTTCCTTATAAAGTGTTAGTGTTTTGGCAAGGAGAGACACAACACTTAAAAAATAAAGCAGCACAAATCAAATCATAAAAAGCATCTAGACCAGGCATGTCCAAACTCAGGCCCGGGAGCCAAATGCGGCCCTCAGACCAATTTTTCTTGGCCCTTAGGCTTCCTGGTGAATTGGCCCCATAGACCGTACATATCAGTGGACCGCGTTAGCATGTTAGCCGCCGCGTTCCAAATAGGAAGCAGCTCTGGAGGCTCCTGGCTCCATAAAGCCGAGCTCCATTCACTTTCTATTGTCACACTGGAGCCCTTTACTCTGTAACTGTTTCTGTCAAACTCACATCTGGAACTAAAACGTCTGTTTTGACTCACTCCACATGAATCGGGTGTTTTTTTCTCGTTGGTTGTTCATAAATCAAGTTATTACAATAATAACTGACCAATCAGGTGCTTCCTTTTCCAGGGGCCGTTTTCGCTCGTGTTAGCAACAGGTTTGATTGACAGCTAGCGCCGCACGTTGCCGCCGTCTCCTCTCACCGAGGGGCGGATACCGTTAGCAACCTCCTCCTGATTGGTCCGTGTGGTTGCCATGATACACACTCGGATTTACAAATATGGAGTCTGGCTCCACGTTAGCCGCTATAACTGCTAGCTCCACTTTAGCCACTATAACTGCTAGCCACGATGGGCTTCATTTAGCTGGAGCCAAACGCTATGGGTGACGTCACAATCCCATAGTCCACTGATATGTACGGTCTATGATTGGCCCACATTGTCCTGATAAGTACTATTTACAGCACATTTCAGATTTTCTACAATTCCAACCTAAATAACTAACATTTTGATGCCACACAGACCTGATATTAAAGCACTGAGACTGAATGTAGATGTGGTGGAGCTTAAAACATCAGATAAATGCAGCTTTTTTTAACGTTTCATGATTGATTTGTGGCCCTCCGCTTGGTCTATATTTCAATATGTGGCCCTTGATGGAAAAGTTTGGACACCCCTGCTCTAGACAATTAGAGACATTTGAGAAAATACATAATTTTTGTAGGATTCTCATTCTTTGTTTTCTTTTTTTTCTTCAATCAAACGAAAACCCCCAGACGAGACCAGATGTGGATTTTCTTGAGCCTGACTGAGGGCTGATATTTGTTGATACCGATATTTCGATTTTTATCCATAGCAAGGATAAAAATCTATTTCAAGTTTATGTAAAGTTCACAGATTATACATAATAACAAATAACACAGATAATAACACAATGTACTTATGTGGGATATGAAATCATTTCTTATAGTTTATTTAGGTTTGTTTCAGTATCACCAGACTGATACTGGAATCGCCCGTCCCTCGTAAAGTTGGAGGTTAAATGCAACCGAGCAACACAGAGTTTATTATGCAAGTGTTTTGTCCAATTTTTCATTTTATTCATTATTGTTTTCATACTTGTTTGTTTGTTGTTGTTTTTTTGCTATTATAATTGAGTTGTTTATTTTTTATGGTCATTTTAATTTAAATTGATTTCAAAAAAATGTTTCAATTATTAAGTTGTAATCTGTATTATTGTTTGTGTTCTGTTATTTGTCTGTCTGGTATCAAAAATGGCACAGATGTAAGATTTGATACAAAGAGCTGAAGAAAAATAGTTAATCGCTTCTCGCTTTTTTGTCATTGACATAACGGATGATTACACCATAGGCGCTTTGGGTGCCTATGAGGTGGAAAGGCGCTCTATAAATTCTTATAAATTCTTCTCCTTCTTCTTCTTCTCCTCCTTCTTCTTCTCCTTCTTCTTCTTTCTTCTTCTTCTTCTTCTCCTTCTTCTTTTCCTCCTTCTTCTTCTTCTTCTCCTTCTCCTTCTCCTCCTTCTCCTTCTTCTCCTCCTTCTCCTTCTTCTCCTCCTTCTTCTTCTTCTTCTCCTTCTCCTCCTTCTTCTTCTCCTTCTCCTTCTTCTCCTCCTTCTCCTTCTTCTTCTTCTTCTTCTCCTCCTCCTTCTTCTTCTTCTCCTTCTCCTCCTCCTTCTTCTTCTCCTTCTCCCCCTTCTTCTCCTTCTCCTTCTTCTTCTCCTCCTTCTCCTCCTCCTTCTCCTCCTTCTTCTCCTCCTTCTTCTCCTCCTTCTCCTCCTCCTTCTTCTCCTCCTTCTTCTCCTCCTTCTTCTTCTCCTTCTTCTTCTCCTCCTCCTTCTTCTCCTTCTTCTTCTCTTTCTCCTTCTCCTCCTTCTCCTTCTTCTCCTCCTTCTTCTTCTTCTCCTTCTCCTCCTTCTTCTCCTTCTTCTCCTTCTCCTCCTCCTCCTCCTCACCGTCACCTCCCGACTGAGACCGGCGTGTCCAGCGAGAGTTAAATGTTTCACGGAGAAAGTCCAAACTACAGTAAGTCCAGCTCAGAGCGAGGATCAAACTGGCGACCTTCTCTTCTGCACTAAAGGCAACAGCACTGTCCCCTCCAGGATCAGCTCTCATTAGGAATAAAACACTAAAGCCTGGAGCGCAAAGACTACCGGACTCTTTCAGAAGATAAGAGGTTTAGGCTGCTGTGTCACACCCACGGCTACAGTAGCACGGCAAGAACGTGTACGAGTGAAGCCGGTGGGTGGAAACAACACTTTTACCGCTTTTGTTTTAAAGGTCCCATAACATGCAAAATGGACTTTTCAGAGGTTCTAACCTTCCTCCAGTGCTATTTGGGCCTCGTATGTTGTGCCCAAAGTGGTTTTTTGATTGATTCCCTCAGGCTTTCACTAGAGAACTGTCTTTTCCGTCCCCCTCGGCTGAGCAGCAGACGGGGGCTCCTCGCTAAGATGACGCGGCTTCACCAGGATGACGCGGTGTTTAAGCCACGCCTCCAGGAAGCGCGCAGCCGCAAGAATAAAAACAGCTAATGCTAATGCTACACAGTAATTACACGATGGATACGACAGATAGAAGAGTTAGCTTGTTATTTACCAAACGGCACGTCCGTGGTTGAGGCCCTGGAGCACGTCAAACTCCAGGTCAGATCCAGGACGTAGGACTCAGCACGACGCACCGTCATGGGTTGGGAGCGTTGGGAGGGGGAGGCGCGCGGGTTGGGCGGGGGAGGCGCGCGGGTTGGGCGGGGGAGGCAGCCTGCTCTCTGTTCGGGGGGGTCAGATCTCAGAGTGAGCCGTTTGCTTTTGCAGGAGGGGGGCCAGTCCAAGAAATGGGTGTTTTTTGTAAACTGTTATGTTATGGATATTAGACAACGAGAAAATGTATCAACAAAGCCCTTAGAATAGACTGTGTGAAGGGGAAAGAGCAGAATATGGGACCTTTAACGGGACGGTGGCTCTCCGGTCCCGTCTACATTCTGCAGAAGCGTCTGGGACCGGATCAAAGAGCGGTGGCTCAGACAAGAGTCCAATTTTGTGACGGTTCAATTCAATCACGGCGTCTAATTTGTCTCTTAAATGCAAAAAAACATCTCCTCTGAATATCCCCGTATCGCTCAGAGCAAAATCTATAACTTATTTTGTTTTGATGGATGTGTTTCTCCGATTCTGTCTGTCACTCATTTGAAATAGAAAAGATAAGGTTCTAATAATAGACTTTG